>CM028381.1:70653582-70746966 GCA_013146195.2 Codonopsis lanceolata
TGCATCCACTTTTGGGGACCTACAAAGCAGATGCGCCTACATACAATTAACAAGCATTATTCACACATTTTACTCTGACTGGAACCATTGACTCAAATCAGATACTCCATAATCATGTACATTATTTCGATCTTCTATCTTTTCCGAAGAACCCAAAGTCACAAATGAACTTGTTGGCAATGGCTGTTGGAAAGCAGAAACCAAACGTGAATGAAATAATTCAGAAGGTGACAAACGACAGCCAACAAAACCATCACCAAAGAAACTGCCGTAAAAGGACAAAAAAGGTGTAGGTATAGCTATTAGCCAAAATCCATCAAAATAAGACACTAACACTTTATTCGTTGACGCTTGAAAAACGATAAACACTCATGTTTCCAACTATATAATACTTGTAAAATAAATTAATCCTTATTAGAATTATCCTGCTGGAACTATAAACTTATTATAAGTTGTGGCTTATTCATGATCACTGTTTGGATTAATGAAGGAGAAAAAATCTTGCAAAAGGACTTCTACAGAGCTTCATGCCAATTCCTCTTGCATTTCTGGTTCATGTCCTCAAGCTCTCGATTTCATTGATGCCTTCTTTGGTTGTTTAAGAGCTACAACATGGTATAATTCATCTATGAGATCCTTTTTTTTTTCCTTTTCCATTTGTGTTATCCGTATTTTAATTTAGAATTTTTATGTTGCGCCCATCACCGGTAAAAAGCAACTTGACCGGAATACCGAATGAGAATAGCTACGGAGCTGCAAAAAACTAGAGTATTTACATGGCAAAGCAAGTCACTGTTATATATCATGATTTAACAAGCTCAAACATTTTGCTTGACGAGTCTTATCATCCCAAACTCTCAGACATCCGCTTGGCCAAACTTGGCCCGATTAGGGATAATATCTATCTATCTACAAGGGTCATTGTTGACTGGACAATTGACTTTGAAATCAGATGTCTATAGCTTTGGGTTGTTCTTTAGAGATCATTGCAGGAAGTAAATCAATTGACGATTCAAAAACTGCAGGACAACACAATTTGGTCACATGGGTAAGGGACCCTCACTGATTAAGAGTTATAAAAAATCCCAAAGGATGCCCATGGTAGACCCGACAAAGCGTGAGGGCTCGCTGAATCACTTCTCATGCCCCTACAAGCTCAAAAAGAAAAAAATGCGCTCAGAGCAGCCCAACATGAGTCCTGTAATAGCTGATGTTGTAACAGCTTTGAGTTACCTTTGCTTCACAGAAATATGACTCCGAAACTCAGCCAGTTCAAAGTTCACGTTCATCACCTTCCACCTCCAAGATCAAGAAGAAATGGCGACAAGAAACTGAATGGCTGTGGTAGCGGATATGATAGAGAACAAACCAGAAGGTTTTAACTATCAAGGGTGCCAACACTTTGGTTGTTTGTTCTTTGCTGAATTACTTAAATTACTTGATAGCAACGCTGTAAAAAGACTTCAAGAATAATCTGATTGACGAGATTGTATAGAAATACTATATTGAAATGTAAAGCATTATTATCAACTGAAATGTAAGCTATAACTAATTGATAAATATTGGGATTTACTCTTGAGTTTCCAAAACCTACTATTTATTGATTCTATTTCATTCAGAACCTACTGAACATCTGAAACTGGAAATGAGGTGTGTTCGTAACAAAATCTAAACTGAAGAAGTTGCTGTGAGGACCAAGGAAGATGGGAGCGAGAACTATTTAATGGTTTGGGGTTCTATGGGTCGACTCGACTACTTTCCAAATGGCCACAATCTGTTTGTTCATCCTAGGAATCTAGAAATCAATGATGGGGTTATATGATGGTGCAACAAGAAGCCCACAGTGCATCCATAAATGTTCTTTCACAAACCACTCAAAACAATTCTTTCATAATACTATTATTAATAATGTTCATCTCAACTAGCATGATTTATCCACAGTATTGAAACAACAACAACAACAACAACAACAACAACAACAACAACAATAATAGTTCATTCTTGCATGTTAGAATTGCATTAATCACATTTATTTATCAAATTGATGGTATTTTTATCTTTACAAGCTTAAATACGGAGAAAATTCCCATAAACTTTTTAATACTTACCAACTTGATATATCTTATTATAAAATACAAATCATCACATTGACATCTTTTTATAGACTTTTCTTATTATTTTTTTTTCATAAGCAAAACAAAATTAATTATATTAAATTAAATCTCCAAAATTAATAATAATAATAATAATAATAATAATAATAATAATAATAATAATAATAATAATAATAATAATAATAATAATAATAATAATAGTAGTAGTAGTAGTAGTAGTAGTAGCTCATTCTTGCATGCCAGAATACAGAAAAAATGTAGTAAATACATAAATTTTGTACCACAAATAGCCACAAATAATTACAAAGATCGTATAAACTAATAAAATGATAATATACATAATTATGTAGATATATAATTCAACCAAAACAAAAAATATGCACACTATTTGACAAACTGATGACCTGATTCCGTCCAGATCAAATACTCATGAAGGAATAAATTTTTCTGAGCGGCATCTAAATTAAAAATTAAGAGCTATGAAAAATTCTCACTCATTTCCATTAATTCCGAGTATAGCTACTTGATCTAATATTTTGTAAGAATCAACACATTAACCACCCAAAAGATGGTTTTAAATTTGAATATCAAATTTAAGGTGTCCATGTTCACAAACATCAAAGTTAAAGTTCTATTTGGTTCCTCAACCACAATATAACTTACTCTTTTATGATTGTTTAAGGCTCATTAATTAATTATTAATTATTAATTAATTAACAAAATAAAAATAGAAGTAGTGGTGCCAACCGTTTCATAGCATTAACGAGAGAGCTTGAAAAATGGCGGAGAGGCTTGGGAAAAATAACGGCGGCAAGGGGAGAAAGTATATATGGCTTGGCTCACAAAACTCTATTACTCAAAAAACTCACTCAAATTTCGACTACTACAAAAGACAAGCCGGAGTAGAAGACAAAGCAACGCCGGAGCAGAGGCAACGCATTGGAATTTCAAGGTAAGCTTAACCTAATTTTCTCTCAACAAAATTGATTCACCTGTGACCCTTTTACTTGAGTGATCTATTTAATTTGCATCCAACTCCACGCAGACTCCTTCTTGATTGCATTCTTTTCAATTCTTGATTGCTCGTGATTTTCTTCTATGCATGCATTTGGAATTCAGATTATATCTCTGTACCGAAATCAGAAATTCCACCTTATATTGTATTAAGGTAGTGTCTGGGAGCTGAGAGTTCAAGCTAGCGAATTGCAATCAGATTATGGAACTGGAACGCATTTAATTCAATTCTTAGTTAACTTTGCTCGAATTCCAATTAGATAGTATGGACTCCGTATTGCCAAACATAGTCCAATGCATTTTAATTTGCACGCATTATGGATTCATTTTAAGCATATAATTTTTCCTAATTGTATTGAGTTCTGCACATTTCAGCACATGTCTGCTTCTTTGGATAAGGATATTATTTTTAGAATAGTAGCATTATGCTTTAATCCATCCTGCAACTTGTTTTATTGTAGAATGTAGATATGTAGGGTAATGATTCTTATTGAGCTGCATACACTAATTTTTTTACCTTAGAGGGCTCCAGTATCTAATCCTTTGTTTTTTAAAATATATTTGATCATGGAATTGAGTTGGAAACCTCCAAAGCTGCATATGGTATTATTAAATCTAGATAATAGTCTGAATCTGTATGTATCATCAGGTTTATATGCAGTTGCAAAAACAAACTTTTATCAGGCTGAAAGTGTCCAGAAACAGGTTTGCAACAGAAATGCAGAAATTGTAACACAGATGCAAATCTGTGAATGCTAACAAACAGATTGAATCTGTTTTAATCTGTAACACAGGTTTTAATCTGTGATTACTAACAATCAGATTGAGTAATGGTCTGATTCATGCTGTTTTATAGGTGTTCTGTAGCATAAACAGAATCTGCAACAGATTTATAAGTGGACTGTAATGTAAACAGAATCTGAAATAAACAGGTTATATCTATTGCCTGAATCTGTATTTTAAGCAGATTAAAACCAGAAGATAAATATCTATTGCCTAGCTATGTGTGAGAAGATAAATACCGAATTTAGGGTGCTAGGCTAAGCCCACTCATGTATATTTTGCCTGGCTCCATCTGTTAGCCCTATATGTTCTTTGATAGTATTGCTACTCACTGGTATATACATTGTTATGCTATTATATTTTAGATCTTAAAAGAAAATTGTTTTGGGACAGAAAAGAATGCTATTAATTCAATAGCTTGGATATTGTTATTCATTATATATTGATGTCTAGGAGGAGAAATATTGCTCAGGTTCAAGAATAAAGTAGTCATGTTGTTATAAATAGTTCATGTGCAGATGAAACAAAGGTACCCATGAGATAAAAATTAATCATTCATCATGGTTTTCATTCCAATTTCAACAAAACTTCTAAAAAGTCTTAGTGATGAAAGGAAGTTTGAGGCCTAATTGGATGCCTTAATTCAAGACAACTAAAATTTATGTATATACTCACTTCTGTAGCTTCTTGGCCTCTCATATTTTCTTCTCAGATCCTCATATACAGCTGTATGGTTGTATGGTTGTATGCTTTTCTGATTATATTTTGTGAGTTTACTGATGTATGGCTGTATGTCCATTTTATCCGACGACACCCTAACGTATAATCTTCTTAAATCAAACTTTTTTCCAGTTCATACATAATCTCTTATGTTAATTAAGGGGCAAATCAAATTGTGCTCTATCATTAGCGTATGAAACTTTTGTTTCCCCTTTCTGTTGAATAGCCTTTAGAGAAATTGAATGGACCATGAAAATGGTTGATTATATAAGTTGAAACATACTTACAAGTAGATTTCTAAGCTGAAAATGTAGACTTTATTATATAATTTTCTTTTGAGGATTTCAAAGTCTAGCAAAATATTTCCAGTCTTGAGGTCTCAATGGATAATCCTAAGTAGAGAATCTTGATGAAGATAAAAAAGACCTCGTGCTATCCCCTAAATAATGTGAATACGCTTTGGCCAATCAAGCAACATACTCTTGCTTTCATCTGCAAAATCAAGCACAACAATTAGTTTGGTTGGATGCTTGAGCTAACATAACAATTAGTTTGGCTGCGTTGCTTTTGTATTTAAGCTATATTTTTATTGGTTTCCTGTGCTTTTCACAGTAGAATCCTGTAATACTAATAAGATTTCAACCTGACCATCTATTGGGTATTGGGTCTCACTAAAGTTCAGTTCACTTTCCCCTTCTGCTATTTACACAAAGCAACACAATTGGAAATTTTCCCTTATACGCCACTACGCCAATTGAGAGAACTCGGCACAAGCTCTTTGTCTGCTATTTACACGAAGCCTTTATGTCTTCAATTTGAAATTATCATTTTTACCATCTGTATCTCTGTTCCTTTATTGAATAATTGAGTTCTGTCTACAGAAAATGTCTTACATCAATTGATTTCAAATCCTTCTCTTTTCTTTCTAAAATTATCATTTTACAAAAATTGAATATGGATTTTTCACATTTTAAATTCGGAGACAGAAACTGCTTCCTGGTGTTGCTAGCATAATAAGCAACAAAAACCCCATGTTTTGATTTATGGGTTTTTTTGGTTTCCTTCTGTTTGCTTTCTCTTGCAAAAATTTCTATACCCGCCACCCTCTTAGTCGCCATTAAAGTCAACTTTGAAATCTCTAAGTTACTCTCTTCTCTTAGAATTTTGTGAGTTGTGTGTTTTAAATTGATTATATTTAAGTTTAACTGGGCAGCCCGTAGAGTGTGAGGTTTAGATGAAAGTGAAAAGATAAATCTAGAATCAAATAATAGGGTCACTTGTGTTATAACATCAAATAACATCATCATATTCAAGAACAGAACAGTAGCATCATAGTCTATACATATTTAGAGCCCATAAATAACAGAAAACTGATCCAATCTGATTAGTTATTTAAAGCTATCATATGACAATGCTCACAATTCTTTTATATGGTTTCGTCATATTTCTTTCAATTACTATTACTATGTCCGCTATGTTTCTTTACAATGATTTATTGGCATTCATAATACAGAACAAACAACACGACAATATGTCGACAGACACAGCTATTCAAGTAAGGCAACTCCAAATAAATCAAAAGTCATTCACTACACGATTAAGAGCTTTGCGAGTTGGATTAGAAACAACATGTGGACCAACCCTCTCTTTCAAAATCAGAAAGCTCATAATGATTGACGATTTAAGTAAGTGTTAAATTAATCAAAAGTATGATTTATTTTTATTTACTTTTAATTTAATATCTCAAAAATGCAAGATTATGTATACACACTTCACCCACCCAATATTAAATATCTTCATTGTACTAAATGTGAGATAATACATTGCAGGGTGTTCAAATTGGTATCATAATTTTCAACGAGGACATCAATCACTTCTCCAAAACATTTGAAGTCAACAAAACATATCAAATCTCCAACGGTGAAGTCAAAAAAATCAATCCAATGTTTCCAAATGTACATCCTGAAAAGGAAATCATGCTTAAAAAATATTCAAATGTCCAAGTTGCATACCAAGCTATCGCCGACAACATTAGTTATAATTTCAAGGACATCAAAGTCATTCAAGATCACCCTCATTGGGATGATGGCATGGGTAATTAAATTGACTTCCCCATAACAACTTTTCACTTATAAACATATTGTACAACAATATCTCATTGTTGTTTTATAATTGCAGATTTTTGCGGTATTGTCACCAAAGTGAAAGATTCTCGAACCATTGAGACCTCAAGAGGAGCACGGAAAGCTTTAAGGGAAATAACAGTGATAAACAATGAGTAAGAACAATACACAAGAAAACACCGTACTCATCATGACCTTCTTATGTTCTTTTCCAAAAAAATTAAAAACTGTTGTTTTATATATAAACAAATCAAAACAAGTATGAAATTCATTCAACAAACCGATCATATTGGTCTAACTTATAATAAAACAAAACCTTGTATATCATTACTTGGTAATCATACAGAAAAGTATGCAGGTACCAACCAATAATTATCAGTCTTTGGGAAGATTTAGCAACAAATGAAGGGAATGAATTGCAAGAAATCGTCACTCAATATCCAATCATTGCCATCACAAGAGTGACGGCAACGAAATATCTAGGTAATAATTCAATAATAGAAATGTTAATGCCCACTAAATCTCATTTCATAAATTATTATTATTAATCTTGCAGGTGAACTACAATTGCAAACAACAGCTGCATCAATTCTACAGATAGCACCAAAAGGCACGAACATGGAGAATTTACACGAAAGGTATATTTAAAAAAAACAAAAACAAAATGACAAAATGAAAAATATTAATTTTTATTTTTAAATTAATTTTTTTACAAAAACACAGGTTGAACACAATTGATGATACATTGGAAATATCAAGAAAATCAATGAGACAAAGGATCAAAGGCGCAATAGAAATGACACTTCAAGGAGTAATTCAAAACACCCAGAATTTATCAGAGGTAAATTGGATATGCAAATATTATTTCTTAAAATAAAATCTATTTTACTTGATGCAACACTATCACAAACAAAAAAGATGCTTTTCTTTCATATACTAGATTTATTTGATATAAAGAATAATAAGCAATGTATTTATTTGACTCAATCTTAATATACACAAAATTAAAATTAAATATGCAGAATAAATATTGTTGTGTGAAAGGAATAATCGATAGAGTAGAGAATAAGCCAACTATTTGGTACGACGCATGCAAGAAATGTGCAACTTCCATTATGAAGAATGGAGGAACCCCAAAGTGCAACAAGTGTGATGAAGAAGACGTTGAAATTGTGCAAAGGTAACAATCAAATTATTCCTCCAAATATTTTAATAATAATTTTTACAATGTTATTAACAAAAAATGTTCCATTATTGCCAGATATAGAGTCACATTAAATGTGGTGGAAGGTGACCAAAGTGCAATGATAACACTGTTTGAAGAGGCCGCAACTATATTTGTTGGATGCTCAATCCAAGAATATATATCATCATTAGAGGAGGTAAAAATGTACAATTTAATAGATAATCTAAATTTAATTCATAGACTAAATTATCAACGACTAATACAGGGAGAACATGCATCCAAATATTACCGAAGATTGAGCACGCAGGTTTCAACGGAAGTCCGATTCCTTATCACTCTAAACCATAAGACAAGAGTTGACAACGGAAAACTCATAGCCGTAGCGGAAGCAATTGAAAAGATCAACCCCATAGAAGAGAGGAACACCAATAATGCAAAACCAAAGTCAACCAAGCGCGGACTACCAAAGAATTTAACACAAAGCAGAAAAAAGACAACAAAGAAAGACACCAAACAAGTTTGCGAGGTGGAGATTTCAAGCGACACAGAAGCAAGTGAAAAGATCAGCCCTATAGAAGAGAGGAGAACCAACAATGCAAAATCAAAATCAACCAAGCGCGGACTACCAAAAAATTTAACACAAGCTGGAAAAGCATCGACACCTAATGAAGGGAATGGAAAAAAGACGAAAATTAACTCAACAAAGAAGCAGGAGGAGAACAAAGAAGTTTGCGAGGTGGAGATTTCAAGCGATGATGAAGAAACCCTCACAATGTGGAAGAAAAAACAATCAAAAATCCAACTAAACAACAAAAAGACAAACTTTTCGGTAGGCATTAAAATCAAAAAAGAAAAGAACTAATATGAACATGGAATTCTATTCGTACCTTACATTCATATGCATTTGATAATTAGACAATCTTTTTTTTATTTAAAATGTTTACTTTTTAAGGATTTGAATTTGAATAACTATTCATAGCTTGCATTCATATACATTTCATCATTGGACATTTTTCTTTAATTTAATATGTTTACTTTCTCTGAATTTGAATATCTGTAATTAACCTCTCTTGCCCTTAACTTAATGAAATAAAAATTACACAACCAAGAAATAGGACGAATGGTATATGAATCCTTTTCTCACATCATTTTCACTCATACCAAGATTTATGTTAAGCCATCTCTTGACAGCAACATTATCAAATAACAATGGTACCAATGAGTTTGATAAATCCTTCAAAATTGAAGCATTCGAGCAGCCAATAATGGCCTGTTGCGGATATGGAGGTCCACCACTGAACTACAGCTTCAAAGTAGCATGTGCAAACCAAAATTATAAAATTAGCTCGGTCACCACCAATGCGATGAATAAAGAATCAATACATGAATTGGGATGGAATTCATTACACAAAGGCTGCAAATCAGTATATTGCATCGCAAATACTAACTGGGATGAATTCAGATCCACCCTTCTCAGATAAGATGTCTTCTTTTCCATAATCATTTGCTTCAAAAAATTGTGGCAATATCTAGATATTTGTTAATCAGATATCATATATTGAGACGGTCATCTTTATATTTATGTAGCTTCTAACTTAAATATAATCATTCGACAACACGTGCAACGCACGTGCCCTTTACTAGTATATATAAGTGTGTGAGTCTATCTTTCTTTGCGTGCGTTTCCCCTCCTTTTTGATTATGGGACGTGTCATAGTGCTTGTTTAGTGGAATGTTTTAATTAAAACACTGACAAAAAATGTAGTATTTTTTTTAAGTGTTTTAATGTAGCGTTTTAAGATGTATTGTTTTAAAAATATGCAGCATTTTAAAACGCTCCAATTTGGAAAAATATGTTATGTTTACAACTACTATGTTTATAAAAATAGCGTTTTGAAATAGTTTTACAAACGTATTTATAAGAAGAAGAAAAATGTGTTTTAAAAACATTGTGTTTTCAAAATGCTGCACCAAACGAGGCTATAATCATTAAGATGACTCTTGATTTTTATTCCAATGAAAACATGTTTTTAGGCTTGATAATGAAAAAGGGTCAAAACAATAGATTTGCCAAAAGCTGCGAAAGAAATCGTGGCCAGGGTGCTAAGAGTATCCTCATTGTTGTATATTTTTATACAACTTCTTAATTGGGTCTCACTGTCACGTACACACTTCTCTTTTTTTACACACTTAAGAATAAATCTTTTCATTATATAATCTTCTTATACAACTTCTTACACAAAAACTATTTAATTTAACACCATCTCAAATAAAATAAAAAATCCTTCCCCCCCCACACACACCCCTGACAGCCGCCCACTTCCCTTGATTTTTTAAGCAAAAAGCAACTTCTTAATTAAGAAGTTAAATCTATCTCTTTCTCCCCTACTTGGCTAAAAAAAAAATCCTAATGATCACTATACACACATTCCAAAACTATAAGAAGTTGCCTTTGGAAACAATGGGGATGCTCTAATAGTGATGGGGTTTGAATCTCTTCTTTCGGACTTCAAATGGTTAAATCACCCATGGAGCTTGAATTTTCATTGAAATGCTCCAAACCTGCAAAAATAAGCTCAAAGGCGATAAGCTAAACCAAAATAACTAATTTCACTATGATAAATGCATGATTAGATAGCAAAACAAGCCTGAAACATCCTAAAAATATAGATTATCCTCACAATTATCAGGCCATTTAATATCGACATTTTATGGCATAACTCATAGTCTCTAAACCTAATACAACTGTCGGCTAGAAACTCATCTCGTTTGACGATATTTAGAGAGTTTGTTTTTGGGTATTTCACATCCAATTCATATGTATTGCTTGTTACTCCAAAAGGGAGTACCTCTACGTCCTTTCCAGTCATTAGGACAAACCATTTTTTCGATCCTTTGGCAATACACAGACAACAACATGGAAAACACATACAACCACAAGTAAAAGGCAATCAATCATACAAAGTCATCACATAATCCATGTAAAAGGTAATCAATCTTATATGAAATATGAAAAGTCACTTAAAGTTTCGAGTAGATCTTAAATGTACACACATGCATAAAAGGTTCTGGGCTGTGAAACAGACCGTCCCGAACCACCCAAAATCAATAAATCGTGAACCATGAACTGCCCCCAATCGAAACTGGCGGTTCACCGATTCGGTTCAGGTTCAGCAAAATCGGTTTACGTGAACCGGCGGTTTTGAACCATGAATCGTGAAACATGTGAAACGTGAACCGCCTTGAACCGGCGGTTTCATATTTTTTTAAAAAATGATCTGGGCCGTTAGGGATGGCGATTGGGTGAATTGGGTCAGGTCGAAACAGGTCGTGATCCGTTATAACCCAAAATTAAACATGTCGCAATGGGATGGGTTGAAATCCACATTTTCCATCAAAAAACTACATTTATATAGCAAACAATTAACGAGACGAAAATGGGTAACGGGTCAGACTCAAACGTTAATTTTTGGGGGACGAAATGGGTAACCCGTTTCGACCCAAAAAAAATTTAACGAGTCGGGTTGGGTGGGTTAACGAGTTTTTGGTTGTAATTGTCAGGCCTATAGGCTGTTGATTGATGATGATCGGACATTGACTGTTATCCAAACGATTATATGACCGTTTTTTTCACCATTTCTCAACCTATAAATACCATATGCTCCCTCTTCAATTTTTTCCTTACTTCATCTCGCATTCCCTCTAATTTTCTCAACTCTCAAACTCTTTATCTATTATACTACTAGAAAATTGCTTTTACGTGATGGTCGAAATCAATTGCCAATACTAAAAAACCATCACCTTAGACTATATGTGATGGTCAAAACAATTATCAGTTTCATTGCATAAAGCATTGTTGTCGAAACTTTAAGTGATGGTAAAAGTCGTTGCATTATCTCATAGATTTTAGGTGATGGCGTAAACAATCACCTAACATGAAAAATAATATTTATTTTTTTAATTCATAAAAATACAAAGTCATCACATAATCCATGCAAAGATGATTGTTAAACCATCACATTAGTACTAAATAAGTAATTGCTAAAGCAATCACCTTATTTGCAAGAGGTGATGCCTTATTCAATCACTTTAGAGGACGTTAGGCGATTGGTATTTCCATCACGTTATCTTGGAATATGTGATTGTTTTAACCATCTCTCTAGTGAGCCATAAGTGATTTCTTTGGCCATCACATTATTTAAGAATATGTGATTCCCTTAGCCATCGTTTTATCTGAGGATACACGATTGTGTTGATCATCGCTTTATCTCCGAATGTGTGATTGCTTTTATAATCACTTTATTGTGGCATATGTGATTGTTTTTCCCATTACTTTATCTCTGAATATGCGATTGCTTTGGCCATCGCTTTATATTGAAGTAGTACGCGATTGTATTAACCATCACTTTATTGCTATATGTGACATCATATCATTCTTTATATGTGATTGTTATTGTCATCGCATTAGCTCAGCTCCTATTAAGCGATGGCTTCTATAATCTAATACCCTATAAAATATGATAACATTCACCATCACTTTAACACAATTGATTTTTCCTACCTAACTCGATATCAATCATTTTCATAAATTTGCACCACATATTTATAATCCAAAAACATGCAAAATATTTCAAATCAAGCGAGTCATAATATTTCTTATTAAAGAATTATGTCATATAACCTCATCTAGCAAAATATGTTATTCAATAAGTCAACATCAAAGTACTCGTAGCTACCGTTAATAATCTTTTAAAAAAAGTTAGCTTAAAATCCAACTTTACGCATCAAGTAGTACATGACTTAATCAAGAGAACATAACTCAGAAAAATCAATCATCATCAGACTCTGATTCATCATCGTTATCACTATTATATTCAGTGTCAAAATCAGCACAACCACGAGAAGACGAAGGACCATCTAGACCATCCGGAACACCTGAACCAGCATCAGTTGAAGCATCATCATTTGTAGAAGGAGGCATAGGAGGGGGACGACGAACAGTGAAATGAGGAGGAGCTGGTATGTCGAACTTCTCAGAAATGCCTTACAGATATTGAGACATCTCAAAAATATAACTACCTGACTATTCACAATTTTGTACAATTTCGCTTCTCGTTTTGCCTTTTTCTTGTTGTCTTTCTCCAACTTCTCAAGTTTCTTACCTGCACTGTGGTTGTACATGTTAAATTTCGCAGAACATATATTCTTTGCAATGCCTAAAAACTGCCAATTCTCTCTATAGTTTATTACTCCAGTAGACCTGACTTAGTTGTACGCCAATAAGTATTGTAACATAACACCATTGCAGTGAATAAACACAAGTCATGATGTCTGCTCATTAATAAGGGAATCTTTTGCATGAAGAAGGACGCAACTCATAAAGACTGTCCACTTCGGAAAAATTCTTTTATGGTAAAAAATTTATTCATTTCAATTATTTCGCAAAGAAAAATATGGGTTTACTTCGAGTAAGAGAAGCTAACTACTTTAAACTAACTGCAACTGTATTCTTCAAGTTTCCAAAGATTTGAAATTTTAGATTTTCACTAGATCCTATGCAGATGCCGATCTTGTAGAGCATGTTGCAGGGCCATTCTAACAGACAGAGAAGTGTACTGTGCTAAAAGCTACTATACGGGCCAAGGTGAGAGCAAGGTAAATCACATGGTTTTTTTATTTAAAAGCTTTCTGGATCTATAGCATGTAAGATAACTTCTACACATTCTTCAACTTTATGCTATGACTTAAAAAGAATGCAAACTTAGCTTGAATTTTTTTTTCTTCTAACAGACGACTTATCTCGACGTCTGCGATGATACAAGCTACGCTTGGCTTGTGAAATCCTTTATGGACAAAGCATTGGTTGCTAATATTCCGGCCATAACAACTGGAGGAATATATCCATGAGTGAGCAATGGTGCCAATTCTATTCATCCTTGTAATACTCACACATAAAAGAAACCCTTCATAAACGAAAGGCAAGAACTATGGTACAAGTAACTTAGAATTTTATGTACCGAAACTTAAAACACCAAACACAAAGCACACATAATTTTTTGTAGTAGGTACAACTCTATCAGAATGATTATGATACGATGGATCAAAGTATTTTTCGTCTCAAGGCATGCCAGTTTTTGTCACACCTTCGGTTAATGAAATATACAGTTTAGGGTTGTGGTATTGTATCAAAATATAAAATTATTATTATTATCAACAACAATGCACTTTAGTTTATATATGCTTGCCTATATAATCATCTATTTTAGCTTCAGATAGTCTATTAATTTAAGCTAGCTTTACTTGTAAATCACTTAGACAAGAATTATGGTATCACTATTGGATATCAAGTATTGTTGAATATGTACCACTGTGAAATTGAATTTTTTGGATAGATGTTTGGTCAAAATTGTTACCTTTGGATACCCTGCAAATATGCTTCTTTTAGTCCAAATTTCAACTATTTCCACTCTTATCACGCCAGTGATGGCAGCAGATCTAGTTCGTGCTGTGAGAAGTGAAGGAAAGGGTGAGCCTGAGAGACTAAGGTAATTATTTTCTTCAATCTATTGATAGTATCACATACTCTCTCTTTTTCCTGGCATGTTGTTTCTTACATTAATATATTCATTGATACTTCTACTCACCAACCAAATGGATTATAGAACAGAAAGTGTGAAAATACATGATATAGCTTTTGATAGCTTGGGTTAGTGTCATATGCCAATGAAGTTATTTTGTTTCTTCTTATCTATTTTTGCCACATTCGATGACAAGATGCTTGGAATGTTTGGTTTAATTTCTTTATGGTCCTGCATTGGAGCTACTAAAGTTTTTCATCCGTAGAGGAGTTGATAATGTGTGTTAAAAGAAAGTAATGGTTTTCGTGCTTAACCATTAATTATAAGGAAAATTCCATTTGATAGCACTTAACCATCCTAAGAATATCTTAGTGTTTGAATTAAGCCATACTCTCTGAGCGAGTTACTCGCATATGTGTGTTGAAATGAGAGATCTAATATCTGGGATTATATGATTCTTTGTGTACTAATATGTTAAGTTTAGGGAGTATATTTAGAGCGCTTCTCATCTATTCTTTTAGAATTTGGGAATATCCCCATTATTGGCAAATAAGGCATCTAGAATCTTATGTATGCCTATACAAGTTTTGGTTAAGAATCAATGAAAGACAGTCTTGGCTTATTGATATTTTGACCTGTTCAACAATGTTGCAAATACCATTGTTGCAAATATAAGCTATTAATTTTCCCCGATTCATCTTATGCACCTTCAAAATTGGTACTAGTGGGATGTCAATCTGCTATGCCTGGTTCACAGACTTGCGCATACATAACGAAAAATTGACTACCAGAACCAAACTACCATAACACAAATAGAATTGGTTCATTGCGAGTTGAGTCTAGATAAACTCGAGATTGATGAACTATATACGTGTTGTGACATGGAGAAACACTTGGGGAGGACTTTTCTTGTTATCCTGATTCAAGTAAAAGGATTCATCTTTCCATAAGTACATTACACTTCATTTATCTTTGTTATTTTTGATATGTTGAATGTTCAGGTACTTACCATATTAGATGAGTTAAAGAAAGAGAGAAAAGTTGCAAAACCTCACGTTGCCATTCAAGCCCATGATAAATTCTAACCTCGAAACACATACTTAACACACACATGTAAAAACTAAGAAGCAAATAAGCCAACAATATTTGCCAAAGAGCTAAGCCTCACTTAACAGAACACATAATCTAAATTCATAAATAACTACTTCAACATGAATCATAATAAATAAACAAATCATTATGAATACGGATACTTACTGCAAGGTTTACTGATTCTTCATTAGGAAAACATTGGCTACCATCTTTTCCTTGAACCAAATGAGTGAAGCTAAACGTCTCAAATTGTGTTGGCGCACGACCCAACTTATTAAACTATACATGAAAATGATAGAACATGACAAGATTTAATTGAGAATCAAGAAAACAACAAAATTATTGCTTTATCATAATAGTAATAACTTATGAAACTCAATAGATACCAAAAGGATGAAGTCAAACTATGCCAGTTCAATTTGGTGTTCTTCGTATGTGATGTTTCCAGAAGTGTGGGCAATTCCTTTTGTAGATGCTCTTCTTTTTTTTACATAACGCACTTGTTTTAAAAAACTTTTCGCTCATCCAATAATCGTACAATTATTTTATCGATGTAAGGCCATGATGAAGTAAATTCTAATTACAACTATCATTGGCATTTTAATCATCTTCTTCCTATTCTTCCTCATCATCGTCATTATAAAGTATATCCTTATCTTCATCTTCGTCTATATCGTCTTCATTGATGTCATCCTCATATTCTCCTTCTTCAACTTCTTGTTTAGGTTGAGCAATATCATGAAGTTCGTGAGTCTTACCGTCATCATCAAGATTAATAAGGTTTATCACATGGGCCTCTTCCTCTTGGTAAGTATCGCATCCACATCCTCAACTTCAACAACATCATAAGTGTTTCTAGCTTTGGTTGTAATGATTGTTGCCCAGGCTTGACTTTGTTTTGCCACGGATTTGCATAAAATACCTGTAAAACTTGAGATGCAATCACAAAAGGCTCAAATGATTTGAGTCTTGATTTTGTATTGACTTTTGTAAATTGTAAACATATACTTGTCTACTTCAACCCGTTTGTTTAGGTCAATCCATTCACACTTGAATAAGAAAATAATGTTCCCTTCGCCATAATACTCTAGCTTAATGACTTCCAATAAACGCCCATAATAGTCCTGCTCATTATCTCCATAATGTTCCCTTCGCCATAATTGGCGTATGGTCCTCATAGGAATTAATTATGGTCCTCTTGGCAAGCTTTATTTCACACCTTTTTCTTTAGTGAATACATACACCTATTTTACGTGATTAGAATATGTGAGGTAAGAAAAGGAACATGCAAACAAAGAAATTTGCTTTTAATAATAATAACTCTTTTACCTCTCAAAAGGGTACATCCAATGATATTGAACAGACCCTCCCACTTTGGCTTCAAAAGCTAAATGAATGGGTAGATGCTCAATTGAATCAAAAAACGAAGGTTGAAAGATCATCTCAAGTCTACATAAAGTTTCAACAATACATTCTTCAAGCTTCTCCAACGCCTCTTCTTTATATACCTTCGAACAAATGACTCGAAAGAATTGACTTAGAGAATTTAACGGCTCCTACACATATTTGGGCAAGAACTCACGAAATGTCATTGGCAAAAATCTCTCCATGAGAACATGACAATCATAGATCTTTAAGCCAGACACTTTGCATTCATTAGGGTTGGCGCAACTTGAAATGTTCCCAGCATAGCCATCCGGAACCTTTAATAATTGAATCCATTCATAGACTTATTTGGCATGTTCGGTGGTCAATGCGTATTTAGCTTTTGGCAATGTCCACTTCCCGTTGTTACGGGCAATAGGATGCAAGGCCTTATACCTAAAGTCTACAAGTCCATACAAGCTTTTAGATGGTCCTTTGTCTTCCCCTTTACATTTATCATTGTATAAAACACATTATCAAAAACGTTTTTCTCAATGTGCATTACATCCAGGTTATGCCAAAGAAGAAGCGTGCTCTAATATGGTAATTCAAAGAAAATACTTTTCTTAGTCCAGTTATGCTCAACTCTGAATACAGGAGTCTTATCATCACTACCTTTCCCTTTCCCTAAGGTGATCAAATCAAACTGAGAAACAAAACTTGACACCTCATATCATGTTTGTCTTGGCAGAGCTAACCTTCTCTCAGTTTTATTATTGAACTTGGCTTTCTCTGATCGTCATCTATGATTAGGCACAAACCATCGACGATGGCAACCAAAGTAACATGGTTTCCTCCCTTCTTTAAGATAGAAAGCTACATCCTTATCCATACAACAAGGGCATGATATCTTTCCATGTGTACTCCATCCTGACAATATACCATATGCAGGGAAGTCACTAATAGTCCCCATCAAAACAGCTCTCATGTTGAAATTTTGCCTTGAGAAAATATCATAAGTTTCAACCCCAACGTCCCATAATATTGTTAGCTCCTCTATCACAGATTGTAAGTACACATCAAGTTCTCTACCCGGACCTTTTGGACCAGGAATAACTAAAGATAAAAACATGTATGCCTCTTTCATACACATCCATGGAGGGAGATTATAAGGAACAAGAAATACCGGCCAAGTGGAGTGAGGCTTGCTGAAGTGGCCAAATGGGTCAAAACCATATGTGGTCATGGAAAGTCTGATGTTACGAACTTCTTCAACAAAATCTAGATATTTGCGATCAAAATCCTACCAAGCGTCGCCATCGGCAGGATGCCTTATCTCACCCGAACGTTCTTACATTTATCACTATGCCACCTCATACGCTTAGATGTCTTAGATGATAAGTAAAGCCTTTGAAGCCTTGGAATAATTGGAAAATATCGCACAACCTTTCTTGGTATAGGCTTCCTCTGCTCCCCACTTTTATTTTCATGTTTCTTGTATCTAGACTCGCCGAAAAATAGGACACGTATCAAGGGAATTGTTCTCCCCCCCCCCTAAATAAGACACAATCATTTTCACATGCATGTATCTTCACATAAGGAAGACCAAGGTTCTTCATCATGGCCTTACATCGATAAAATGAATCTGGAAGCTTTTCATCCTTTGGCAACATTCTTTTGATAGTTAACAATATCTCATCGAAAGCCCTAATGGTTATCCCATACTCGGATTTTAGATGGAGTATGTGTCACAACCCTTCCATAATGGCTCATTCGTAGCATTATACATGTCATAGAACTTTTTGGAATTAGTATTAGGGTTTTCATTGAATGGTTGAAAGTCGGGACCAGCTGCCTCCGTAATCATTTCCTTTGCCCAAGTTTGGTTTCCCTCCTCTTCTACATCAACAATATCATCATTTGATTCGACATGTGATTCCCCATGTCTAGTCCACAGTTCATAATTTGGCACAAACGCATACCTAAGCAAACACATTTGAACGGTTTCTTTTGACTCATAATTAAGAAATTCATATTTATTTGATGGACAACGAATCATTCCATCGGCAATACATTCTCGATGGGAAAAGGAAAATTCATGAAATTCTTTAACTCCTCATATATATTATTGGGCATGTTTTGATTTCTTCCCAATATCCCTATATATCCAACTATGATTCACTGACATGACTCCTAGTTTACAATGTACCAACCAAATCAAATCAATCAACAAGTCTATTAAGAAACTAAACTTTTGATATCTATACAAACAAAAGAGAGTATATATAAATTAAAATATAGCTTATACTCTGATATGGTTCAAGTATATACTACTCAATGATTATGTGCAACAATATTGCTAAATTCACCAATGGAAAACATAAAAGGCACATTTTGATAGATAAATCATAAATTGTTTATAAATATTAAACTACCATCTGAAGAGAGAGATTTACTATTAGGAAATGAAGAGGGAGATAAGAAATCAAGAGGGAGAAACACACACATAAAGAGATGAAACTTTGGAGGGATTTTCCTGATCTATTCATCTTGTCAAGGGAGAATGATTGTTTGGTCAATTCAGTGGTACAGATAGAAGAGGAAAGAGTGGTGTGGAATCTAATTTTTAGACGTAATTTTCAAGACTGGGAAATGGATTCCTTCATGCGTTTCTTTAAAAAGATTCATGATGTTCAGGTAGGGGAAATCCGAGAGGACAATGTGAGATGGGATGATTCGAGGAGTGGGAAGTTTACTATCAAGTCCTTCTATGATAATCTGTTTCGATCTAATTACATTTCATTTTCCTGAAGGCTATTTGGAAGACTAGATCCCCAAGTAGAGTCGCCTTCTTTGCTTGGGAGGCAGGTAATGAAGCTATACTTAGGGACAATCTACGACATAGGAATAAGATCTATGTGAACAGATGCTTCATGTGTAAAGGTGAAAAAGAAAGTGTAAACCATTTGCTGATTCATTGTCCAGTGGCTAGAGTTTTGTAGAATCTTATTTTGTGGAGGTTTAAAATTTCATGGGTGATGCCTGGATCTTTTAAAGAGGTGCTACTGAGTTGGTCTTTATATAAAAGAAGAAGGAGAAATCCTTCAACTTCTAGTCAAGTTTTTGTTAGAAGATTTTGTCCTATCATTCTACCAATTTAGGATGGCTTTATGGCCCTTCAACTTCTTATATTATTGACAAAAGTACTCTTGTAGATTCCATCCAATGGTTGAAAATATAAAATATAGAAGTCCATAAGAAGATGGAACCTAAGAGTATATTCATGTCTTCTTATAAAAAAAAATAATGTATTCATGTCTTTTCAGTAATGCAAAATATTGACTAGATTAGCTGAAAGCAATTACTAGAGTACAAATAGGCCCAACCTCAATTCATCTCTATCATAAACCATCACGAGCTCAAACCAAGTTAAGAATTACTCATGAGCATTAAATATGCGATGTGTTTATAATTGATCATGAACTTTGCAGCTATATTACTATGGATGAACTAGAAGCTGCCATGAATGAGTATGGAATGGGTGATGAAGACACCATTAAGGAAATCATTTCAGAAGTGGATACAAATAAGGTAAGTCCTATTCATCTTCACATTTCAGATGTCATTAGATTCTTCTATGGACTAATTGTGTTTGTTTGTGACAGGATGGGAAAATTAATTACAAGGAATTCTACACCATGATGAGAAGTGGAACAACCTAGCCGCCAATTAAACTCTTTTAACATTTTTGCTCTAATCTCTTACTAGAAGCGTAGCACTCACTTTTGTTAAGAGTGATTGAGATGGTTCGGCAGATCAGAATGTGATTACAATGGTAGGTATGAGGCTATAGCTATTTTTTACTTGGATTCTTTTTCAAAGCTTTGTTAATATAAAAAAAAGTGGTGAATTAATCAAACAGGGCTTTGATTTTGATTTACTTGGAGTTACTTTTTGTTCTTTTTTTGTTGTTGGTCCCCTTTCCCTGGTTTGGAAAGATTGGAGTTCAAGCACGGGGTTTGTGCATATTTATTTTGAATTAATCTTGTTTCCTCAATGTACCTTTCCTTTTATTGACAACATATAAAGTAATGATTTTAGTGTTGTAAGTCCAGATGGCAACAATTAAGGCTAGAGGGGGGGTGAATAGCCTTTAAAAACTTTGAGGGTTGATTTGTAAAACCTTTTAAAGTTGGCAGCGGAAATAGAGTTTTGTCAGTCAGCTGAAAATTGGTCAGCTGGCTGACACTTTGAAAATGCTTAAGCTGAAGAAAGTTGGTCAGCTAGCTGACACAACTGTTTTCAAAGGAAGTTGGCTTTAAAAGTTGATCACTGAATATAGAGAGGAAACTGAAATACAATTTAACCGAACAACTAATCAAACAATTGTTGTTAACTGACTGACACTTAATTGGTTGAAAAACTTCTTAAGTGTTGAGTCAGTTTGCAAGAATATGAGTAGTGGCTGACAAATCAGTTGAAGTGGTTCACAGATAAACTGCTACGTCCACTACCAAGTTGGTCAGACTTGGATTTTTGAAGTGCACTAATTTTATTAAAAATCTAATTGATCTCTAATGGATCAGTGTACAACAAAAGACCGGTGTTTGTGGAGAATGATTGAGAAACAATCAAACTCGTGAGACAAACTGACTGATTTCAAAAGATGTGAAGTAGAATCACTCAGTGTTTGCCTAAACAGTAACTAGAAAGAATTAATCAAAGAAGAGTATCTAGCTAATGTTTTTCTAAGAAGACTAAGTTACAGAGAAATTTCTTGAAAGTATAAGGCTTTAGACTTCTGTAAAATGTATTTATAGAAGATCTTCAAGAGTAACCCGTTAGGAACACATTTTGAATTTGAAAATGTGTTTGGCAGATGCAAGATCTCAAAAGATCCTGGGAAGAAATATCTAGCAGAATATCTACCAAAAACATACAAGTAAGAGAGAGTGTTAGTACAAGTATTTGATCAATCAAATAAGGAAAGCAAACTGACACTAAGAACACTATGATCAGCTGAAGTGAATAACTGACAAAATAGTTTCGGGCTGACTAAAGATAATTTTAAATTCTTGGCTGACAATCAAGTGGAATGATTTTAAGCAAATCTAATTTCATGCAAGATTCAACAATCTCCTCCTATTTGCTTAAAACCATTCTCTTGAAAGCAGAAAGCCAAAAACTTAAGTTCCTGCAAAAGTGATGTTAGTACAGCAAGCAGATAACATATGAAGGAAAGTAGCTTAAAAATTTAAAAGTAGCAAATGTAAACTACAAGTAAAACATGAGTTTTAAAGTTGTTCAGAGTTTAGAGAGAATGAGATATCCAGTTGGCTGATGTGGATCCTTCAGTTGTTCTTGTCTGCTTCAACTGATGGACCAACTTCAGCTTCTTTGTCAGTTGCAGCAGCTTCACTTCCTTTTACTTGTTCAGCTTGGTTTCCATTTTCAGCTTTTGGTTCTGCTTGTGCTTCTGGTTCTTTATCAGTGTCAGCTTCATTCACTGGCTGATCAGGCATAAGTTTCAGACGCTACCTGAGAATTTTGTTTTCGGCCAGGTAAGTATCAGCCCGTGCTTTCTGCTTCTTCTCCTCCTGAATGGTTTGAAGCAGTGTAGCTTCAGCATTAAAAGCCCTGTTGGCCCATTCTTGCTGATAAAGCAATATGGTCTTCTAGTCATCCATATTGGCTTCACGAGGGGCACCAGCAGCAATGGCAGCTTGCACCTCGGTGGTGATGATCTGGGTAAGGTTTGGAAGCAGAGAGGCTACTTGCTGTTGAAGTGTGGCAAGCTGGTTGGTGTGGTGTGTAAAAACTGACTTCATTTGGAGATGGTGGACATACAGAAGATCCAGCTTAGTTGACAAAGAGAGGGAACCAGGGGTTGTAGGTTCTGGGGCAGGTGGCTGAGAGGGTCCAGCCTCATTAGTGAATAGCTGAAAGGTATGGATATCAGCATCCTCATGGTCAGGAGGGAAAAAGACATCCATGGGGTAGGCTGGGATTTGTGCTTCTGGCTCAGGTATGGGTTCAGGTAGAGGCATGTCTTCGGGAAAGACAATTTTGGTGCCTGTAGGATGAAGCAAAGCTTTGGAGACAATCTCCCTTTGTTTTCTGGCTTTCCTACAGGCTAGCTGAGAAGGGCTAAGAAGGGACTCATCCTCAGAGGAGGACTTGGAGGAATCAGATGAAGAGTCTAAGGAGGATTGGTCAACAGATTTTTCAGAAGAAGAGGAATCAGAAGCATCTTTCTGAAGAAAGCTCAGGTTGAGTAGGCTTAAGGGTAGACAAAGGACTGACTGATAGGGTGAGAGAGGTGTGAAGGGATAGGTCAGGTAGAACAAACAGAGGGGAGGCTTGATTTGGATGAGAGGGTATATCAGCTGCTGGAAGAGGTGGAGAAGCAGCTGCAGTACCAGCTGATGAGATAAGGATAGCAGCTGAGGCATCAGTGAGAGGGACAGGTATAGCTGACACAGTAGGGATAGGTGCAAGAATAGTATCAGTCAAGGAAGGAATGGGAATGGATGGAGTGACTGACACAAGTGTTGTTGGTAGGGGTATGGCTGACATATCTTGAGCAGAAGAGGGGGTGGCTGACACAGGTAGGACTGGTGGCAGAGTGACTGTCATGGGGATTGATGGTTGAGGAATTGGCACTGGTATAGGTAGTGTAGGGAGAGGAACAGTAGCAGGAAGTATGGAAGTGGAGGCATCAATAGTAGGGCTGAAGGAAGGTAGAGAGATGGGTTGCAAAGTACAGGTTGAAAGAGCTGTTGGCTCAGCTGAGGCTGAAACTGGTAAGGTTGAGGCTGAAACAACAACGGGAACAGATGAAGGAGTGATATGAGGAATAGTGGGAATGGACTCTGTAATCAATGGGGCTTGTTGAGTAGACATTGCATCTGGAAAGGCAGTGCTCATAGAAGCTCCTCCTGGCATGGAGGCCATCTGTCTGTGGAGTTCGATATAGGCTTGGTTCGCAGTATTAACTGCATCCTGGACATATTTGTTTGCAGCTCTTTGGATTCGGGCTAATTTGGCTGGCTCGACTGAAGGTTGTTCCCAGTCCTGGTTTATGTCATCATCCTCAGGCATAGCAAGTCTGCCGACCAGGAAGGGATCATTTGAGGGAAGAGCTGGTAGGTCATGTACTTTATTGTAAATTGTCCAGGCTAAAAAGACAAGCTCATCCTGAACAAATCTATCATTGGAGAGATAGAATCTGTTCCAGAGCAAAGGGAGAGGATCAAAGTACTTGCCATAATTGGCCACTAAGTCTTCTTGACTGAGATTAGGTGTGACAAGATATAACACATAAGGGCATATTTTCAGGTTGTGGTCAATGTACTTAATTGGGTTGACAGGGGGTTTTTCAGCTTTTTTCTCCTCATGGAAAGAAAGAAGAAACTGAACAAAATAAGGAAGATGGTCTATAGGGAAGACCCAGTTAGGGGGAATAGGAACTGGATTGGCCTGGTAATAGGAATGCCTAGGATGGAAAGTTGGATTCCGAATAGGTGGGAAAAACTTGATTGGAGCAGTGTTTGGAGACCTAGGATTGGAGGGGGGAGAGTTGGGAGCAGGATCAGTGATAGGAGTAGGGGAGAAAGGAACAAAGGTACCTGGATTAAGTTCAGGATTTCTTCTCTGTCTTTTTGCAGCAGTGTCAGCTGCCAATGTCAGTCTCCTCCTTCTAGTTTGCCTCCTTTCAGGGACTTCAGCCTCTTGCACATCGGTGGCTAACCGCCTTGGCTTGGAGGTGTATCTTCACCGGCCGACCTCCGACCGACCCGGTTGGTCGAACACTTGTTGGTTGAACTCTTGGCTGAACTCTTGGCTGATCAATTTCAGCTTGCTGACCATCATCAGCTGGCTGACTAGAGGAAACAGTCGTAAGAGCTTGGGTCCTTGTTCTTCTTGGTCTTCTGCTTGTCTGGACTGGGGGAACTTCTTGACCAAATCTGCTTGACACACTTGCTCTTCTGATGTCAGCTGCAACATATTTCTTGACCTTGACAGCTTCAAGGTCACCAACCTTAATGAGTAGATGTTGAAGAGTAGGAATTGATCGGAGAAACTGATTTATAATCAGATGATGGGTGAGTCTTGGGTTTCCAGTAGCCATGTTTTCCTTGTACTTGGCAATGTTGACTTTTATACACTCTACTAAAACAGCTCCCCAGTTCATCTCGCAATTTCCACAATGCCTTCCATGAGAAACAGCTGGGCCTCTGTAATCTTGTCATGTCCCCCGGATTTAATAATGAGGCACTTGTCCAACACCGTGGCATAGTGAAGTGGAGCAAACCGATGCTTGTGCCTGTCAAAGGCAAGTTCTACTGGGACTTCTCCTCTCATAGTAATCCACCCAGCTCGTTGGGTTTCGTCAGGAATGGTGTAGGTGGTAGAGCCGTCGTCATAGAGGTTGGGAAAAGCAGCAGTGATGGTTTCGGAGTCAAAAACGACGGGAACTCCTCTGATATTACCAATAAGAGAGAATGGGTCAGCTGGGTTTTCCTCCATACCCATGAAAAATTCTTCAGTTAGCTGGCAACTGAAGGTCCGAATGTTGAAGGAAAGTAGAGGCATTAACCCAGACGCAGTGACCAAGTGAATGAGCTCAAGCCCTATCGGTTCTTCATTCAGAGAAACAACATCCAGAAGACATCCAACTGCTGTGTTCGAAGCCATTTTCCTGAAATAGCAACAGATAAGTTAAGAAAGCAGATAGAAAAGAGAGAGAAATAAGGAGTAAGAATAGAGAATACCAGAAAATCTAGGGTTAGGGTTTTGAGAGTAGGGAGAGTTTGAAGAAGAAGAGATTCTTTGAGAGAGAAAAGATTTTAGTGAGAGAAAGATAAGTGAAAAGTGAAGTGAGTGTGTTTTAAATAGAGAACAGATAGGTACGGACGCTTATAAGAGATAGTGGGTTTTAAAAGTGAAGATATGGAGTGTAGTGATAAAGTACACAGAATTTTGGTTTTTGTGATAAAAATAGCAATTTATGACAGAGAGTTATTATCACAATGATGAGCCGTTTTTGTGAAAACACGTCATTTCAACCGCCAGAGTTGGTGGGATAGTGGAAAGGTCATTTTGGCTTTTCAAAAAGCTTCGCGAGTTCCAAGGAAAAATAAAAGGCGGGAAATAAATGAAGAATTTTTAATAAATTATAGAGTAAGTCTTAGCTGAGATACGATCAGCTTTGACTTAAGGCTCAGAGACTACCTGGACAGTGACGTTAATCACTGTGTTGTCAGCTGATAAATATAGAATACGGATATGTCAGCTGAACAATTGTCAGCTAAGAAATGTCAGCTGTGAATGTATGTCAGCTACCGGCTGACATAATTTAGATTTATAGTATTGTTCCAACCAGGAATGAGGAAAATTTTGTCAGCTGAAGGCTATCAGCTGAGAAATTTCGTTGCTTAAGAGCTTCATATGTCAGCTACTGGCTGACAAGATTTTTGCTATGCTACTGGCTGACCACATAATATCAGCTGAAATAATTTGTCAGCTAGATGAGTATTGACTGACAAACTGAAGTATACCCTGCAAAGATTAGACAATCCAAAAATATCTTTCTATGACATAATAAGCATTCCTAATTCTCCTCTTAAGAATTCAAACCTGTCAGATTTTAAGGCTTTTGTAAAAATGTCAGCTAATTGAAATTCAGTAGGAACATATTCTAGCTGAACATTGCCTTTTTCAACATGATCTTTCAAGAAGTGATATCTAATGTCTATGTGTTTGGTTTTAGAATGCATGACAGGATTTTTAGAAACTGATATAGCAGAAGTATTATCACAATAAATGGGACAAGTTCCCATAGGCATTTCATAATCCAATAGTTGCTGTTTCATCCAAAGAATCTGAGAACAACAGCTTCCGGCAGCAATATATTCAGCTTCAGTAGTTGAAGTGGAAACTGAAGCTTGCTTTTTGCATGCCCATGATATCAGTCTGTTTCCAAGGAACTGACATGTTCCACTGGTACTTTTTCTGTTTACTCTGCAAGCTGCAAGGTCAGCATCTGAATATCCAATCAAATTAAAAGAAGAATCTCTGGGATACCAAATGCCAAATTTTTCTGTATCAATCAAATATCTAATGATTCTTTTTGCTGCAATCATATGAGATTCCTTTGGATTAGCTTGAAAACGAGCACATATACACACAACAAACATGATATCTGGTCTGCTAGCAGTTAAATAAAGAAGAGATCCAACTATACCTCTGTACTCAGTTGTATTGACTGGCTTACCCTTTTCATCAGTGACCAAGTGACATTCAACTCCCATTGGAGTGTTTGCTGAATTTGCTTCTTGAAGATTGTATTTCTTGATCAGCTCTCTTGTATATTTAGATTGATGGATAAAAATTCCTTCTTCAGTTTGCTTAATTTGCAAACCTAGAAAGTAAGTTAGTTCTCCCATCATGCTCATCTCAAATTTTCCTTTCATAAGATGTTCAAATCTCTTGCACAAAATTTCATTAGTAGATCCAAAAATAATATCATCAACATAAATTTGAACTAGTAATATATTACCTTTGTGCTTCAAAGAGAAAAGAGTAGTATCGATTTTACCTCTTTGAAACCCTTTTTCCATAAGGAATTTGGATAGAGTTTCATACCATGCTCTTGGGGCTTGCTTAAGACCATAAAGAGCCTTTCTTAGCTTGTAAACATGGTCCTTCTTTTTAGGATCAAGAAACCAGGAGGTTGCTCAACAAATACTTGTTCTTGTAGATCTCCATTCAAAAATGCACTTTTTACATCCATTTGATATACCTTGAAGTCCTTGAAGGTTGCATAAGCAAGAAATAATCTGATGGCTTCCAGTCTTGCCACGGGAGCAAAAGTTTGATCATAGTCAATGCCCTCCTCTGTCTATATCCTTGGGCTACTAATCTTGCTTTGTTTCTTGTAACATTTCCATCTTCATCCAGCTTGTTTCTGAACACCCATTTAGTTCCAATGACTTGTTGATCTGAGGGTCTAGGCACAAGTTCCCAAACTTTACATCTTTCAAACTGATTCAGCTCTTCTTGCATGGCCTCAATCCACTGAGGGTCTTCCAGGGCTTCATCAATCTTTTTGGGTTCAATGGAAGAGACAAAGGCATGTGAATCAAGAGTTTCATTTCTGGAGCTACTTCTGGTTCTTAAGCCAGCAAAGGGATCTCCAATGATGTTTGAAACTGGATGATGTCTAGCTTCCCTAATTTCTTTAGGGAGGTCTGCAAGAGGTTCTGTTTGTAAAGGTGGAGATGGATGAATGTCAGCTGGCTGAATGGCTTTAGAACTAAGTGTGTCAACTGACTGATCTATTGTGACAGGGTTAGGATTGTCAGCTGGCTGAAGGTTGTCAGCCTGCTGAAGTTCATTCTGAATATCTAAGGTTACTGCAGGAGGGGTTGAAGATGAAGGATTATTTTGAGTTGAACCAGCACTGTTTCCTGTCTCAAATATCTCAAAATTGTTAGTAACATCAGGAGTCTTAGAAGACTCGAATAAATTTGATTCATCAAAAGTAATATGCATAGATTCAACAATTACTTGAGTTTTTCTATTATAAACTCTATAAGCTCTACTATGCTTAGCATAACCAACAAAAATACCTTCATCAGCTTTTTCATCAAATTTACCTCGGTAATCACCACCATTGTAGTGAATGAAGCATTTGCACCCAAAGATTTTAAAGAAAGCAATGTTAGGGGTTCTACCTCTCCATATTTCATAGGGAGTCTTACCATGAAACTTGTTTATGAGAGATCTATTTTGTGTAAAACATGCTGTGTTGACAGCTTCTGCCCAAAAATATTTTGGCAATTTTGCTTCTGCTATCATTGTTTTACCTGCTTCAATCAGAGTCATGTTCTTTCTTTCAGCTATACCATTTTGCTGAGGTGTTCTAACTGCTGAAAAATTATGATCAATTCCATGATCATCACAGTATGTGTCCATCCCAAGATTCTTGAATTATGTACCATTGTCAGATCTAACACTTATAATCTCACATTCCTTTTGAGTTTGAAGATTTCTGAATAGGGAAGTGAGAATGCTATAAGTTTCATCCTTGGATTGCATCATTTCAACCCATGTGTACCTGGAGTAATCATCTACAACAACCAAAGTATACATGTTTCCTCCTAAGCTTGCAGTTGTAACAGGACCAAATAAATCCATATGTAGAAGTTCAAGAATTCTTTTGGTTGAAAGACATGGTTTTGGTTTGAAAGTGGTTTTTGTTATTTTTCCTAAAATACAAGCATCACATTTTTTGTCAGTAGGAAAATTTATGGATGGCAGACCTTTCACCAAGTCTCCTTTTGAAAGTTTTGAAAGATACTTAAAGTTCAAGTGTGAAAGTCTTTTGTGCCAAAGCCATGAATTTTTTGAAATATTATTTGCTACCAAACAAATTTGAGTACTGTTATTTAAAGAAAGTAAATCAATAGCAAAAACATTCCTTTTTCTGGAACCAGTGAGCAAAATTTCATTTGTGATGCTATTTTTGATAAAACAGTGTGTGGAGGAGAAAGAGCAGCTCATACCTTTATCACAGAATTGTGAGATACTTAGAAGATTGTGTTTCAAACCTTGTACCAATGAGACATTTTCAATTATTATAGATCCTCTGATAATGGATCCATAGCCAATAGTCTTTCCTTTTGAGTTGTCTCCAAAAATAACAGAAGGTCCTTTTGCTGCAGTAATGTTAGTAAGGAGTTCACCGATCGGTCATGTGTCCGGAGCATCCATCTAATATCCATATGTCAGTTGATTGATCATCTGCCATTAAGCATACCTGAAATATGAATATTTAAATCATGGTACCCTTTATACTTTTGGGTCCAAAGGGTTAGTTTTCTTAGGTATCCAAACTTGCCTGAAATTAGGCATCTTAGTTTTGTCAGTAGGTTTAAATCTATACAAGCATTCATGTGACTGATGACCAAAAGTAGAACAAATATTACACTTGTGATAACCAGGTTTATCAGTCATTTGAGGTGAATTCTTTGATTCCTTATGACTCAGCTTAGAGGTCTTAGCAACAACAAAATTTATTGGCTTGAACTTGTCAGTTGCCTTTCTTCTGAATCCTCCTCTTTTGTCAGCTAGCTGACATTTGTCAGTTGTTGAGTTAGCTGACTGATTTAGAGGCTTGTGACCAGAAGACTGACAACTGTCATTGTTCAGCCTATCCTTTTTGTTAATGTACCTCTTGTGCTGATTCATATTTCTGGGATAAGTGAATGGCACAACATTATAGACCGATCCCTTGTCCTTTTCGAGAATCTTAGGTTCACCTTTTGATCGATCTCACGTCTTCATCATCCTTTGAGTATCCAAGACCATGTTGGTCTTCATGACTTTTCTGTTGATCGATGATTGGTTTCTACAACAGCTTTTGACTTTGAGTAAGTATCAACAACATTGGTCGATCGAAGATTTCTTTCCACAAGGTCGCATGGGCATCTGAGATTTTTGCTTGAATCTCATGTTTTTCATTGAGACTTTTAAGTTGCAGCAATTCTTTTTGCTGAACTTTGTAAAGCTCATTGATCTTTTGAAGCTCACAGTTTTCTTCAGAAATTCTTTTAAAATCTCCAGATAAAGAAACATGGATTCTTTTAAGTGTTTCAAACTTGGAATACATTTCTTGCATTTGTTCCAGCAAATCATCAACACTTGAGTCAGTAACCTTCTCCTCCTGCCTTTTTGACTCATGGCTTACTTTAGCAGTCCTTGGAGAAGTTGACTTGACTTTTCTTTCTGGCTGACTTATGATTCCTTGTCCATAAAATCCATTTCCTATTTTCTTAACCACAAACTGATCAGGTTTGATGACCTTGGTCAGCTTGGAGTTTGTAATAGGTGAGCTTGGCGTACTCATTTTCTCTTTTGAATATTTTGGACTTAGGAAACTCATTATCTCGAATCATATATTGTTGATTATTCTCGCAACAAGACACGATTTGCTTCTTGCTCAAAATCGCAGATTCATCTTCTTCGAACTGTTTCAATCCAAGTTGCAAGATTTTGATCTTCAGCAACTAAGCCCTTTTGTTTTTCAAAATTTCTGGGAGCTCTTTTATAATACTCATTTTTTGTAAATGGACAATTTGAAGCAAAATGACCAGGCTTTCTACAATTAAAGCACAACATTTTTTCTTTCTCAACCTTGTCTTCATTGGTTTTGAAGTAAGGCTTTTGAAAGTTTGAAGTAGATGGTTTTTGGAAGCTTGAAGAAGGTTTTTGAGGATTTGATGAAGACTTTTGAAAGTTTGCTGAAGGTTTTTGAAAGTTCTTTTTAAAAGATTTATACTTTCTAAATTGTCTAGCAAAAGCAGCAAATTCATCTTCATCAAAGTCATCATCTGACAGAGATGTAGAAGTTTTTTATGTTTCTTCTTCAGCTTGAAGAGATATACCTTTAAAATTTTTCTCAATTTCTTGAGTTTTGAGAACTTCTTTTTCATAGATTTTTAGACTTGCAACAAGACTACGGATATGAGTTTTGTTCAAGTCTCTTGCTTCCTTAATGGCAGTGACCTTAACATGCCATCTACTTCCCAAGCTACTAAGAAAACGCATATTCAAATCTTTCATACTATAGACTTTACCAAGAGAAGAACATCTATTACTTACCTCGAGAAATCTGTCGTAGGCATTCTTTAAAGATTCTTTTGGGTCCTTCTTGAAGGCATCAAACTCTTGTATGCAATCATAGAGTTTGTTGTCTTTGGTGTTTTGATCTCCTTCCACATATTCTACAAGAGCATCCCAAATTTCCTTGGCAGTTACACAGTCATAGATTTGCTTGTAGTTTTCATCAGGTACAGCACTTGACAGAATGTGTACAGCTCTAGCATCCAGTCCATCAGTGATTTTATCTTCCTCAGTCCATTCTGATTGAGGTTTGAGGACATATTCTTCTTCTACAGGAGCAAGAGGGTTTATGGTATCATCATCTGCAGTAGAAGATTTACCAACTTTAGTATTAATTTTCATAGGTTGCATAGGACCACCTCTTACACATTCCATCAATCGTTTGTCTATATTGTTCATATATCTTGTAATTCTTTCCTTCCAAATATCAAAGTGATCTTCATCAAAAATGGGTACTTGAGTGACATTGTTTGATTGAAAAGCTTTTAGAGTTGCCATGATCGAGCTTTCAAGCTGTTAGGCTTGGAAAAATAGTTTTTCAGAAAGCAGGCTCTGATACCAATTGTAAGTCCAGATGGCAACAATTAAGGCTAGAGGGGGGGTGAATAGCCTTTAAAAACTTTGAGGGTTGATTTGTAAAACCTTTTAAAGTTGGCAGCGGAAAAAGAGTTTTGTCAGTCAGCTGAAAATTGGTCAGCTGGCTGACACTTTGAAAATGCTTAAGCTGAAGAAAGTTGGTCAGCTAGCTGACACAACTGTTTTCAAAAGAAGTTGGCTTTAAAAGTTGATCACTGAATATAGAGAGGAAACTGAAATACAATTTAACTGAACAACTAATCAAACAATTGTTGTTAACTGACTGACACTTAATTGGTTGAAAAACATCTTTAAGTGTTGAGTCAGTTTGCAAGAATATGAGTAGTGGCTGACAAATCAGTTGAAGTGGTTCACAGATAAACTGCTACGTCCACTACCAAGTTGGTCAGACTTGGATTTTTGAAGTGCACTAATTTTATTAAAAATCTAATTGATCTCTAATGGATCAGTGTACAACAAAAGACCGGTGTTTGTGGAGAATGATTGAGAAACAATGAAACTCGTGAGACAAACTGACTGATTTCAAAAGATGTGAAGTAGAATCACTCAGTGTTTGCCTAAACAGTAACTAGAAAGAATTAATCAAAGAAGAGTATCTAGCTAATGTTTTTCTAAGAAGACTAAGTTACAGAGAAATTTCTTGAAAGTATAAGGCTTTAGACTTCTGTAAAATGTATATATCTTCAAGAATGCTTCCAGTGGGTATTTATAGAAGATCTTCAAGAGTAACCCGTTAGGAACACATTTTGAATTTGAAAATGTGTTTGGCAGATGCAAGATCTCAAAAGATCCTGGGAAGAAATATCTAGCATAATATCTACCAAAAACATACAAGTAAGAGAGAGTGTCAGTACAAGTATTTGATCAATCAAATAAGGAAAGCAAACTGACACTAAGAACACTATGATCAGCTGAAGTGAATAACTGACAAAATAGTTTCGGGCTGACTAAAGATAATTTTAAATTCTTGGCTGACAATCAAGTGGAATGATTTTAAGCAAATCTAATTTCATGCAAGATTCAACAAGTGGATATTTGTTTTCTTATCAATTTATTGTTGCATATGTCTTCTCTATTCCCAAGGGAACGAACAATGTGTTCTTGTCACTATACATCATATATATGGATGAGCTCAAAAAGTACAATGAGTTGGCCATTTTCCATATTAAGACCACAACTGCCAGTTGTACTTAGTGTTTCTCTTTTGTTGGTAGCGATGAATTATGAATCTGTAATACCCCAATCCCACATCGGGTAGATGTGTGACTTGTGTTTGATTTATAAGGTAATCATGCGCTACTACTGGGCACCAATATTATCCATGGACTTTTGAGTTGGCTTGTGGTGGGCCTGGTGACCTAAGGTGTTGCGTGCTCAGTGGGCCAGTGTATGGGTTACACGTAGCGGACTGGGCTCTCGGGCTCGGGGCGTTACAAATGGTATCAAAGCGGGTCCCGGCTGGAAATGTGGGAACAAAGTTCTGTGCGGGAGAACAAAGTGCTACACCGCAGAAGGTAAGAGCCACCTCTTGATCCCCGTACGAGCCACCTCTTAAATTCTGCATTGCCCGGGGTACGATTCAGCCTTGACGAGGAGGTCAAGGATTTGTGTGGGGGAGATTGTAATACCCCAATCCCACATCGGGTAGATGTGTGACTTGTGTTTGATTTATAAGGTAGCCATGCGCTACTACTGGGAACCAACATCATCCATGGACTTTTGAATCGGCTTGTGGTAGGCCTGATGACCAAAGGTGCTGCGTACTCAGTGGGCCAGTGTGTGGGCTACGCATAGCGGACCGGGCTCTCGGGCTCAGGTCGTTACAGAATCTACCTCATTATGATCAATTCTTAAAAAGTTTTGTACGTTCACTATTGTGAGTTTCTGTTCCAACAAACTCATGACAACATTTTCGTACATTCCTTACATGAGCTATCCGATGAATGTCTGATTGTATGGTCAGTTAATGGGCTCGAGAGGCAAAAGATTCCAAGAATTGTGGGGTTATATGTTACAGAGAAGTGTCAATCATGGAGCTTATAAGAATGCATTTTAAGGACTCAAGTCATATGGGGAAAATGGTATGTTTATCAATCTGTTTTGATGAAATTGATGTTGGCAACCAGTACCACCAAGCAAAATAGTACATGCGAAACTCTAACCAATTAGATGGTGGTACCATGTCCCCTCAACTCATCTCCCCTTCCTTTTATTGTCTTACCCAATGTTCCCTTACTCTGTCCCCCCTCACTCCGTGCTCCTTCCCCTCCCGGAAAACAAGTTTTGCCATTCCGCACCGCTTCCACACTCGAAAAAAAACGTTTTTGGCAAGATTAAAGATGTGATGACAAGAAATGGAAGCTTTTTGTTGACATGGTACCATCATCTTACCCAAATATTCCCTCACTCAACCCTTAAAGGAAACCACCAATCAAAAATAGGTTAAAAGAGGGATAAAAAAACAATATAAGTGACAACTATAAGTTAGGTGATAACATGAAAAAAAGAAAGGTGCAATGCAAAACCCAATGTCCAAACTCTGAACCTCAAACTCCAATCTATAGTTTAAAACTGAGCAAAAGATGGAATCCAAAGTTTAGGTTTTAAGTTTGTTATCCCCCTCACAAAATATGTGCTATTTTGAGACAACCCTTGCATTTGCACGTGAGGGAGAGGAATGAAATCCCGTTTTTGGAGAGTGAGGGAGAGGAATGAGGGTCAAAATCTGCAGATGTGGTGTATATGGGTTTAAAAATTGAGTGGGACAAGTGTCAACATGATGTGGTTGATAAATATCTGATTTTTGGTAGCTTAATTAATCACTAAAGCACTCTTAATCCACTCTTAAAACTTGTTAGAGATGTTAGGACATAAGTAAGAAGGGTTAGGGAGGTTTAGGGTCAATTAGGATGGGGGGTTAAGGGTCTAATTGGTCACAATCAGATTGCAAGAGAAAAATTCCGTAGGTGACTCCAGTTCTTGAGGCGGGCGCCTCACATATGGGCGCTGGACCTATTTCCACTCATGACCATTTTGCAATGCTCAAGATCCTGCCCGCGAGCTAGTGATCAGAATTCGATGCGAGCGCATGGTTCAGCCCTTGAACTTGGTCTAAACATGTCCTAAATGGTCCCAAACTCATGGGAAACCATTCTAAGGTCTAACCCAACTCAAAACAAGTCGGAAACACACCCGAACAACATCCGGAACAAGGTAGAACAAGGCTCGAATCATGCGACGAATGGTTAACGAATCAAACACCAATCAAACACCAATCATACTAGGATAACTTGGACATGGAAAAGGCTTGTTTAAACATGGTTATGACCTGAATACAAGGCCGAGAACTCAACGAACACTTCGCACGACGAAATACAAGCAATACGAGCAACGAGGGAAATCGCTAAGGCCAAAACAAAGCAATCGAACCGGCGATTCAACAAGCAAGCATACATGATTCTAAACATGTTAATAAGCCATCATATAGAGGTCTAGGACCAAACCGAGGTCACGAACACAAAATGCAAGCAAACTCTCAATCGCGTCGCATTCCGACTATCGTCGAGTCACGACTTGTGACTTTAGCAAGTCAACAACTATATGACATCTCTTAATAGTGTTTTGGTCTTAATATGGTCTCTCATACATATCTAGACCCTCTCGCAAACCAAACATACAGTCAACAAAGGAAGAAGTGCAAGTATGGCACGCAAACCGAGCTAACGAAGGAGCGGGGTGCCACATTCTCTCCACCTTAAAAAGAATTCGTCCCGAATTCTAAATCATAACACGAACCAATGTTAGATCCGCACTCAACCACAATACGCACGAGGGTCAAACTCTAATAATCCAAATTCAAAAGTCTACGAACTCTCAATAGACATAACAACATCAAACACCTTCGATTGGAAACAATATGACTCATACTTGAGTCACGAATACACATACAAACAACACTAGGCCAATCATGTAAAAAACACATTCAAGGACACTTTAAACATTCAACTACCGAAACTATTTGTTTCGGGGCTCAACACGAAATTCAAGCACAAGAGGTTCTAAGTTAAAAGAAATAATAATTGCCTATGGAGCGATTCGCAAACGAATCAAAGATAATCAAATCGGCATTTCAAACCATGTAAATCATACTCGCGATTTTCCTATCGCGTGTAACAACACATAAGAGCACGTTAATGAAATGTTTTGAAAATTCATTCCATTTCTGTCCATTCCAATTGGTAACGAGTATAGTCAATTTCTAACTTAATTCTTACCAATCCTAGTCCAACGACGAATGCCTTTTGGTCACCAATTCAGGGTACCTACTGAATTAGCTTCAAAAGTTTCCGTCGTAAGGATGCGAAGGTTCATGAATAAAAAGTTTTAAGCATCCTTCAAACAGTCTCCTATGCTAGTGAAATGAATGAACAGGAGATAATAATGACGAAATGAGAATTTAATATACTACAATGCAAATGCATCAAGTAGGTGTTTCCTACAACTAATGCACGTAATTGAATAAAATCAAACCAAGTAACAAGGTCTATTGCCTTGGCAAACAACAATCATAGCTACCACAAACTCGTGTACCTAGTACACCCAACCAAGATAACTCACTAGGAATCACAAGGAATCAACACGTCTACCGATACTCGTAACATCTATACACCACAAAACTATCCTTTCTTAAGCTCTAAACGAAGTCTACAACCAATGCATAAACTAAACTTCCTAACACAACGTTAGCGTCTCAATACTCATGGTGAAGCGTCACTCTCTCTCGTGCAGCTGAAATCAACCGATAAATCGCAGCGCTTAACCTTCGCACTAATCGAGTGTATACTACTCGCATAATAACCACTAACAATACTATAATATTATACCATTCATTACATAAAACTTATCTTTATAGAATACACAAACATCATACCAAACCGATAAGTATTAATATACAATTCATGCTTCATATATATACATACTATGACCTTTATATATAACCACACAAAACCACAACTCTATATATAGCATAGTCTTATACATATATAGACTAAACCAGAATCCATACACAACATACGATTACCTACCGGTAATTTACAAAACGAACCATATCATATATCGATCTCACATTGGGGTATTATTCCCGATCGAGCAAATAACCAATATTACATAATACACCATATAATGTATGTATGAATGCACATGAGCTACCAATTAAAGCGCGTACTCATAATAACGGTAATAGTAGCAATGGTATAATATATATACGAGAGTATACCTTCCTATCTCGGATAGATTTCAAAACTCAGCAATGGCCAACCGCCACGCGCACCACGACCTCAAACTCTAGGCCGTCCACCACTATCTCTCTTGGAGCCACTGGATTGTTGACTAGTACTCCCAGACCGACTAACTCTCCTCCTCGGGCAATCTTTACGAACATGATCGCCGCCACAAACAAAGCATTTTCCTATTGTACCCCAGCACCTATCCACGGTGTGTCCTGTTTTCTTGCAAAAGTTACATGTCAACTCGTCACCTCGTCGTTTCCGTCTAGAGTTAGAAGTAGCACTCCTAATAGTTTCTGAGGTTCTCTCTTGAGCATGCTTCTCGATATCCAACTCCAACGCATATGCACGATCCACAACCCCTTGGTAATCCGTAAGCTGTAATGGAATAAGCTGCCTATGTCTACTTCTGATATTTACTAGTGATGCACCCGTGCGTTGCACGGATTGTACATGTGTATAAAATTATATACTAAATTAAAGTTGAATAATATATAATTAATTTTTAAAAATATTAACAAAATAAACAAAAAATAATAAATAGTAAAATTAAATATAGAAAATCATATAAATTTGAAATATATATATATATATATATATATTTTTTTTTTTTTTTTGGAATACTTTTTATATATAATAATTTTCGTTCAACATGTACGACTATTGCAATTATAAATATCACATAGTAACTCTAGACAAAACTACATACAACTTATGATAAGCAAAAACATATTTTCAAATGCAGTCTTCTATTAGACAATGACTTACCATGGTTTTTATTCATATACATTGCGTAAGACATAATCAACAAAAAATGTTTTATTTGAAATTTGAAAGCAATTCTTTGATCAAATAGTATCAGTGATATTCTTTGAATCAAAAGAGTACCACCAAAATTGTCCTTTGAAAGAACTCAACCTTCTAAAACATGGTTTCTCAGCCTTATAACAATTAATCTCGTGTCATTGCATAACTCAAGTGAATAGACTACGTTACGAAACAACATTATTTGAGTTTCAACCTTCAAATTTAACTCACAGTTTGAGATTTCAGAATATGTAATTCAATTGAAATATTCACGATTATGTATCGTTCAAATTTAACTCATAGTTTGAGATTTCAAAATATATATGTACTGTTCATTGATGTGATGTAATTAAAAAAATTACATCTTAATTTTTATATGACTATTTAATTGAAACCACAAAAAAATATGTATCTCTTTCAACAACATAACTTATATATTACATTTTAATTTTCAATTACATAAATAATTAACAAAAAAAAGAGAAAATGTCACTCTAATTTGAACATGATATAAAATTCTCGATATTCTTACTTATTTGTAATGGACCATCATAAAATGTATTTTTTTTGTTAGTTTATTGAGTTTTGTCTTCTTTTCAGTTGTGTAGTGTACATTTATCTGATATTTACAAAATTCCAAACATATATCAATTCATTTACATACTTGTCCGCTTCATACATCGAATAAGTTCCGTACTGACATCGTGTCATAAGCATGGACACAAAATCTAGTGATAATTTAAACTAAGACGGACCCAAACTAAAAAAAACAAACAAAGTTAGGCCCATGAGTAATTTTTAATATTATAGAACTGTATTTCAAGATCTATTAAAAACAATCGTAAGTATTTTTATTTACCTATTTTTTATTTATAATAATTCTAAGCTATTCAATATTTTTGAATAAATACCATTTTTATGAATTATTTTAATATATTGATTTTGTTTGTAATTAGTTATATGCACATGGACTATGTCTGAATTATGAATAGCTTGCCTAAAAATTTGATTTCTACTTTATTTTCGTGTAATATTTAATAGTTATATGGCTTTGGTATGTAAATAGTTATGAGCTGCCCGGCCCAATAGGCCCAAGCCACAAGTCACGCGCCTCTGACACGTGGTTACAATTCAGTCAAACGAGCATCCGAAAGTCAAAGCTACGAGGAGAGGATTAAATGGTTCTTACATATTATGAGCAGGTTCTCAACCTTTAGCGAGCAAGAGATGCAAACGAGCTGGGGTCTTGCCCAGCGAGCAGGAACGTATAGCGAGCATGATGTGTTATACTCGTTCACTTAAGAGTTATTGACTGTTGAGAACGGTTATGTCCGGATAATTCTCCATTTGACCGTTGTGGTTAATGGGGCAGTTAATATGCCCGCCATTAATGCCATGAGTGTTAGTGGGCAGTTATGAACGGTTATACTCTCCGGCAACTATAAAAGCCCCTTAAAATGAAGGGGGAAGGTATGTGATTTCAGATAGCTTGCCTAAACTCTGCTGAATTTTATACTCTCTTGCATTCTTGTGCTAATTCTCACGTCGGATGGCTTTTGGAGGGAGTGCCCCTGCCTAGTTCACAGTTTCTTGGTTTGATTGCAGAGTTGGGCTTTGAAGATTACAAGATACGTTGAAAGCCAGGTATCCAATTGAACAAGTCCAGTGCGTCTAGAAGTTTTTGGACGCATCAGATGAACAAAAACGGTTTTCTAAAAACCTTTTGAGCAACCGTCTACTTAAACCGTTGATCATGGACAATTTGATTAAAAGGATTTGATTATGCTTTGAAAGATATTTATGAATTCTAAATCCTTCTCCTCGCCTCGAGCATGAATACTCGGTGGACAAGGAGTAAGGGGCTACTAAGCTACCCGTCCCAATAGGCCCAAGCCACAAGTCACGCACCTGGCACGTGGTTACAATTCAGTCAAACGAGCATCCAAAAGTCAAAGCTACGAGGAGAAGATTAAATGGTTCTTACATATTATGAGCAGGTTCTCAACCTTCAGCGAGCAAGAGATGCAAACGAGCTAGGGGCTTGCCCAGCGAGCAGGAACATATAGCGAGCATGATGTGTTATGCTCGTTCACTTAAGAGTTATTGACTGTTGAGGACGGTTATGTCCGGATAATTCTCCCTTTGACCGTTGTGGTTAATGGGGCAATTAATATGCCCGTCATTAATGCCATGAGTGTTAGTGGGCAGTTATGAACGGTTATACTCTCCGGCAACTATAAAAGCCCCTTAAAATGAAGGGGGAAGGTATGTGATTTCAGATAGCTTGCCTAAACTCTGCTGAATTTTATACTCTCTTGCATTCTTGTGCTAATTCTCACGCCGGAGGGCTTTTGCAGGGAGTGCCCCTACCTAGTTCACAGTTTCTTGGTTTGATTGTAGAGTTGGGCTTCGAAGATTACAGGATACGTTGAAAGCCAAGTATCCAATTGAACAAGTCCAGTGCGTCTAGAAGTTTTTGGACGCATCAAGTTATATGTCGTTTCCGAATTTAATTCTCACCAAATAAAAAAAAGTAAAACTCAATTTGAATAGTTTCTGTCATCATTAAATGACATTTCTCAAATTCAATTTCAAAAAAAATAAAAAATTGACATAAACAGAACATAAGTGTTTCCATTTTTAAAAAGTGAATTTTAGCGGAAAATTTCTAAAAATTATGCACTTCTGTTTTTATATATACTACGACACAACCATGTAGTGCACGGTTCAATATTGATATAAATAAAACAATATAAAATTTAGATAACCATATAACCGAATAATTATATGAAAAATCACGAGTTCAATATGCATATAAAACAAATTATAGAAAATTATGTTAATACATAACTTTTTTAACATATTTTTAAATTGATATCGAAGTGACATGTCTTTGACCAAAACAATTTACTTTGTACAATAAAAATTGAAGTTAATCATATAAAATTGTAATCAAAGTACTCGTACGATGCACGAAACCTATATTCACATCAATACAATAGTTAAAACTTTAGTGCTAATAAAATACACAAATGATTGCAACATAAAAACTATGAGTTCGATGTGTAGAATTGAATATCATAATTTTGTAATATTAAAATTAAGATTATTTTGTTTGGCTCTCATGTAGAGTTCAATTAAAAATCTAAATGTATAAGCAAATTAATAGAAATAAAATTTTTAATGAAAATCAATAGTCTTTAGGTTTAAAAATGTTTTACCTTTGGAGAAAAAAATCAATTTATAGAATAAAAATATTAAGAATTTCAGTTCAATTCAAGTTCTAATATTTTTTCTGTATATAAATAATAAAATTTACATTGAAGCCCATAATTCCAATTCTAAACAATGGAATTGAGGTTCGCTTTTTCTCATTCTCTACTCTAGAGTCTCAACAAAATTTAAATTCACTGATATGTTTTCCGTATTAAAAATGATATTAAAATATATATAAATAAAAGTTACATTAATGTTAAAAAAAATTGATAGCGCATATAATATCATGCAAAGGAAAATTGTTTACGATATACTAACATGTTTTGTCATAAAACCTTAAAAACTACACTTTTCAAAATTGGTAATTTTTACAAAATAATTCAAGTATTATGGTTCAATTTAAAAATCAGACATAAATAAAAAATAATTAAAATAGTATATAACCAAGGAAAATAAAATGTAGGAGATGGGTCAAGGAAAATGAACCAAAATTCAAACGATCGAAACGATCGATGGATAGACATCAGAAAATTTAGTTTAAATCGTGTTATGGATAACTTTTGGATCGCGACCCGGTAAACACTTTTAAAACCACGTTGTTTTAGTTGATGTATATAAACGAAAAGAAAACACTTTTACCCTAGTTTCACCACATATATTGCATATATATATATATATATATATATATATATATATATATATATATATATACGCATTTTTTGTAGCGATGGCGAACCTCAAGGTTACCACATAAAGAAAGTCCGGTAACGGAAGCTATGACCACCGACTTATCGGAAACTTGTTGGTATGTTCATGTTTCCAAAAATATTTCAAAAACTCGGTTTAACTTTAAAACTCGTTTATTAATTTTAATTCGTGATTTAGTTCAACTAACAAACAAATTCGATCTGAATGTTGATTAATTTCATCATCGGCACTTTTTTTATATCGGACTTTTTTAACATGTATAAGTAACTAAAAAATCAAAAATCATAGGGTTTCCATTTTTTACATGTAGCTAGTTGTTTCAAAAAATTGGTCCTATCTCGATTTATAGATTTTTTTTACAATAATAACTTTGGTTATCATGAAATAGAGAAAAAAATTGTTAGATCCTGGTATTATTATTAATTGATTGCAACTTAGCTTCTGGTAGTAATGTTTCCACTTATGTGTTTATGGTTACTGATTCTTGTGATAATATTGTGAATTCTATGCATTATGCTTGTGCTAGTGAATAACTTATAGATTCTGGTTGCACTTATCACATGACACCATTGAAATCATTGTTTACTACTTATAAGGAAGTTGATGTTGGTTCTGTTTCTCTGGCTAACGAGAAAAAGTGTCAAATACTTGGTATTGGTGATATTGATTTGAAATGCAATTCTGGTTATGTTTTAACTTTGAAAAAATGTGAAACATGTGTCTGAATTATGTAGAATTTGATTTCATGTGTCTCATTAGTGGATGATGGTTTGGAAGGAAAATGGGGTAAGGGTGTTATGAAAATACTAAAGGGGTCTTTAGTTATTGTTAAATGTAAAAACGTCGGAACTTATATATTTGTTGTGCTTTACCTATGTCTACTTCTAATATTTATGCTAATGTCATTAAGGAGGATAAAACGATTTTGTGGCATAAGAGACTAGGACACATAAGTAATAAAGGGTTAGAAATTTTGCAAAAAACGGGTGTTTTTGGAAATGAAAAATTATCCGGTTTACCTTTTTGTGATACGTGTGTTAAGATCAAACATCATAAAGTGAGTTTTCCACCCCCTTCCCTAGGAAAGCATCCTAGCAAGAAATTCCTTGACTATATACATGCCGATGTATGGGGCCCTCTAGTGTGCCCACTCAAGATGGCAATAGGTATTTTCTATCCATCATTGATGACTTTTCACGAAAAGTCTAGGTTTTCTTAATGAGACACAAATCTGATTCGTTTGAGAAATTTAAAAATTGAAATTTTTTTATTGAAAATCAAAATGCTTAGGACTGCTAATGGATTAAAATTCTGTAATCATGAGTTTGATGAATTCTGTGTTATTCATGGTATTGGTCGACATAAAACTGTTCCCTATAACCCACAACAGAATGGCGTTGCCAAGCGTATGAACAGGACTCTTTTGGAAAGAGTGAGAGATATGCTTAATACCTCTGGTCTCTCCAAACGGTTTTGGGGAGAGGCAGTTGTAACTGCCGCCTATATCATCAATAGGTCCCCCTCCGTTCCTTTGCATGGTAGATGCCCTGAAGCGGTCTTTATGGGCAAAGAGATTGATATCTCACATATGAGGGTGTTCGGTTATGCGGCTTATGCACATCAAAGACATGACAAACTTGAACCTAGGGCTGCTAAGTGTGTGTTTTTAGAGTACCCGGAGGGTGTGAAGGGGTATAGACTTTGGTTAAAAAATGAACATGGTTTTAAGACCATAATAAGTAGGGATGTTGTCTTTAATGAACTTGAATTTCCTTGCTTGATTCCTGCTCAACCTATACCTGTTAATGATGTTCCCCCTCCCCCGGCTCCAATTGCGGTGGAACAACCCCATGTTATTGATGATGTGCCAACTGAAAATGTGGAAATTGATCATGAGAATGTTGAAATTGAACACAATGAAGATGATGAAAATGTAGAGGAAAAGCATGTCCCGAAATAGAAAATCTAGATGACTACCAACTTGCTAGGGACCGACCTAGACGGGAAGTTAGGAAACCATCTAGACTTAATGATTTTCATATGACATCTTTTGTGTTTAGTGTTTTTGAATCTCTTGACAATTGTGATGAACCTAAATCTTACCATGATACTTTAAAATCTTCTCATTCTGCTAAGTGGTTAAATGCTATGAAAGATGAAATGAACTCGTTGCATGTTAACCAAACATGGACCTTGGTCCCAAAACCTAAAACATGTTCTCTTGTTGCTTGCAAATGGTTGTTTAAGGTTAAGACTGAGAATGAGAATGTTAGATTTAAAGTGTGGTTGGTTACTAAAGGATTTACTCAAAAGGAGGGGATAGATTACAAATAAATTTTTGCTTCGGTTGTCAAATTTACTACGGTAAGAGTCATGCTTGCTTTAGTTGCTCAGTTTAATTGGGAATTAAAACAAATGGATGTGAAAACAGCGTTTTTACATGGTGACTTGGATGAAAAAAATTTCATGAGACAACCCAAAGGTTTTGTTGATAAGAGAAATCCCGACTATGTGTGTTTAGTGAAAAAATCTTTGTATGGCTTGAAACAATCTTCTAGAATGTGGAACAAGAAGTTTGATATGTGTATGTTGTCTTTAAAATTCACTCGTAGCTCTTATGATCATTGCTTGTATTTTAAAGCCAACTCTTCTACTCCCGTGTTCCTATTGATCTATGTTGATGATATGCTTATTATCAGTCCTTGTATTAAATCAATTTAAAATGTGCAAAATTGTCTTAGTGCGAATTTTGACATGAAAGATCTAGGAGATGCTAAAAAGATTTTGGGAATAAACATTGTTAGGGATAGAAAGAATTCCACTATTTCTCTTAATCAAATTTCTTATGTGCAAAAGATTTTGAGTAAATTTAGGATGGAGGATGCTAAACCTGTTGATGTGCCTCTAGGAGGACATTTCATCCTTAGTAAAAATCAGGCTCCCCAAACTGATTTTGATAAAAAGCAAATGAAGAAAGTGTCTTATTCTAATGCGATTGGTTCCATTATGTATCTTATGGTTAGCACTAGGCCTGATATGTTTGAGTAGATACATGTCTAACTCTGGTATGCCTCATTGGGAAGCGATCAAATGGCTTCTCAAATATCTTGGTTATTCTGTGAATTATAGCTTTAAATTCTCCAAATGCAATGAAGGTGTTTTTTTGAAAGGTTATGTGGATTCTAATTATGCTAATGATAGAGACGGTAGGAAGTCTACTACCTCTTATGTGTTCACTTTGTGTGGTTCATGTGTTAGCTGGAAATCTCAATTACAACCCATTGTTGCATTGTCTACTACCGAGTCTGAGTTTGTTGCTATAACTGAAGCTTTTAAGGAAATGACTTGGTTGAAAGGATTAATAACTGAAATTGGTTTTCTAAAGGAGAAAGTTGTGGTTTATTCTGACATTCAGTCAGGAATTCAACTTTGTAAAAACCTGGTTTTTCATGATAGAACCAAACATATTGATGTTCGTTTTCATTACTTGAAAGATTTAATTGAAAAGGGTTTTATTTTACTAGGAAAAATTCCATCTCAGTATAATCCTGCGGGTATGAATACGAAATGCTTACCAGTGTTAAAATTTCAAACATGCTTGAAAATTTTGAATTTTGATACCAGTGGTTGATTGCATGCTTCGTGTCCTTGTTTCCCTACTTTGTGTTTGGAAAGTGAGTTTTGTCCCTTCTACAGTTTTTCGTTGTGAAAATATGTCTCCCGTTCTTGTTTCCTTCTTTGTATTGGATCAAGTTCGGGATAGGCTATGATGTTCCCCACTTATGTCCATGAGTTCAATATGATTATCCTGATACTTGTTCTAAGGTGGAGATTGTAAGTGTAGGCTTGGCTCAAATGGGCAGCCGACTTAGAATACCCAAACCCAGCAACCCAAGACCCAAAACACACTTACCCTTTTCTCTTCACAGTTGACTTCGGCTGATTGGTTTTATATTTGGGGGAATTTTTTATTTCCCTTTGATTTTGGCTTCTTCCTTCTTGAGCCCTCTGTCAGTCGCGTCCCTGCTCTTGGTCGTTTTCTTCGGGCTAATTGTTTGCTTAGTTGATTATATATACTCCCTTCTGTCCACCTCTTGTTGTATCGATCAAAACCATCTTCAAAGGAGGTTATATCCTTTGGTTCACTAGTAATCTATCTATCTCTCTCTCTCTCCGCGTCTCTGCCGTGAGTCGTGCTTCTTGTAGGTATACATTGTGAGTGTGCGTGAGCTTTGAGATTACAGTGATATGGAGTTCTGTGAGGAGGGTTTCGGGTTGTGTGGGATTTCTTGTTGGAAGGCTGGGTTGTATACACAGTTGGGTGAAATCCTTGGAAACATTGTCCCTTCGGTTGTGAACTCTTTGGTTGGACTACTATACTTTGTGTATAGGTAGTGGGGATCTGAGTCTAGGCATTATAAGCCCTAGACAGATTCGAGTTAGGCTCCATTGAGCCGAGCATACTCAAAATTACTAATTTACCGTTTTATATTGCCTTGTTATATATTGCGTGTTGCAGGTGATTCATTGGCAATATAGGTTTGTTAACGATTTATTAGTGCGTCTTCAACTTTGGTATATTGTAAGTTTACTGCCAAAGTCAAAGACGGGTATTTCTTAAAGTCCTCTCATATTATAATTTGGTGTGGCTCCGGTTTTGATTCGGTAAGTATCCTTATTTTTACGTTACAGTATTGCCTGTTATTGGATTGAATGTCTACAGCATTTTATTACATGACACATTAGTGATGTCCCGTGATGCTATAGATAAGTTAGTGGAATGGATGCGCACTCCAATTAATCGCTAAAGGATGCACTCCAATTGATAACGAAGGCAGTTTGCACTAGGAATTTTAGTCCATTATCAGTGATTTCGATGTTTTATGGCAAAAAGATAAAATTAGAGGAAAAAAAAGTAGCTATAAATATAGCCGAATGTTTTGTCAATCTTACTCCTCTGTTATTATTACTCTCTTAAATGAAGTTTGTGCAAGCTCTTGTCAAATATTGGTAGTGCAGAAGCATTTGACAATGCTTATTTTAGATAGCATCAGTTATGTTAAAGCTAAAATATGTGTAGCAAGTTTTGAATATTTTGAAGTTGGTATTGAGCTATGAGGAAAATATCGGAACTTCATTTTCGTCCATAGTTTCCCTATTGACCAACCAAAAAAAAAGGAAAGCTAAATACAAAGTGGAGGCAATTATGACAGGTTTCTTTAAAGAGAGAAAATCAAATAAAGATATGACACAGAGAGCCTACCAAGAGAGGAAAGGATTTAGAGCAGAATACTACTAGATAACCCATGGTATAAACAACACAATCCACAATAACACAATCCACATCATGCTCATAGTCCAATTAGGAACTTCATACTCATAGCCAAATTCAAAAACCAAATGCCCGTCATCTTTATAGAATTTTATATGAAGAGAGAGAAGAAAATTGAAATCAAAAGTGAAAAATGCTAACTAAATCTCAAACAAAAATTGAAATCCTAGCTTAAGTGTTGAAGAATTAGAGTCATATTAGAGACAAGAGAGAGCAAAGACAGAGAAAATTACTTGGTTGACCGATTAAGCTAGATGGAGGACGCAGGGAGGAACTGAGTAGCCGGCGGCGGTTGTGTGCGTGGGAGGGTGAGAGGAACTGATCGTAGGAGTCTAGGAGAGAGATAAAGAGTTTTGACTCAGTATTTTCTTATTGTATTAATTAGCTAGGTATTTATTTAAAAAAGGAAATAGGTAATTGGGTATTAATATTACTTTAAAAATTACATAAATTTATTACTAGTTTTTCTGAGATATATTCTTTTACAAATAAATTAATAAATTAAACTTCTTTCCAACATTCGATTGACTAATATAAGAGACCATTATAATCATTTAAATTTTTAAAATTTATCAAATAATATCATTCAATACTAAATCATATATGATGGTAATGGAAGTTTTTCTTCGGGGAGGCCTGTGAAGGGGCATTGCCCTTTGCCATGTGGCCAACCAGTAGAACCGTTGTGGTTCTTTTGGGTCTTATGTTTAACATCGTCATTAGAAATCAGAGTCCATGTTTATCTAACTGGAATACCAACTCCTACAATTAAACAATATCCTTCTCTAATGCAATTGTGTCATATCATGCTCTCATCTCATCAAGTCATCTACATCCCGCAAAGCATGTCGCCACAGAGACCATGTTTGTATTTTTCTACTCTTATGCCCAATCAAAGAAACAAGCTAGTATAGAAATTGTGGTGAGTACTCAATTGTATGATATCATACACGAGTACCTCGATAATGCATGATTTATATTGCGTGTGTCTATTACTCTTTCAAATATCATATTGGTACCTGTGAAGAATCTTCAAATTGTCTACAAAACAAATTTCATGTATTTAGTCAAGTTATCCCTATAGCGGGATTGAATACATTTTAGACACGTCAATGTTATTTGTTATGGTGAAAAACCATATTCAAGCTACTGGTTTTCAATGTCCTAGGTAAATTCCTCTGGAATTACCATTGATTTATATTTCCAAATAAAATTGTCCTTGTTAATCCAAAGTTTTTTCGTAGTGATCATTTTACCTTTGATATGGTTCTCACTTTAATTGATGGGCCCCATTACCATATCGGTATCTGTTGAGAACAAGATTGCTCGATTACCTTAGCAACAGGCCAAGTCCTATGATAAGCAGTTAAATCTTTGGGCAATGCGAGTGCATTAATTCGGATCTATATTCATCAAGTTTTGATAACATCAAATTCAGATTACCTCCCAGATTTTCTGATAACAGTTTCACTAATGCAATGATGATCCATAGCTCGATTAAGGTAGTTTATGACCTTGGAATTTTATGAAAATTTATAGAGAGTTAACTAACATGTATAAGTACAATATATCTAAAAATCATCAGAACATTCCTTTGGACGGATTCTCTACAGAAAATTTTCGAAAATTGCCTAAAATAGGGAGTGCACATGATTTAATTTTGTAATAAATAATTAATAATTTCGCATCAACCACTACACGTCCATTAGATGCATTTGCGATTGTTTATGTTTTAAAGGATTATAATAAAAATAAATTTTATGTTGAATTCTTTATAGTGTCAGTTGATGGTACTAGCGATTGTAAAGCAATCACATAAATATAACGTAATTACGGAAAAAGCGATGAAAAAAACAATCGCTAAAAAGAAGATTAAGCGATGGTTTCAAAAGCCATCGTGTCACGACCCGCACCCGGGTCTTCGGGTTTCCATAAAATTTAATATAAAAATAACTCCAATTATAAATACGCGACTTGCAGCGGAAGAAGTAAATAAATAATACTTCTCAAATAAGAAATTATAATACCTTTTCCAAATAAAACATTTTATAACTCGCAGCGGAAGGAACAAATAAATAGTATTTAACTCAAAATATAAATTATGATTTCTTTACAAACGTATCTTCATTACAATTTTAACGATGTCCAAAAGTAATACATAAATATTTTACTATCAAAGTTGAACACTCCAATCTTCTCTTTGCTTCATACGTCGAACTTCTTGGTCTAGCTGAAATCTACGGGGCATGCAAACAGGAAGGGGTGAGTTTAAGACTCAGTAAGGTTCTACCGATCTTATGTATGCTATGCATGTATGCAACAGTTCAAGACATTTTAATATGGAGCAGTTTTAAAGGCAATAACAACAAGTTAGTCAATCAAGTCTCATTACTACGTAGCTGGATCAAGTATTCACCGTCCCATACCGGTAAATACAGTGTCCTACCACGGGTAATAAGATCTCATGCTCATATAAGTGCGATATAGAAACACATAGAATTTACCAATTGTTTACGGGGTCGAGATACATCTCCGACCAATCACTTCCGACCTTGTCACTCCCATTATTGTTGTTGAAGCTTGTATATCTTGATCAATCTCTTGTTCGGTTTATCAAACCAACCAATCAATCACAACCTGGGTACAAGTCATCATAAGGCTAGGTCCCTACAACCCCAGACACGTCATGATACTTAACATAATATTCAATGGTGTTTTCCCCACTCGGCCAAAGTGGAGAATTCGGTTCCGGGTCCGAGTAGGGTGCCGCTGCTAACTAGCTCTGCTCTCCGCCCCGTGACCTAGTCAGAGGCTCCCCTACTCTCCCCATAAAAAAAACTGTTCAATTGCGCAATTGAAGATTGTTCACACGAGCACTTCATGTTCGAAACTTAATGCTCAACAAAGAATTAACACATACATAAATCCAATGAGCTATAAAATAAACTCATTGTATTTTCAAAGCAGCAAGTTCCAACTAATAAATATTGTTCTCATACTCGTATGTATCAAAGCACAACTTCAGTATGTTAATGACGTCCATAACATTAATTCCAACTACAAAGATTAAGTATTTAGTCAAGTTCACGAACATGTAAATTATAACACCATGTATCATTAATAACAATAATAAACAATTAAACATACACAAGGAGTATTCCCTTTACCTTAAAGAAGATAATATTTGCCGGTAAAAATATATTAAAAATCTTCAATAATAACTCTCGAATCAAATCCGCAGCTCAATGGTACCGATTAATGATCGTGGCTTAAAATTACTAAACCCATATGATATATCTCTCTCGTCCCCAAACGACCAAGGAGGGAGTAAGACAATAATTGAAAGTGTTGTGGCTTATTTATAATAGTTATCGGAGCATCAAATCGGCTGAGTCACGCTAATGCACGTGAACCTCTTCCATGCAGCAGCTTGCATGAGAATGGAAAACACTAGAATTCTATACAAGAAAGATACTCCCTCCGTCCCTAAATTATCGTCCTCCTTTCCTTTTTCGTACGTCCCAAAATAATTGTCCACTTTGAAACTTACCTTTTTAGAACATCACTTTTATCACTTTACCCTTATTTTTTCACTCTACTTTAATTATGGGCCACATACACATAGACATTAAAGGAAACTACACATTAAATCAAGATAAATAATCAAGTCAATTGTTTTTTCTTAAATTGTGCGCCGGTCAACTAGAACGATTATTTAGGGACGGAGGGAGTATATATCAATTCTACAATTCAATCCTACACCCAATTACTTTAAATATCTAGCGGGTCCCACTCAAAACTTACCAAGGAAGGAAGACTTCCAATTAATCCGTACAAGACAATATTGATTGATATTTTTACCTACAATAAAATAATATTTTAAAGTAAAGTTTAACACTTTGACTAGTCAAATAAATTAAAATATTAATATACTTGTTAACTAATATAACATAAAAAGTCAACAAAATATAACTTTGGTAAAAAATATCAAAGTGTTATCAAATTCATTTATTTTAAAAAAACTAAAATAGATAAAATATCGGGTTTTACACATCGCAACCAAGTCAAAGGCGATATTTGACACTAGCGTATAAAGCAATCGTATAAACTTAAGGCGATTGAAGAAAAAGTAATGGAAAAAACAATCGCAAAAAAGAAGATTAAGTAATGGCTTTAAAAGCCATCACAACCAACAATCATGAAAAAGCATTTTTCTATTTTTTATTATTTTATTTTTTTCTTATTATTTATGAATGTGATGGCAAAACCATCGCTCGGCATTAGTCAAGTTTTGTGACTACAAATGCAATCGTGTATTTACGAAAACCATCACATTATCTTTCTATTCACGGGGCCTATTTTCTTTGGCTAATTCCCTTCAAATATTCAAAGGTGATAGATCTAGCAATTGTTAAGCAATCGTATATACATAAGGTGATTGCGGAAAAGCGATGGAAAAAATAAATCGTGAAAAAGAAGATTAGGTGATGATTTCAAAAGTCATCGCAACCAACCATCACGTAAAAGCAATTTTCTAGGAAGTGTTAATTCTTAAGTTTCCAAGCCTTTAAAGTTCCAATTTATTTGTAAGTTTACTTATTAATTTTTATTAATAGAATTTTAATTATATATAATATTTATTAATTACATTTTGTATCTATAATATTATTAAATTATATTATTTTACTTATTAGTTATTAATTTTAATATTTATTAATTACATTTTACTATTATACTTACTAGTTACTATTATTAATTATACTTACTATTATAAATTAGGTTCATTTTTCTATAGTTACTATAAATTGTTTTATACTTACTTCAAAATATTTTATACTCCCATAATTACTATAAAAAAAATTACATTTAATAATTTACATTTTATACTATAAACAAAATGTCTTCTTCTTGATCCGACGTAGACAAGAGAAAGGGCAAGGCTACCAAGGCCCCCAAGGCCAAGAGAATGATTCCACAAGATCATCCTCTCTTCCGACCCGATGATAGTGTTTGGCAAAATTTAGATACACCAATCACTTTTGTCGAAAGCGAAGAAGACGAATATATGAATTACATATAATTGGATTGATAACTCATGGACATTACTAAAACGATTAATTGCATTCAAAGAATTTGATACTGTACATATCGCTCGTAATATTTTTGCAAAAATTATTAGTGTTTTACAAGAATATGGTTTATCTCAAAAAAAAATATTTTCAATTGGATTTGATAATGCTTCAAATAATACTGCTAATTTACCACAACTCATTTCGTATTGTCAACCATAAGTTGGTAGTAAATTTTTTCATGTTAGATGTATATGTCATATTTTAAATTTGTGTATGCAAGATGATTTAACATAATTGCGTGATGAAGCTAAACAAATTAGGGAAGTTATTACTTATTTGATGATACATCTAATTATTAAAAAAAAAAAAAGGCTAAATTTTGTAGACAAGCTAATGTTGAACCTAAATCATTCCATTAGAAGTTCAAACTGATGGAATTCAACTTATAGAATGTTAAATGAATTTTATGTACATCGATAAGGATTGTGTGTATTTTTTTCAATCCATGGATTATCCTCTTGCAATACTTCCTCATCAATGGGATGTTTGTGAAAATTTAAAGTTAATTTTGAAAGTTTTAACGATGTTACCGAACAATTATCTGGTTTTTATTATCATACTTTCATATTAGGTTTAGAAAATTGTGCTAAAATTAGTTATATATTCAAATATTTTAAAGCTATCCAATTTTAGGTCAACGTATTGCTAGAATGAGAGTAAAAAATGGCTAAAATATTTTTTGCACATTCCACCATTATTTTTAATAACTAAACTATTAGATACAATAAGGTTTAGAAACAAGGCTAAAATTAATATCATTATGAAAATTTATTCCCTGATGTTGTTGACTTAATGTGAGGTGACCCGATTCCAAAGCCAGCAAATGTTGTGAATGAAGCTAAAAATAATTTATATGAACTTTTTAAAGAATATAATTTGAATATAAGAACTCAAAAACGAGCACGAGACGATTTTAATATACTAGAAGTTGATTTATATTAATCAACTACTTTTGGTCATATGGAAAAATTTTACTCCTTCTGTCCTTAAATTATCGTTCTTCTTTCATTTTTCGTCCGTCCAAAATAATTGTCCACTTTAAAACTTATATTTTTAGAACATCACTTTTACCACTGTACCCTTACTTTTTCACTCTACTTTAATGATGGACCACATACTCATGGAACTTTAAAAGAAACTACACATTAAACCAATATAAATAATCAAGTCAATTATTTTTTCTTAATCTGTGCACCGGATCAATTAGGACGATAATTTAGGGACGGGAGGAGTATATTTTAAAGTGGTGGACAAAAATAACCCAAAATCATCTTATCCTATCATTGATTGGAAATAAGGTCCTAGCTTCTCCCTCTATCATCGCCATTAAAAAAAAAATAGCGTGTCTGACTTTGTTTTAGATGAAAGAAGATCAAAGATGAATCTAACAAATTTAGAAAATCATTTTTAGTGGGTGATTCGGTTAAAGCAAAAAATAGAACACATGACAATGTAGTTACTTCCGATGAGGAAGATGGCTTTGATGATGATACATCAACCGAGAGCGATTGAACTACGCCGTTTCATGAGGTAATTTAATTGTAATTTTTAAATTAGATTTTTTTTTATTTGTCGAACAAATTATAATTTAAAGGTAAGGTTTATTTGACTTTATTTCATTGGTTGTCCCTCTCATTGTAATTTTTTATTATGACTAATAAAATTGGTCAGGGTACCGTTTCTTTTTTAAAAAAATACTTTTGTTTATTTTGCAAAGTTTACAAATGTTTAAAGATAGTTTTTAAAAAATTAACCATAAAATGTGTAAAAAAATTATTTTATGTTTAAAAAACAATTCTGAACCATTTGAACCGTGAACCGGCTACACGGTTCAAAACTGGAACCGCCCCCCAACGTTTCACGATTCAAATAAGGTTCAAGTTGATTTTTTTAAAACTCACAAGTTCATGAATCAGAACTGCAGGCTCAAACCGTTTATGCATGTCTACCTACTACCTAGGATAGCTCCATCAATTACTAGGTTGGATGACTTTTGTGCTTGTTTTGCACTTTTTCATAGTGTAAAAATTTGGAGTGTTTGGCAACAATATTAAACATCATTTTCATTTCCATATCATTTTCCTCTCCATTTCTTGGGTCCACAATCTCTCTTCATTTCCTGTCTTCAAATCACTAAAAAAACACAGATAAAACCAACCTTAAGTATGCATGATTATCTTTCTTTCTTTTTTTTTTTTTTCTAAAACACTAATATTAATATCAAAATGTCAAGTATCAATTAAAATTAAATTTTGTAGCAAAAAAAAAGTATCAGTTAAAATGATTTTTTTTAGGTTTTATCAATTGGTCACTAATTAAGTAATACCAAAAGTCATTTCTTAAAGAGTAAGTATCTTGTGAGAAGACGCGCATTAATTTGTAAAACAAAATCTCACAGCTCAACTAAGCTCACTAATACATAATAGGATCATACGGAGATCTAAAATATACGTAAAACGATCTTTTATAACTTTTTTGTTATAAATGTAAAGCTTAAGTATAGGTGAACATAAGAATGAAACTATAGTTCTAGATGGAAGAAATTATATGTCAAGCATTGAATGTTTGGCATAACAGGAAAATTATATGTAGGCTGCTCGGTTATAAATACCGAGCAGTCTGAAGTTATTGTTACACCGCTTGAAATTCTTACAAGCAATCTCTCTCTCTTTCTCTAATACACATTGTGTCCTAGTTTGTGACTATTTTATAACACGTTATCAACACGAACGCTCTGATCCTAACATTTCCATCGGTAAGAATTTTAGTCAATATGTTTTATTTTATATTGCTGGTTTACTTTAATATATATCATACATCACCATTATTAAGAAAGGGTTGGCTGAACCACCGTCTATAATATATGGTGCGATGACAAAAAATAATTTATTCTTTTACGCATGAAATATATGTTCGTTGATACTTGAAAGAATAATTATGTTTTCAATTCGTTATATGAATAATTTTATTACTGACTTTTAAACATCCTCCTGAAAGGCTTGCCAAGTAGCGTGTCGTGAATAAATATGCATGATAAATAATAGTAATCATGTGTAGACCGGTAATAATAATATGTTAAGTTACTTTATTTGTGATCAACTTATTGCTACTAATAAGTTTTATATTTATACATAATATAAATGCATTTTTATTAAATTAGAATTTTTTACATATTTTCTCTCTCCTCCAACGGCTATTAACAGCTAGTTAAACAGTCATAAACGGTTATTTTTACTCTATAAATACACCAATATCTCAATAGTTCACTCACATTTTTACTACTTTCTTACAAACTCTCAATACCATATTCACTTCTACGATATGTTTAACCCAATGGATACTAGACACCGAGATCCACCTAGACGCTAAAGGTCTCGGTGATGTGATAGATGAATATAAAGAAACATCAACCCAAGACAAAGCAAAGACTATGATCTTTCTTCGCTACCACCTCCATAAGGATCTAAAATCAGAATACCTCACTATCAAAGATCTTGCAGATCTTTAGAAATCACTAAAGGAACGATATGTGAAAGATCAATAGTAGCTAGGATTCAAAGAATCTATCAATGCGGCTCGTGATGTAGCTTGTACTGTAGCTACACTCGGAGGTGCATTGACCAGAAAGTCAAATATGTAAACAGCGGAAGACTTTAAACAATTAAATAAACAATAAACACAAAAGTTTATCCTTTTTGTAAGCTATTTCTTTTTCGAGGTCAGGCTCCTCGGTCCTCCCTCTTATAAGGGCAATGCTGGTCGTCCCCCTCAAGTTTATACCTTCCTTATTTTAATTAATAAAATCCTGCAGGGTGCCGCCCCTATTTCTTTATTAAAAAAACACAGAAGTTTATTAAACAATTTACAAGCTATTCTTGTAGATCCAGGCTCATGACCAAAAAAGATTTCATTAAAAGATTTACAAGTTTCTTAAACACAAATATGAAATCACCGGTCAAAATATCAAACCTCTCACAAGACAACAAGTTTGGAGAGGAAAACTCACAAAAACAAAGTATAGAAAACGTGAGATTAAAAAACAAGCTTCTTAGAAACTAGGAAAACAAACAAACAACAACAACAACAACGAGGTAGCTCGTGGTGAATGACCTTATTTTACCCTTACAATATGATCATCAGAAAACAGTGATTCTTCCAAAAGCTCGTTATGATTGGCTTACACTCTGCTTTCAGGATTTTAAATCCGTTAACGAATATAATTCAGTCATGTTTCGCATCAGTTCTAAGTTGAAATTATGTGGTGAAAATATCGCTGAGTATGATATGCTGGAAAAGACATTCACTACATTTCATGCCACAAATGTGATCTTACAACAACAATATCGTTAAAGAGGATTCACAAAATATTATGAACTGATTTCATGTCTTCTTTTGGCTGAACAAAATAACGAGTTGCTAATGAAAAATCATGAAACTTGTCCCACTGGCTCTGCCCCATACCCAGAAGTAAATCCAACGTAAGACTGATCATGACCATGGGCGTAACCATAGATCCATTTCAGGACGTAGACGAGGCTATAATCGTGGCCGAGGTCGTGGTCGTGGTCGAGGAATGGGGAGAGGTTTCAGAGGTTTTCGACCCAAGATCGATAAGGATGAAAAACATGGAAATAATTACAATGGTATACATAAAGAGAATAATGAAAACATTTGTTACCAATGTGGTATAAAAGGCTACATTGGTCACGTACGTGTCATACAACGAGACAACTAGTCGAGCTTTATCAGAAATCACGAAAACAGAAAAACATTGAGATAAATTTCATGATAAGTGATTCTGAAGATCTTGTTTTTGACCTTGATGATGTTGCTAATGTAGATGTTGATATGACCGGTGACTCAACTACCAAGAAAATAACTCTTCATAAATATTTTTCATCTGTGCGAATAATAAACTATTTGTTTATGTTTTACTATGTGTAATAGTTCGTCAATAATGTCATTCACAATTATATATATATATAGTGTTTAATATCCTTATAATGTTTATTTATCTTATTTTTCTCTCTCTTATATAAAAATAGATCATAATTATGTCTCAATCAATATCCAAGAAAGTGATTTATGCCTTGCGGACAGCGCTACTACACATACCATACTTAAGGATAAGAAATATTTTTCTTATTTGAAGATTGATGAGGCAAACGTCAATACTATATCTGGTAGTGCAAAAATAATTGAGGAATCAGGAAAATCAATTTTTTTAATGCATGGAGGCACGAATTCATAGTAAGTAATGCAATGTTCTCTCATAAATCTCAAAGAAATTTGTTAAATTTCAAAGACATTCGTCTGAACGGATATCATATTGAAACCATAAACAAAGAGAATAATGAATATTTTTACATTACTTTAAACACTTTCGGAAGCAAGTGTGTATTGGAAAAGTTGTCTGCCCTATCATTAGGATTGTATTGTACAAATATAAGAGTATTTGAATCATATATTACCGTAACCCCGAAGTTTACGGAAACATTTAAAACTTGGCATGAACAGTTGGGACACCCCGACTCAATAATGATGCGGAGAATTATTGAGAATTCTAGTGGTCATCTATTGAAAAACAAGAAGATTTTTCAATCTAATGAACTCTTTTGTGATGCTTGTTTTCAAGGAAAGTTTATAGTTAGACCATCACCAACCAAAGTTGGAAATGAATCACCAACATTTTTGGAACTGATCCATGGTGATATATGTGGACCTATCCATCCACCAAGTGAACAATTCCAAAACTTTATGGTATTAATTGATGCTTCTAGCAAATTGTCACACATATGTCTATTATCAACTCGCAAGACAGCATTTGTCAAGTTCCTTGCATAAATAATCAAATTGAGAACACAATTATCAGTTTACATGATCAAGAAGGTTAGACTTGATAATGCTGGTGAATTTACATCTCCAGCAGCATTTAATGATTATTGTATGACAATAGGCATTGATGTTGAACATCCAGTAGTACATGTTCATACATAAAACGGCTTGACTGAATCATTAATCAAACGTCTCCAACTCATAGCCAGACCATTGATGATGAGAACAATTAAAGTTCGATACTTCTGTATGGGGTCATATTATTTTACATGTCGTTGCACTAATTCGCCTTAGACCAAGTGCATATCATAAGTACTCCTCATTTCAGCTAGCATTCTGTCAAGAACCGAATCTATCTCATCTAAGAGTTTTTGGTCATGCGGTATATGTACCCATTTCTCCACCACAATGCACAAAAATGAGACCACAACGAAGATTGAGAATATACGTTGGGTATGAATCCTCTTCGATAATCAAGTATCGTGGACCAAAAGCAGATGACATCTTTACGACACGTTTTGCCGATTGTCATTTTAATGAATAAAAGTTCACACCTTTAGGAGAAGAAGAAAAACAAGTGGGAAAAGATATCAAATAGTGCACATCATCATTGTTGCACTTTGATCCTCCCACAAAGCAACATGAACTGGAAATTCGAAAGATCATACACTTATAGAATATAGCAAATCAATTGTCAGATGCATTTATAGACACAAAGAGAGTGACAAAGTCACATATAGCTGATGTTAATGCTCCTGCTTGAATTGAAATTTTAAAAGGGCTACCCAACGAGAATATGACAAATGAATCTAAGACACGCTTGAAGCGTGGACGATTCATTGGTTCAAAGGATAAAAATCATCGAAAAAGGAAGGTGATTGGAAAACCCCAAACAAGTGAAGGTGTTTCAGAAGAATCACACGATCATACAAGTCCAAAAAGCCCTGCAGGAAACGATAACCATGAGATTTCCATTAATTTCATGTGTAATGGAAAAATATGGAACCGAGATGAAATAGAGGATATCAATGATGTATTCTTTTATCTGGTATCACAAGAAATTAATGACGGGACTGATGATCCCGAACCAAGAATGTCAAAAGAGGCATGAGTGGGTAAAATGGAAAGATGTTATGAAAGACTGAATTAAGTTCGTTTAATAAACGAAAGGTATTTGGACCTATAATTGTCACACCTGAAACTGTAAAACCTGTTGGTTACAAATGAGTTTTTATTCGAAAGCGAAATGAGAAAAATGAGATTGTGAGATACAAAGCTCGTCTTGTTGCACAAGGTTTTTCCCAAAGGCCTGAGATTGATTATGAAGAAACGTAATCTCCTATTATGGATGTTATTACGTTTAGATATCTAATCAGCTTATTGGGTTCAAGAAACCTAGAAATGCATCTCATGGATGTTGTAACAGCCTATTTATATGGATCATTGGATACTTATATATATATATATATATATATATATATATATATATATATATATATATATATATATATATAAGAATTCCTGATGAAATCAAGGTGCTTGAAGCACTGAGCTCAAAGCCCAAAGAATAATGTGCAATTAAACTACAACGATCATTGTATGGATTAAAGCAATCTGGACGCATGTGGTATAATTGTTTAAGTGAGAATGTGCTGAAAGACGGATATGTGAGTGATCAATTATGTCAGTACGTTTTTATCAAGAAAACGACTGTTGGATTTGCAATTATTGTCGTCTATGTAGATGATCTTAATATCATTGAAACTCCTAAGGAAATTCAAGAAGCAGTCAATTACCTAAAGGGATAATTTGAAATTGAAAGATCTTGGAAAGACCAAATACTATATTGGTTTACAATAGAGCACTTGCATAGTAAAATATTTGTGCATCAATCAAATTATACAAAAAGAGTCATGAAGCGCTTTAATATAGACAAGGCAAATCCTCTCGTCAGCCCCATGATTAATAGATCACTAAATGTTGAAAAAGATCTATTTCGTCCTTGTGAAGAGAACGAAGAGATACTTGGTCTTAAGGTACCATACTTAATTGTTATTGGAGCTCTTATGTATCTTGCAAATTGTACTAGACCATATATATTATTTACTACAAATCTATTGGCAAGATATAGTTCATCTAATATGTCAAAACCACAAACCAAATTGGTTCCAAAAATCTCAAACCGAACCGAACCCTTACTCTTGTGGTTTATATAAATTATTTTTAATGAAATTAACCAACATTAAAAATAACATTTTAATTTGGAATTAACATCAAAATTAGGAAATAATCTACTAACAACAAATTATCCAATACAAATTCTAAAATAAATACAAATAATTGAAGAAATAATAGTTCTCCAATAATCAAGATTTTGTTTGGTTTAGTAACTGAATAAATCAAAGGTTCAAAATCGATAATAAATGTAATATAATATATATTATATAATAAATAAAAAATATATATTCGATTCAAATTCTTGAAACCGAAACCATTCGAATCCGGTTCATCTCCATCACGGAGACACTGGAATGGAATCAAACACATATTTCGTTATTTTTAAGGAACGATCGATTTGAGATTAATTTATCCCAGAAGATCAAAGGATGAAATAATTGGTTTTGTAGATGCGGGTTATTTGTCTAATCCTCATAAGGCTAGATCATAGACCGACTATGTCTTCACAATGGGTGGTACCTGGAGCAAACACTAGTTGCTACATCGTCAAATCATGCTGAGATGATCGCACTTTATGAAGCCAATCGAGAGTGTGTATGACTTCGATCTATGACTCATCATATTCAAAATGTCAGTGGCCTACCTGTCAACAAAGACCCGATAGTATTATTTGAAGACAATGTCGCATGTGTCGCCCAAAGTAAAGAGAGATACATTAAAAGTGACATGTCCAAACATATCCCCCCAAAGTTTTTTTATACACTCAAAAACTTGAACAGAAGAAAGAGGTCAGCATCCAATATATCCGATCAAGTGATAATACTACAAATTTATTCACGAATGCACTTCCTACTACAACCTTCAGAAAACATGTTCACAATATTGAGATGTGAAATCTACAATATTTACAAAAATAATTTCTCTTGACCTTGTCAGCTCGAAGAGAGCATATATGGTTGTACTTTTTTCTCTTTATCATGATTTTGTCCCACTGGGTTTTTCATGAAAAAGTTTTTAATGAAAGAGCTTATGCACATGATTCAGATTTAAGTTGTGTACTATTTTCTTTATTTCCGATTTTTTTACCCTACTAGGCTTTTCGGATTAAGGTTTTTAACGAGACATACTTATTCAACTTACAATGTTATGTTTAAGGGGGAGTGTTATAAATGTAAAGTTTAGGTGTAGGTAAACATAATAATGAAGCTATGATCCTAAATAAAAGAAATTATATGTCAAGCATTGAATGTTTGGCCCAACATAAAAATTGTATGTAGGTTACTCGGCTATAAATACCGAGAAGACTGAAATTATTGTTATACTGCTTGAAGTTTTTAAAAACAATCTCTCTCTTTCTATTTCTATTTCTATTACACATTTTATCTTAAATTTGTGATTATTTTATAACAATTTTATCTTTTTCAAGACCGCGAACGACATTTCTCTTTATTCCCTATTCTCTGAGCACGAGAACTCGATAAAAATAATCGGTATGGGGCTGCTCCAACCTGTCGGGCTGAATGGTTCAACTGCCGGGTCATCGTGAACCTGACCCACAAATTGGCCATGATCATCATGATTATCATCTGCAATCTTTATTGATCTTTTTTCTTTATTTTTTAATATTTAGCCGAAAAACTTCTGACACAAAGGGCAAAAGCCAAAGGCCAAGATGAGGTGCGCACGTGATCGCCATAACCCAATGCCTCCTTCCCGGCTTCCCATTCGATGGTATGGCCTGTGCCTGGCCTCTCGTCCTCTTCCACCTCTCCCCCATTACCAAACCTCGTGTGCCTACAGAATAAAAGAAAAACCCTTTTACCCAAATGGGTTTTTATATAGTACTAAATTCCCATCGTGTCTCTTTATCCAAATCATTTCTTTATTCATTTTGTAGTAAAAATCCCACTTTGTCTTATTATAATTATATTTTATTGGGGCTTGGATCGACTGTCCCCATTTTTGTTATGTTTAGTAACCAAACCGCCACTCTGTTATGTCTTGTTGCTAGTGGGCAATTTTCCCCAACTTTCTATATATAGATGTAATAAATTTAGTATAGTAATATGCCTTGGTGTTGGGTGTTGAAATTGAGTTATTGGTGGGTTGCGTTACGTCATTGATTTGAGTTGAGAAGAGTTTTTCCGATTGTGGTCCCCTTTTGTTTTTCGGCTCTTGAAAACTTTGGGGGTGATCGAGGACGTAGGGGGAGGGGGAGGGGGGGGTGGGGGTGGGGAGGGCTGGAGCTGAGTTTTTCCAGGTTGCAGCTTCTGTTGCCTATTTAAGTGGGGACCTAGTTGGGATGAACTTCCATTTTTAAGCTCTTCAAGCTGCTGCTTTTCTCATCACTATCACTATACTTCCATCTGCTTGTTAAACAAAGGTCTGTGTGTGTGTGTGTGTTTTTCCAGTATTAACTTAGTACCTAGTTGTGTTGATTCTGTTTCTTGAATGGGTTGTATATTTGGGTGTTTGTAGTTGCTGTTGCCTATTTAAGTGGGGACCTAGTTGGGATGAACTTCCATTTTTAAGCTCTTCAAGCTGCTTTACTCATCATTATCACTATACTTCCATCTGCTTGCTCAACAAAGGTCAGTGTGTGTGTGTTTCCAGTATTAACTTAGTACCTAGTTTTGTTGATTCTGTTTCTTGAATGTATTGCATATTTGGGTGTTTGTAGTTACTTCAATAATGTAATATTTAATAATTTATTTATTCTAGTCAGTTCTTTTTGGTTTAAATGCTACTTAGCTTGGGATTCTTGAATTTGATGGTGAAAATGGGGGAGGGGGGGAGCTGATTAGTGGGTTTTGCTCTAGAGTTTACCGAATGATTTGTGAGCTTGAATTAGATTTGTAAAATGGGTATGCGCTACATTTGATTTTCGTATTCCAAACATGTAGGTTCTTGTTTGGGTGTGATGATATCCCACTTTCCATGTTTAGAAATCAACATCAAATTAAAGTTTAACATAGCTTTATTAAGTTATATAGTGAATAAAATCTGATTCATTAAAAACTGTTTTAAGAATACCATGAATCGCAACTTCTATTACTTAATGAAAACCAATGAACTTTGGTGAGTTTTCAGTCAAATTGACCCAAAAAAGTTAAAACTGAACTCTTTGATCAGGGCGGTGGGAGTATGTATTTTTCTGTGTTGCTATATTTGAGAAAAAACAGTTGTGATTATAGTCCAAGTAGGACATCATGATATTCTACAAAGGAGAACATTTGTGCTTATTCTTGGATCCTTTCCTTTATTGTTACCTTTTTTTCTTGGATGCTTTACTTGGTGAAACTTAAGTAACTTGTGTAGTGGATGAACTATTGCATTATCTATTATGTGCACTTTATAGAAAATTTTGATGTTTTCAGCTTATTTGTTGTGTAGTTAAGTGATATTTTTTACATTTTGTAATGAATCCGAAGATATTTTTCAAATCACTTCTTTTATGAATACTGTTAGCTTTATAGTTATGTTGCTGTTGCATTTCAGGAAAAGATCTGAAGTAACTGGTGATCTGGTGTAAAATTTGATTCTTTCACTTTTTGTCTTTTATTCAGACCTAGGGGAAAATGTCAGCTTCAAGACCTAGCCAGTCTTCTGCCAATTCTGGTAGATCAAAGCAGAGTGCTAGGATAATAGCTCAGACCACTGTAGACGCCAAACTCCATGCAGATTTCGAGGAGTCGGGTGAATCCTTTGACTATTCTAGGTCGGTCCATGTTACCGGTATAGTTGGCGGAGACCAACAACCTCGGTCCGACAAAGTGACCACAGCTTATCTCCATCACATACAAAAAGGCAAGCTGATCCAACCGTTTGGGTGTTTGTTAGCTTTAGATGACAAAACTTTCAAAGTTATTGCCTACAGTGAAAATGCTCCTGAAATGCTTACAATGGTTAGCCATGCTGTTCCAAGTGTTGGCGACCATCCAGTTCTTGGCATTGGAACTGATGTGAGAACTATTTTCACTGGTCCTAGTGCAAACGCGCTGCATAAGGCCTTAGGGTTCGGAGAGGTATCTTTGTTGAACCCTATCCTAGTTCACTGTAAAACCTCGGGGAAGCCCTTTTATGCAATTGTACATAGGGTGACGGGTAGCTTGATAATTGACTTTGAACCTGTGAAGCCTTATGAAGTCCCCATGACTGCTGCTGGAGCCTTGCAATCTTACAAGCTTGCAGCCAAAGCCATCAGTAGGTTACAGGCTTTGTCTAGTGGGAGCATTGAAAGGCTTTGTGATACAATGGTCCAAGAGGTTTTTGAACTTACAGGCTATGATAGGGTGATGGCTTATAAATTTCACGAGGACGATCATGGCGAGGTGTTTTCTGAAATCACAAAGCCAGGCCACGAGCCTTACCTGGGTTTACATTATCCAGCCACAGATATCCCTCAAGCTGCCCGCTTTTTGTTCATGAAGAATAAAGTCAGAATGATTTGTGATTGCCGGGCGAAACATGTGAACGTGCTTCAAGACGACAAGCTCCCGTTTGATCTAACCTTATGTGGTTCGACTCTCAGGGCCCCACACAGTTGCCATTTACAGTATATGGACAATATGACTTCTATTGCTTCTCTTGTAATGGCAGTTGTAGTGAATGATACAGATGAAGAGGTTGAGAGCCCTGATTCTGCTCAACCTCAAAAGAGAAAGAAGCTTTGGGGTTTAGTAGTATGCCATAACACGACTCCAAGGTTTGTTCCTTTTCCTCTTCGGTATGCATGCGAGTTTCTTGCTCAGGTGTTTGCCATCCATGTAAACAAAGAGTTAGAATTGGAAAATCAGATTCTTGAGAAGAATATCTTACGCACTCAGACACTCTTGTGCGACTTGCTGATGCGTGATGCACCGATGGGTATTGTGTCACAGAGCCCCAATGTAATGGATCTTGTGAAATGTGATGGGGCAGTCCTATTGTACAAAAACAAGATCCATAGACTTGGAGTTTGTCCAAATGATTTTCAGCTTAATGATATAGTTTCATGGCTCTCTATGTACCATATGGATTCCACAGGTTTGAGTACAGATAGCTTGTATGATGCGGGGTACCCTGGGGCTCTTGCTCTTGGTGATGTAGTGTGTGGTATGGCAGCGGTGAGGATAAATTCCGAAGATATGCTTTTTTGGTTCAGGTCCAACACTGCTTCAGAAATTCGGTGGGGTGGTGCGAAGCACGAACCAGGCATGAAGGATGATGGTAGGAAAATGCACCCGCGGTCTTCATTTAAAGCTTTTCTGGAAGTTGTCAAGACTAGGAGTTTACCCTGGAAGGACTATGAAATGGACGCAATTCATTCCTTGCAGCTCATACTGAGGAATGCGTTCAAAGACAATGAACCCATTGATTTAAACACCAATGCTGTCCACAGAAGGCTTAATGACCTTAAAATTGAAGGGATGCAGGAACTAGAAGCAGTGACAAGTGAGATGGTTAGATTAATTGAAACGGCTTCGGTTCCAATCTTAGCGGTGGATGTAGATGGGCTGATCAATGGGTGGAATACAAAAATTGCTGACCTAACTGGTCTTCCTGTTGAGAAGGCAATTGGGAGGCATTTGCTCTCACTTGTGGAAGATACTTCAGTCGAGAGAGTGAGAAGGATGTTGGATCTTGCTTTCAAAGGTAGCTTTCCAGTCTTCCATTAGTTTCACATTTGCTTGATTAATCTTTCTTTAACTGTATAGAAGTGGACTGGAGCATTCTATTTCCCTGAGCATATTTTCACTTTTTTCTAGTTTAAGAGGCATGCTTGTACATAATAATCCAATATTCTTATCATCAAAGAACAGTAGCAGTATCAATAATAACAATAATAATAATTTCTATATTAATTATAATTACTATAGTAATAATAAGAATTACTATTTATATTATTATTACTATTATAAATTGTATTCACTGAGAAGAATGGGAAGCATTTGCGGTAATGATAATAATTTTTTTCTCCAAGAAGAATGGGATGCACAAGCTTACTCACTTGCATATGTTACTACTTGAGTTCCCTGGGTTATAATAAAAATTGTATTCCCAAAGAAGAATGGTTAGCATATCATCATGTGCTCACTCACTTGCACTAGTAATGAGTTACTACTTTAGTCCCTTGGGTCATCAGAATATGAATTCTCTTTCAAAATTAGTGGTTGCGTTGTATACATTAAATCTAAATTTTTTTCATAACATTCTTATAATTAGGAAAAGAAGAGCAAAATATCCAATTCGAGATCAAAACACATGGGTCAAGGAAGGACTCTGGTCCAATAAGCCTAGTAGTGAATGCTTGTGCAAGCAGGGATCTACAAGAGAGTGTTGTTGGGGTGTGCTTTGTGGCGCAAGATATTACCAATCAGAAGACCATCATGGACAAGTTCACAAGAATTGAAGGCGATTACAAAGCTATTATTCAGAATCCAAACCCGTTGATTCCCCCAATATTTGGCACGGATGAATTTGGCTGGTGTTCTGAGTGGAACCAAGCAATGACAGAGATATCTGGATGGCGTAGAGAGGAGGTTATGGATAAAATGCTTTTGGGGGAGGTTTTTGGAACACACATGGCCTGCTGCCGTCTGAAGAATCAAGAGGCTTTCGTTAATCTTGGTATTGTACTGAATAAAGCAATGACTGGCCAAGAGTCTGAAAAGATTTCCTTTGGTTTTGCTGCACGGGGTGGGAAGTATGTGGAGTGTTTGCTTTGTGTGAGCAAAAAAATGGATGGAGAGGGTACAGTTACTGGACTTTTTTGCTTCATGCAGCTAGCAAGTCAAGAACTACAGCAAGCACTTCACTTTCAGCGGTTGTCTGAGCAAACTGCTGCAAAGAGATTGAAGGCAATAGCTTACCTAAGAAGGCAGATAAACAATCCTCTCTCTGGGATCATATTCACTCAGAAGATGTTGGAAGGAACCGAGTTGGGTGAAGACCAGAGAGAACTTCTGCAAACGAGTGCCCTGTGCCAGCGGCAGCTGAACAAAGTGCTTGATGACACAGATCTAGACTCCATCGTTGACGGGTATGACAAGTTGAATCTATTAAACATATGACTTTACTTCAATAATGTGATGCACCTGAATCTTTTAGCATTCGTTAGTTATTATTTTTAGCATGGAAGCTCTTGCTCAAGCATGATAACCCACTATATATATATATATATATATACATCTTAAAAAGTGCAAGGGAAAAAGCAAAAAATGAAAATAAAATAAAAATAGGCTCATTATAAATACAAATCTAACCATTTACAGTTCTCAACAATTCTATATTACTTATAGTGGTGAAATTAAGTGTGATAAACCTTTGCCAAAGATAAAAGGTCTTCAGTTTCTTCTCATTTCCCTTTTCATTTACTTTTCTTCTCTTGTAGTTGCATGATCTAAACAGAGCAAGAGTAGTGAACCTTCTTATTAACCGCTCAAGATTTTAGATGCGTCGAATGTCGTACAAGAGCTGGGTCTTACTTGGGATGAGTGTCTCTGCAGTCTGTCTGATTCCCCTTTTTTGTGCATCTTTTTTGGTTTGGTTTCCACATCTAAATTTAGCTGTAGGTGGGGGAAGAGTGTTTGCTTGCTCCACATTTCCAAATGTGGCCCTCCCTAGTATGGGTCTCTCCAACATAGTTATTACCTTTATTAGGTTCCGAGTGGATCAATATCTCTTCACAAACAGTGGACCATGCATACATGGTCCGGAAAAGCTAAATCCTTGCATGAACATTCAATTCATTGGAATAGAGAGGTGTATATAGAAACATTTGGCCCTTGGTAAGAAATACTGCCTACTCTAGATCCTAAATTACATAACCATACTCAAGGCCATGCTTACCAAGGGTACTCAAGGCAAAGATCTAGAGGTCCTTGGTTCCAATCCCCAAACCAAGGGGCCAGCCATACTTGCCTATCAAAAAAAAAAAAAAGAAACATGTGCCAGTAGGCAGTTATTGTGGACTTCTGATAAACCACAAATGTGTCTTTTAGGAGTACAATTATATTGGGACAAAGGGAGTACATTACATTGTCATTTTATCTCAAATGGATATAAGGTGTGTATGCTGTATAGTGAAATTATCAATTTAGCAACTCATCCTTGACCTTGTTTTTCAAACTCACATCCCGACACTTCTGTCACCTGAATGAGGTAATTTTTTGGTTATGTTGGTGTATCAAATAGCTTTTACTTATCTTTTAATCACGCGATGATACAATGTAATTATGTTAGACTACTGGGCATATTGTATCCTAGTTTTTCTAGATTTTGTCTCATTGCTTGATCTTTCTGAAATGTTGCTCTGATTGCAATGCTGTTTGTAAACTAGCCTATTAACAATGTGTGAAAATTGTTGTAGATAATATTAGATGAATCTGATTGCAAATTATTATAACAGAATTATGAAGTTTTCCTGGTTTTCTCCTGGAAACGTCTTCACTGGATATCTATCTATTTAAGTTCAATTTAATCTCGTATTGTTATATCGGCCAATGGTTTTCTGTTATTCTGTCTTTCATTCGAAAGTGGACTAATGTGAGCATGTCAGAGCCGATGTAGGACTGTAACGTGGTATGATGAGGTTTCATTCTTAACTAAAGTGATCGCTGAATTAATATTTTGGCTTACATCAAATCAGGAGTGAAGCCAGAAATATTATTGTTAAGGGGCAAGTTTTACACAATTTTGAAATTGTAAGTCATTGAATAAATATGTATTTAAGAAATTCTTTTTGGGTGTGAAAAACCATAATTTGAACCAAACGTGAGACTCATTCTAAAGACGAATAAAGTTAAAATATCATTTTGTTAAGGGACTGGGTTATATTACTCAATTGTACTTCTTTAACACATAATAGCCTTGCGAAAAATATTAGGTAGTGCATTTTTTCCCCTATAGAAAGGGGGGCAAGGTTCCTTAAATTCCAAAAAATTCCTCATTTGTTTTTGCAGATTTACGAAGTCATAATGGTAAATAGCAAATTTCTAAAAATTTAAGGGGGGTAAGTATCCTGCATGAAATCATGCTAATCTTGCCGGAGAAGGGTGATTAGGCCTGAAATCTCCTGAAAAATAGTTTGCATTGTGTATTCTTGCAGTATTCAAAAAAAAAAAAAACTTGTAGTATTCACTTTTCATGTCGTGAAGTTAATTACATTTGCCCCCGAGTTTTACAGGTATCTGGATCTTGAAATGATGGAGTTTACGCTACATGAAATATTGGGTGCCTCTGTTAGTCAAGTGATGACAAAGAGCAAAGGAAAGGGTATTCAAATTGTAACTGATCTGGCAGAAGATATAATGTCAGAAACCCTATATGGAGACAGTGTGAGGCTGCAGCAAGTTCTTGCTGATTTCTTGTCCATATCTGTGAACTGCACACCTGCTGGTGGTCAGCTAGGTGTTGCCGTTACTTCCACCAAAGATCACTTGGGTCACTCTGTTCAGCTTGTGCATTTGGAGTTTAGGTATGAAGCATACCAAAACTTTTTCTGATAATAGTTGTTTGGACATAAGAGGGCTGTGATTCATCATTGGCTGACATTGTGTTTTGGGTTACAATACAGGATAACACATGCAGGAGGCGGGGTGCCGGAGGAGTTGCTGAGCCAGATGTTTGGAAGTAGTGCAGATGCAACTGAGGGGGGCATCAGCTTGCTCATCAGCAGGAAGCTGGTGAAGCTCATGAATGGCGATGTTCAATATCTAAGGGAAGCGAGGAAGTCTACTTTCATCATATCTGTTGAACTTGCTGCAGCTAACAAGCCCAAACCGTAAACGATCTTTGCCGGTGTTAAATCCCTCGTCTGTTGTGTATCAGGGTGTCTGTTTCACCTTAGATGCAAATGCTATGTTGCATCTCCATTCTCTGAACTCTCTAGTTTCAGAAACTTTTTTTTTCTTCCAATAAGTTGTAAATATGCAAATTTGGGTTCAATGAAATGGCATACAGAGGGTTTTGACTTGGATCGACACTTTGTTTAAGGTTATTTGATTTTGATGTTTATTTGATTGTCGAATAAGCTGAGATATGAGAGGAATATTTCTCAAGAAGCTAGATGCTTGAGATGTAATGCCAATGTTGAAAGTACTCTTCATATCCTGAGAGATAGTCCTAGAGTGATGGAGACTTGGAAAAGATACTTTAATGACATTCAATGGCCTATTTTGTTCATGATAATCATTTGGCAGAATTGGAAAGATGGTAACGAAGAAACAATAGTGTATGAAAAGTTTTGTGTGCATGTATGTTACAAGAACATCATCAATTACGCGAATGAGATCAAGTGGGCCTTGGAAATGTAGCATGGAAAATCCCAATTCTATGGTTGGTACGACTAATTGATGTTGTCATGTTGCAGGTTCCATGAATACGGATGCTAGCTGCAAAGAAGGAAGAAGATCACGAATTGGAGGTGTGATAGGAAATGAACGTGGGGAATGGGTTCGTGGTTTCTATGGAAAAGTGCACAACTGCCAAGCTCTGGACTCTGGAGGGTGAGCTACATGCTATATATATACATGCAGCCTAACCATAAAGTTAGGCTCTTGAATAGCATTTTTATTTCATGACATGAGAAAATTTTAGTTTTGTTTCAATATTATGTTTTAAAAAAACTAATTATTACTGTCATAATTAACATATACTTGATCCTACCCAAGATTATGTATGAGGAGGGAGATCATTGTTAATTGGAATAATTGTGGGTCGGTCCGCTTTTGAGAAATTATAACCGCTTCATTCCTTTTTTTTTTATTTAACTGATAAAGTCTATTTTAATAAAATTGTTTCTAAAATTCCCACCGCTTCACTCGCCTTCTTGCGTTTGTGCTCACCGCTAGAGTTTATTGGAGGCGTACTTTCCTATGTTTTTACTTGTTGCTTGAGTTTACTCGAGGCTTGCCTTTTTGCGTTCGTGCTTGCCGCTCGAGTTCACTCGCTTTCTTGCGTTTGTGCCCGTCGCTCGAGTTTACTTGAAACGTGCCTTCTTGCGTTAATGCTCGCTGCTCGAGTTCACTTGAGGCGTGCTTTCCTGCGTTTATACTCGCTGCTTGAGTTCACTCGAGGCGCGTCTTTCTACGATTGTGCTCGCCGCTCGAGTTTACTCGAGACGCTCCTTCCTGCGTTTATACTCGCTGCTCGAGTTCACTTGAGGCTCGTCTTTATGCGATTGTGCTCACCGCTCGAGTTTATTCAAGGCGCACCTTCTTGCGTTTATGCTTACTGGTTAATCAAAATATACAATTGCAGTCAAAAGCGACCAAAGTCTTGACTCATCCCAGCACTTCTGATATCTTGTCTGCCAAGACGAAAGTGATTAAGCCTTAGCCATATATCTCGAGTAATTAAAGAGAATCACGAGCGAATAATATTCCTTACCCTCGAGATGAATCTCAAAGAATGAGTTGGGGGCTACTGATGTGCATATTTTAGATCCGCGTCAATGGCGTTTGAGTCTCGTTTAATAGCTCATTGTATTTAACATGATGTCCGAATAATTGGGCCGGGCCCATGTGTAACGGGCTGAACCCACTCCCACATGTATAAATATCCTCCTCTAATTCATAAAGTGGGGGGCTCTCTCTGTTTGGACAAATATTCCACACACACATGGGAGCTAAGCGCTCTCTATTTTCTGTACAATAAGCACACCAGATGGTTTTTGGCAGGAGCCCTCCCCACCAACTCATGGTATTTATTTTATAGATTAAACAAGCCACATATCTGACACCGTTGACACGATCACCGCCGGACCGCAACTCCGGCGACCCATGTTTGATGCTATCTTCGGCACCCCTTATATGATACTTTTTGGATGTATCAATTACTATTATTATTATTATTATTATTATTATTATTATTATTATTATTATTATTATTATTATTATTACTATTATTATTATTATTACTATTATTATTATTATTACTATTATTATTATTATTATTATTATTATTATTATTATTATTATTATTATTATTATTATTATTATTATTATTATTATTATTATTATTATTATTATTACTATTATTATTATTATTACTATTAGTATTAGTATTATTATTATTATTATTATTATTATTATTGTTATTATTATTACTATTGTTATTATTATTACTATTGTTATTATTATTACTATTGTTATTACTATTACTATTGGTATTACTGTTATTACTATTGGTATTACTGTTACTACTATTACTATTACTGTTACTACTATTACTATTACTGTTACTACTATTACTATTACTGTTATTACTATTATTATTACTGTTATTACTATTATTATTATTACTGTTATTATTATTATTATTATTATTATTATTATTATTATTACTACTACTACTACTATTATTACTACTATTATTATTGCAACTCTAGTAGGCAACTAAATAAGGCTAGAGGGAGGTGGTGAATAGCCTTTAAAAAATTTTAGGGTTTATTTTGAAAACCTTCAAAATTTGCAGTGGAAATAATAAGTTATGAGCAGATAGAAAATAATGTTCTATCAGCTGATGAACAAAATACTATGTGTCAGCTTGTTGACACAGGTTTAAGAAGAAAAAGTTTTAGGCAAATCACTTAATATAAGAAATGAATTGAAAGACAATATATAAAACAATTAAGTAAATGATTCAAGAATGTCACTGATTGACACTTAAGTAGATGGAATGTGCTTAAGTGTGAAAAACAGTTCTATCAGCTGAAAGAATAAATGATCGAGTATTTAGGAGTGATTTACAGTATAAACTGCTACGTCCACTACCAAGTTGGTCAAACTTGAATTTTTGAAGTGCACTAAAATTATTGAAATTATAAGTGATCACTAACGGATTTGTGTACAACAAAAATCATTGTTTGAGGAGTATGATTAAGAAACAATCAAACTTGTGCAACAATCAAGGGTTCCTTTAATTTTTGAAAGAATAAAGAAACAATCTAAACATTGATTGCTTAAACAAAAGCAGAAAATGAATAATATTTGAAAGACTATCGAGTAAGGGTTTGAAGACTGAAGCACATCAAGGAAATAATTGTTTGAAGGAATATGTTGAGTGTCCAATCCTGGGTTGAAGCAAATCAAAGAAGAAATAACATAAGAGTGCTTAATGATAGCTTCAACCGCTCTATCCTCTATCCTCAGATTCATGCCCTGTAATTTTTTCTTCAAACGTTTTATAAAGATTTTCAAGTTTGGAGCCGTTTGAGAAAACAAGTTTGAATCTTGAATTTCTGAAAGAAATGATGATTAAAATCTTTTCAATGAATGCACCAAGATCTTGTAGAGGTTTAGAAGATATCTCCTTGCATGAAATAATAAAGAAGGTGGTTAGTTAGAAGATATGATATACCGTAAAACATTTAATATATACATAAAAAGTCTTCATATGAATAGTTCTATGTTTGAAATATGATGGCCAATAATGATTAAATATTTTGAGAGTGAAGAGCACGTGTTTTTAATATATACTGTTTGAAATCTTTTTTTAGCAAAAGTTGAAGAATTAAAGTCTTCTAGATTTTAGAGCAATTTTCCAATAGTATATAGTGTTCAACATATAGGGAATTTAAATATTAAGTAGATGTTGACACTGTGGTATCAGCAGCTGTTAGCTGCTGATGACTATGTTCAAGTAGATATAATATTTTGTTTTAAGAAGACTGCTTAACAAAGTCTAGGTGGTATCTATTGTGTAAACAACAATGAGTGTTTATCTGCTGAAGGTTCAACATATATATTTAGACTTGTTTAAAGCTTAAGTTAAACAACCTAAAAGGTATTAAACAAATATGATTTAAAATAACTGTTTTAACTTAATGATTTTAAGTAAATCTAAAGTATGCAAGTTTCTATAATTATTATTAGTATTATTATTGTTATTAATATTTTTCTTTTTATAGGTATATGACCCCTTGTTGGTATAAAGATTGGAACAAATGACCTCATAGTACTTGCCTAAGTGCCCCTAAGGGGGTGGCTCAGTAGTATAGATGGAACTTCACAATATGTGAAGTTTCAGGTTCGATCCCTTCCCAGGCCCCCCTTAGGAGAAAAAAATTAATTAAAAAAAAAAGTCTTTGCCTATGTGCCCTTGACATCTCTCCCACCTCTTGGGGTCTTATTATTATTATTACTATTACTATTATTAGTACTGCTATTATTATTATTATTATTATTATTATTATTATTATTATTATTATTATTATTATTATTATTATTATTATTATTATTAGTATTATTATTGTTACTATTATTATTATTATTATTATTATTATTATTATTATTATTATTATTATTATTATTATTATTATTATTATTTGATGTGCTCGGCCCAAATTTGATCATGAGCATAGCACGTGCGATCATCATGTGTCAATCACGAACTCATAAACAGGATCCTCGCGTAAGCACCAAGCATAGCGGGCAAGATGTCTGACTAAGGACCACGTTCAATCCCTGACTAATCCTGCAGGCCTTGTTTCTCCGATCAGGGGGCATGACACAGACCGCAGTGCAAGCAGCCATAACCTGTCCAGGCAGAAACATGACGGCCACCGAACAACTGAGCCTTGAGGCCCAATGCAAACTACAAGGTTTCCTAATTTGAGATGGATTCTTTTTTTATCTATTCCCAAAATCAAACAACATCCCGCCAATTACGCCTGCGATTTAGGGATGGACTATACAAGGATTCTATCACTCGGAGGCCTATGATTTTTTAAATTTATTTTTAATGGGTTAAGTATCAAATGAGTACAAAAGAGACACTATGTTGAACTTGGTCTTAGCTACTAGCCAACTATACATATGGAACGGACCATAACATGTAAACTATCAATTAAGGATGACATAAATCATTTAGAAATGCATTGTATTTGAAATCTGACATTCCTTCACATGTGCATTGTGATGCTCAATTTTTGCATTGCAATGCCCAAATTTGGGCAGAGATTTTTGCATTGTGATACTGTAGAAACTCACATACCTTAGAATTATTTAAAATCATTAAGTTAAAACAAACTAGTTTAAATACTTGTCTAAAATCTTAAATCGGTTTTAAACTTAGACTTTGTAACACGTCTAAATCTATCTGCTAAAACATTCAGTAGATAAGATATCCTTTGTTGTTTGTGCAAAAATACCATTTTTGACTTTGCTTAGCAGCCTATATTTTAGTTTCATTTGATCTGCATAAAGCATAAGTCATCGGCAGCTAGCAGCTAGCAGCTGTCGATACACAATATCAGCACCTGCTTAGATAAATTTTATTTCTGCTGAAAACACTATATTCATTTGAAAAAGATGTGACCTTCACGCGCTTAGTATAAAACATTATTTTGGTAAACTTTTCAAACAAAAGAACTATTAAGATGTCCTATCAATAGAAGACTATCGTGCATGTCATAAATGTTATTTGTATACTCATGTCTAACTAACCACTGTCTTTAATATTTCATACTAGGAAATACTCTTTGTCTCTTACAGTTTCAAGAATTTCTGGCATTCAATGGAATATCATTTCATCAAGAAATTTAAGATTCAACCTCACTCTCTCAAATGGCTGTAATTCTGGATATCTCTATAAGAGCATCCACATTGGTGGATTCTTCCCCGATTAATAATTGGTGAAGGGAATTCCAACCAATGTGAATGATTCTTCCTCAAGAATTCATCTCTCAAATTCCTTATTAATAATTGGAGAAGGGAGGAGAGAGAGACACTCGCATGGCAGCGGGTGAAGACCATCGCACGACTAGGAGGAGCGAGTGGCTCACACACTTGCGTGAAGGGCATGGAAGGGACAGTCCGATGGGCCATGTGATGTCTGCCACTACCTTTTTCTTTTTCTTTTTATGAATTTTGGCATTGTGACCGTTTGGGTTTTTTTTGGTATTTTTATTTTCCTTTTTATTTTTTGATTTTGAATTGTGAACACTTTTTGCCTTTATATTTTTTTTTTTTTTTGTGATTTTAAGTATTCACGTTTTTATCTAATTTTATTTATTCACATTTTTATGTAATTTTAATTATGTAATATTTTTATGTAATTTTAAGTATTCACGTTTTTATGTAAATTTAATTATTCACCTTTTATGTAATTTTAATTATGTAACATTTTTTATGTAATTTTAAGTTATCATGTTTTTATGTAATTTTTAGTAATCATGTTTTTATGAAATTTGAATTATTCATGTTTTCCTTGTAAAGTATAAAATAGCAATTCATGAACTTCTTGGTTGAGCATATAGACAATTAGTGATGGCATGCAATTTTAAGAATGTTATGGTTAAATTTCTATATTTGTAATTTTTAAAATTGTTGTTTGTTTAAAGTATTTGTTATTTGTATGAGGTCTTTGTTTTTATGTAATATTTTAATGAAAATAATAAATTAATACCTTTGTTTTATATAAATGTATTTGTTATGCAATATATTAATAAAAAATATAAACAGATTAATTTATTTATATATTGCATATTTGAATATTCAATATATTAATAAAAATTATAAAGAATTTATTTATATTATATTTGAATATTCAATATATTAATAAATATTATAAACAATTTATTTATTTATATTACATATTTGAATATTCAATATATTAATAAAATTATAAACTGCATATACTGCTCATGTAAGAATGAAGAATCGTAATTCGGATATCTCTATAAAGCGTTTGAAACAAGAATTGAAGAAGACACATTTTGCAATATTGCGTGCTCAAGCTTTCATAAATCAAAATTTATCTACATAACTCAAAAAGAGACAAATACGTCGAAGCTCTCATTCAAACCATGACCTTCAATCTTTACTTGAAGAGCTTTTCTCCAAAACATTACTAGACAGCTTCTTTTATTGATATTCTTTTCTAGTTTCTGTTTTGAACAATCACTGATTCTCTGTTCATTTATTCTTTTAAATCCTTAGAGGATCATAGATTGTTGCACAAGTTTGATTCTTGCTAGATCAAACTCATCACACACTTGTTTTTGTTGTACACTAATCCGTTGGTGATCACTTAGTATATATATAATCTTAGTGCACTTCAAATCCAAGTTTGACCAACTTGGTAGTAGACGTAGCAGTTTTAACAATGTGAACCACTTTAAATACTATGTTCTGTCTACTTGTTGTTTTTACTGTTCATACACTTAAGCAGTTTCTATTTACTTAAGTGTTTAACAGTTACGGTCCTGAGTTCTTTACATAGTTGATCTTATATAATGTTCTTCAATTTAGTCCTAATACTTAAGTGATTAAAAGAAAAACCAAACCAAACTGTTTTAAGTTTAGTAGCTGTTACCTGCTGATTTTCAATCAGCTGATGAAAACATATTTTTTCCGCTGCACCTTTTGAAGGTTTTCAAAATAACCCTTAAAGTTTTTAAAAATCTATTCACCTCCCGCTAACCTTATTTCGTTGCCAACTGGACTTACAGATGCCCACATTTTGAATAGACTTCAATTGTGCATTGTGATGCCCAAATTTTGGATATATTTCAATTGTGAATTGCGATGCCCAATTTTGGGAGGAGGCTTTGTCCTTCGCACGTTTTTTCTTTATTAATGGTATTTTCATCATTTCCTCTTAAAAGTGTACTTTAAAGATTTAAAATAAATATAAAGGACCTAGGCGATTATAATTTTACAAAAGGGACCGGGCCGTGATTAATCCTAACTTATTTTAGGAAAAGTTGTGGGTCAGTCCACTTTTCAAAGTTTTTAATTGCTCTAGTCCCAAGTTTTTTTTTTCAAACCGGGAAGGGACACTTTTGGGGGCAAAATGACTACGATACCCTTAATGAGCATGAGACACGCTACGAAAATGAATCGTGGTGCATTGCCTATTGAACAACAATGCATCAATTTTATTAAATTAATTTTTGCACCACGATTCATCAGTTTAATTGTCAGGTCTATTTTTGTGCCGCGATTCATCAGTTTACTTGACTAGTCTATTTTTGCACAACGATACATTCATGTTTGAACCGTGATACATTAATGTAACCGCACTACATCAAATTTATTAAATTAATTTTTGCACCGCGATTCATCAGTTTAATTGACTAGTCTATTTTTGCATCGAGATACATCAATATTTGAACCGCGATACATTAATCCAATATTTTTGCACTGCGATACAAAATCATAGAGAGCTAAACCACGTCATCCACCTTCTTCTTCCATCTTCTCTGTCGTAAGTCATTTTCTTCTTCATCCTCCTCTATCTTCGTCTCTATTGAAAAATCACAACTCAGTATAGATCCATTACAGTTTCGTATTTCATAAATATAAAAAAAAATTGTTTACCTTTCGGGGGCGCTGCCCCCTCGACCTGACCGAGCAAGTCGATCCTCGTTTCGTTGTACAACAATGATGATTTTCGAATCCAATTTGTTTGGCGGAGTTGTTGAAGGAAACGATGAAATTTTCGGAATAATATTTTGAAAAAATAGACTTTTGCAATTAAAAAAAGAAGGAAAAATTATGGACCAGTTCACTTTTTGAAGTTTCTAATCGCTAAAGTACCTCGTTTTTTTTAACCGGAAAAAGTCACTTTTTGTAGTAAAATGACTACGATACCCTTAATAAACCGTAGGCGCGCTACGGAGGTAATTATTTTTTCACCGTGGTTCACCAATTTTATTGCATTATTTTTTGTACCCGGTTCAATAGTTTGCCTAGTTTAATTGCACCACGATTCATCGATTTTATTGCATTAATTTTGCACCGTGGTTCAATAGTTTATCTTCCTAGTCTAATTGCACAGCGGTTCATCAATTTTATTACATTAATTTTTACACCGCGATTCAATAGTTTAATTGTTTAGTCTAATTGTATCGCGATTCATTATTTTTATTGCATTAATATTTGCATCGCAGTTCAATATTTTAATTATCTATTTCTATTGCACTACGATTCAGCAATTTTATTGCATTGATTTTTGTACCGTGGTTCAACAGTTTAACTGTCTAGTCTAATTACACTGTGGTACCAACTTTTATGTACCGCGATGAATTAATTTTTGAACCGCGATACATATACCTAATCCAAGTTGCACCACGGTATCAACTTTAATATATCATGAAAAATTAATTTTTGAACTGCGATATATAAAATATTATCTAATTTAGTTTGTACCGCGATACAAAATCATAAAAAACTAGAGTTGCTTCTTCCATCTCCTCCGTTGTAAGCCTTTTTCTTCCTCCTCCTTCTCTGCCTTCGTCCCAACAGAAAAATTTTTTCAACCCAGTAAAGATTCCATTACAGTTTAGTACTTCATGAATTAAAAAGAAACATTTACCTTTCGGGCGCTGCCCCCTCGACTTGACCGGGTAGGTCGATCCCCGTATCGTTGCGCAACAATTGTGATTTTCGAATCAAAAGTGTGTTGTCGGAGCTGTTGAAGGAGACGATGACATTTTCGGAACAATATTTCGAAAAGTGGTTTTTTTGCGGTTGAAAAAAAGAACGGTGGACTTTTGGGGTAAAAAACTTTGAAAAAGGGTTTGGCCATAATTTTACCCCAAAAAAAGAACAGTAGACTTTTAGGCTTACAATTTTTTTAAAAAAGGAAAAATTGTGGGCTGGTCTATTTTTGAAGTTTTTAATTGCTATAGTACCCTCTCTTTTTTTTCAACCAGAAAAAGTCACTTTTTTGTGGCAAAACGACTACGATACCCTTAATGAACCGTATGCGCGCTATGGAGGTCATTATTTTTGCACCTGCGTTACAATTAAACTAGGCAATTAAACTATTGAACCACGGTTCAAAAATTAATGCAATGAAATGCATGAATCGCGGTTCAAAAATAGACTAGAAAATCAAACTTTGAACCGCGGTATATAAATATTATCTAATTCATTTTTGAACCGCGATACAATAACATAAAAATTCACTTTACGTCCTCCACGTTCTTCTTCAATCTCCTCCATCGTAAGTCTTCTTCTTCCTTGTCCTTCTCTGTTTTCGTCTCAACTGAAAAATCCTTCAATCCAGCACAGATCTATTATACTTACGTATTTTATGAATCAAAAAACTCGTTTACCTTTCGGAATCCCGTTTCGTTGTACACAAACGTGATATTTGAATCCAAAGGTTGTTGTCACGAGCTACATTACAAACTTACAATGATCCCTCTTCCAATTGACTAGGATTTTCCTTTTCTCCCTCCCTAAGGTAAAGTGATAAAAATATTGTTTTAAAAAAGAAAATTTCAAATAATATAATTATTTTGGGACGGATGAAAAAAGAAAGTAGGACAATAATTTTAGAATGGGGAGAGTATGTGATTTGAGGACTCCACCTCCCCTGCTCTCTTTTATGCCCATTTTTAAAAATCATTTTGTCTGAAGGAATATATCAAGTAGAAAGCCTAGTCTTGGCTTCCCTCATTTGTTTGTCTTAGCTAGTTTATCTCTTTATGTAGTTCTCTTAGGCTCTTTTTATTTGATTAATTTTTTATATATAAAATAAGTATATTTTCTCATATTTTTTGGCGTTTGATAATGCAAAGAAAACATGGTTAATTAAAAAAATAAACGATCACTTGAAAAATGAACTATATACAAAGAAAATGAACCACATAGTGTTGCTTAGTAACTCATTTTCCAAAATGACGCCTCAGACCAAGTTTAACGGATGATCAACTTGGAATTTCAAGGGGCTCTAATTTGTTTGTTTTTTTTTTTTGGGTTCAGTCGCTGAGCAAGTCATAGCAAAATCTGGAAAAAATCGGTGAAGTTTAAGCGTTCAACCCTCTCTCTCTCTCTCTCTTCAATGAGTGGGTCACCTTAATTTCTTTTTCTTTTTCTTTGACTTTTGGCATTTTTGTAATTTAAAATAAAATAAAATAAATATTTTTAAGAATTACATATTTTTATCTATAAATAGAGACTTGGTTTGACTCATTTGTCATCAAATGAATTTTTTCAAAATTTGAAATTATCAGAGATAAAAATAATGAGGTATGTGAAATTATTAAGGTTTGTGTAAAACTATTGTATAAGTTTTTTTGTTTGTGAAGCTTATGTATATCAAATAAATTTTTATATTTATTTTTAATGAGTTGAGTAGTATATATGGATCTCATTACATCCATTATACATGCTCTCAAAAGCATGACTCTCAAAACTGTTAAAAAAAGTGTACTCAAACTTACATGTTTGCCAAACCATTACCTTTCCACATTCACTCTCATCACAAGCATGTTACATTTATATTTTTTTTAAAATTATAAGTAAATAAAACACACTTTAGCTGGGGTGTACATCAACATCAGAAGATTCAGAACTACCAAACTAAACAAAACTAGTTGGTTTGGTTCCGTTTTGGTCAAAGGTGGTTTGGTTTCGTTTTCAAAAATTAGAAAAACTCTCGATTCAATTCAGTTGACGGTTTATGGTATCGAATCAAATCAAACCAATATATATATATTTTTATTTATTTATTATATAATATATATTATATAAAATTTGTTAACTAAACTTTTGGATAATCTCATATGCATAATCTAAACTCTTGATATATATATATATATACACACACACACATGCACACACACATACTAAACCACACAAAATCTTGATTGTTTCACAGAAAATGATTTCCAGAAAATGAAAAGATTTGTTTTCAGGTGTTTGGTAAATCTTTTGAAAATATGCCGGAAAACATTTTCGGGTGTTTAACAAACGTACGGAAAATGCTACGGAAAACAATATATGAATAAATACAAAAATATATTCTAATATTAATGCTCATATTGAATATAAGATGGTGATGAGATTTAAGTAATTTTCCATCGGTAACCTCAATTTATCATTAGTCGTGTCAAATCAATGATTCAATAAGATCCATCTTTTTTCAATCTTAAAAATACAAATAAAAATTGACAATTAATATGAAAAAAAAGGTTTAAAAAAAGAAAATGAACAATATTTGAGACATTCCTAAATAATATAGTTGACACTAATTTTAGGATGTAGTGAGTATTTATTAAAATTAAAATTTATAAATAGTGTGCACAAACTCCATTTATATTTCTAAATATATTTATTTGTTGAGTGAATGTGTACTTGTGGAAGGGGCGGAGAGGTGCTCGAACTTTTGGAAAATGACTTACAGAAAATGAATCCGTAAGTCATTTTTCGGAAAAGAAGACTTCATTTTTCGTTGATTCGGAAAAGCTTTTACGTTGACTACATTTTCCTAAGGTTACCAAACACCAGAAAATGAGGAAAAACGTTTTCCAGAAATCATTTTCCGTGAAACAAACGGAGCCTTATTTTTCCATTGTTGTGTTTATTTTGGATTTTGTATTATTTTCTTTATGATAATTTATTTTTAGTAGGTTATTTTTTGATTTTGATGTTAATTCCAAATTAAAATCTTATTGTTATGTTATTCTTAATGTTAGTTAAGTTAATTAAAAAGAATTTATATAAACCACAAACCGAACCAAATCAAATCAAACCGAATGATTCGGTTCGGTTCCAAGCTTTCTTTGATTCGATTGTTTAAATTTTTGGAATTAATAGGGAGCGGTTCAGTTCGTAGTTTTGGCCCAAACCAAACCACATACACTCTACACTTTAGTTTGTTTTCCCTCCGTTCCTTAAAAAAATATATTTTTTATTTTTTATTCTAAAAAAGGTGTCTATTTTGCAATCATTTTTTTGAAAGCTACATTTTATTTATTATTTTATCCTTGGTTGATTCTCACTTTAAACAAATAATAATGATTGTTTTTCACACATTTTCAATACACATATCAAACATTTGAAAACATCTTCCGACGTAATTATGAGATGAGTAAGTATTATCCGAGAGCGTCTTTGTAAGGCAAAACCCTAATCTCTCATGGGTTAATTCGTAAGATAGATTCTCATTCTCTTACAAGCTCACCAACACACGATGAATCGCATCAAGAGATCTTCGTCTTACAATAAATAACCATGTGACCGTGTTTGCTAAGTTTTCACTTTACAATATATCAAAGGAGATGAGTGTATGATTCCGTTTGTTTCATGGAAAATGACTTTTGGAAAACATTTTCCTTATTTTTCGGTGTTTGGTAACCTTAGAAAATATAGTAAACGTAGAAGCTTTACGAGTGAATGGAAAATGAAGACTTTTTTTTCTTCCGAAAATGACTTATATATTCATTTTTCGTAATCATTTTTCAAATGTTTGAGCACCCCTCCGCCACCTTCCACAATTACACATATATAGATACACACACAATATCTCACTCAACAAATAAATTGTTTATAAATATAAATAGAGTTTTTGCATACTATTTATAAATTATAATTTTAATAAATACTCACTACGTTATAAAATAAGTGTCAACTATACTAGTATTATTTAGGGACATCTCAAACATTATCAAATTTCTATTTTAAAACGTTTTTTTTTTCATATCAATTATCAAATTTTTTTATTTGTATTTGTGAGATTGAAAAAATATGGACCTTATTAATTTGATACCACTAATGATAAATTAAAAGTTACTGAAGGAAAATTACTTAAAGTTCAATGCTATCTTATATTTAATATGTACATTAATATTAGAATATATTTTTTGTTTAATTATATATTATTTTTCGTAATATTTTCCATATATTTGCTAAATAACCGAAAATATTTTTCAATATATTTTCAAAAAATTTACCAAAAATCTAAAAAAATAAAATCTTTTCATTTTTTAAAAATCATTCTGGGTGGAATATAGCCCTCACTCATTTAGAAATTTTGGTCGAGTCGTGACGAACTTTTGACATTCATTCGCGTTGCTTTACCCCATTGTTCGCCCAAATTATATTTCATCCTCCCATTAATCTACCTCTAAAACCCTAACGTTATTCCTATCGCCGTGGACGCCGCCGTCATCACCGGCGGGTCGATATATTCTCTGTATTCACACTTGCGTAATTGATTTTGTGGCCCGGTAGTTAGCTATGGAGATCAAGCTGCTGTTCTCCGTCGATTCTCCACCTTTGCCCGTCATCGCAGCTTCCAGAATCGCCGGCATTTCTCTCTCCGCCGATTCTTCCCTCCCCTCCGGCTCTGCTCCGACTTTCCTTCTTCCCAATGGGTATACCTTATACATACTCTCTCTTTATCTTTTACATTTGATTTGTTAATAATGTTGAATATACATTATAAATATATTACTTTGGGAATTGCTCAAACAGATCAATCTTGTCTAGTATAGCTTTTGTAAAATTTGCTCTGAGAATTGGTCTTTATACTGTAATTTGACATGAAAACTTTGTATCTAGGTCGAAGTTGCAAGGAACAAACGTGCTCCTCCGTTATGTTGGTCGGGCAGGAAGCTTTCCCAAGTTGTACGATCGTGATGCGCTCGAAACTAGCCAGGTGCTTTCTAACATTTCTGAAACTTCAAGCAAATTTCATTTTCTATGTTGGTTATATTATTAATTTTGCAAATTAATTCAATTATGTTCCTCCTGATTGGTATTTGCTGATGTTTAGCATTTCTCCTATTATGTCCCTTCTAGATTGATGAATGGCTAGAGTATTTTCCTGTCTTTTCATCTGGTTCCGAGTTTGAGGGAGCATGTAAGTATGTCGATGGATATCTTTTGCAGCGGACTTTCTTTGTCGGTCATACTTTATCGGTTGCAGATGTTGCAATCTGGTCTAGTCTTGCAGGTAAAAGTCTCTGATATCTCTTGCCAACTGATGCCTTGATTTGTTAATAAGCGGCCATTAAAGGATCAGTCACTAGTCACTGTTAGCTGACAACGTACTGTGAATAAGGGCGTGACGCCTTCCTTGACTTCATTATTGTGTGCATTCTGCACACTGAATTAGGGATAGTATTTTTTGGGCATCAAATGTCTGCATTTTTGTTTTCATTCCTGCTAATGCTCAAAACTACTCTTTATAGGAACTGGGAAGAGATGGGAGAGCTTGTTGAAGTCAAAAAAGTACCAAAATTTAGGACGGTGGTACAACTCGATATCAGTAGAATATGGTGCTATTCTGAATGAACTCACGACAACATTCATCAGGAAAAAGGACTTGGGAAAACCGACAGCAGCAAAAACAAAAGAAAAGGATCAACAAGTTTTGAACTCTCATGTACAGAATGTTGATGGTAATACTAATGAAAAGGGAAAAGCTGTCAGCAGACAAACATTTGAAGTAGATCTTCCTGAAGCCGAAGTTGGGAAAGTGTGCTTGCGATTTGCACCGGAGCCAAGTGGTTATCTTCACATTGGGCATTCAAAAGCTGCTTTGTTGAATCAGTACTTTGCTCAAAGATACAAGGGGAAATTGATTATCCGTTTCGATGATACAAATCCTGCTAAAGAAAGCAATGAATTTGTGGATAATCTTCTGATAGATATCGAGACATTGGGCATTACATACGAGAAAGTTACATATACATCTGATTACTTCCCAAACCTTATGGAAATGGCTGAGAAATTAATTAGGGCGGGCAAGGCATATATTGATGATACACCACGTGAGCAGATGCAAAAAGAAAGGATGGATGGAATTGAATCAAGGTGTAGAAATCACAGCCCAGAAGAGAGCTTGAAACTATGGAAGGAAATGATTGCTGGATCTGAAAGGGGATTAATGTGCTGTCTGCGAGGGAAGTTGGACATGCAAGATCCAAATAAATCACTTAGGGATCCAGTATATTACCGCTGTAATCCTATGCCGCACCACAGAATTGGGTCCAAGTACAAGATTTATCCAACATATGATTTTGCATGTCCATTTGTTGATGCTGAAGAAGGTATTACTCATGCACTTCGATCTAGTGAGTACCATGATCGTAATGCTCAGTATTACAGAATTCAAGAGGATATGGGAGTTCGAAAGGTTCATATCTATGAATTCAGCCGGTTGAATATGGTTTATACTCTTCTTAGCAAACGAAAACTTCTATGGTTTGTTCAAAATGGAAAAGTTGATGGGTGGGATGATGCTCGTTTCCCAACTGTGCAAGGAATTGTGCGCAGAGGTCTACAAATAGAGGCTTTGATACAGTTTATTCTTGAACAAGTAAGATAGTACACTCCTTACTCATGCTGTCCTTCAAAACTTAGTTACAGATGCAGCATGATGAACACATATTTTTGTCCCATCTGGTTTGTATATCTACACACAGATATGCATATATATATATATATATCTACATGTGCACACTGACAGAATATGCTAATTTTAGTGATAGCTTTTAAACATTCTTTTTAATTACTTTTATTTTTGATCTACCTTGATTGTTATGGCACACCTTTTGCAAGTGAATGATTGTGTGTTCAAGCCTTGGTTGACAATTTAATCATACATCGGTTCACTGATAAAAAAAGGAAAATCCCACAAGTAGTCCCTGCTCTTAGGCTCGTGTCAGGTTTCTCTTGACCAGAAAACTCTTCAAAGTTGGTCATTTGACCTCTACTTTTCATCAATCTCGTCCTTCCATCCATCTTCATGCTAGTTTCTCCATTCACTGACATACACATGTCAGTTTTCCTTGGGGATATTATAGTAAGTTTCATAATGCCTTGGTAAACAATTTTCTTCAGTTTTCTATCATAAATTAACCAATTGATAGATAACCATTAATTGCAAAAGATAAGTTGTCTTCTACCGTCAATAATTGACTAGCATGCAGAAGATGGAAATTTTAATTAAAGAGGGAAGACCTACACTACCATAAAGAGAGCTTCATGAAGAAATTTGAGAAATTGCTTTTTAGGGAAACAGGATGCAGCCAACTTATGATTGTAAACATTGTGAGAGTCTGCACTTCTCTAGCTGTTTATGTCTTCATTTACTTGTTGTAATTCACTTTTGCAGAATTTTCATGCAACAGTTTCTGACATAAGTTGGTTTTATTATCCCCCATCGTTGTCCAGTATGTTTTTTCATAGTAGCCTTGTTTAATCAAATATATATTGACTACTGGTTACCTTTTTACGGTGATTTTCGAAATACAATGAGCCTTCATTAGTAATGCTGTTAAATGGAAAACATGAATCAGACCCAATAATACACCCACCTCCATATTCTTATACCATGAATACATCCTGATACTACCATCTTTTCCCTCTGATTTACCATTGTTCCTCTGATTTACCAAACCCACCATCCCGTTGCACACTAAAATAGGCTGAATTACCAATCATTTACCCCTGTTTAAAAACCAATCGTGTTATGGTTCTCCGGACAGAGATCCATGGTACTTGCTCCTCTACCCCCCTCAGCAATGCAACCATCTGCACACACACACACATATATCAGCTTAATTGACTACCCACCATCCAGATATGGATAGAACTTTCACATGCATGGTTGTGTATATGCATGGTTAGTTAGCTGAAGATATGGATAGAACTTTTTTCTATGCGGGTAGGAAACTGTTTGAAATTCACAGATGGAAGGAGAAGAGTGGAGATTTGTATCGATTCCAGGAGAGATCCAGAGGTAGACTTCATGAGATAGTGATTTTCAGCCATGAGTTGATCTGGGTTTGCGAGTATCTGGAGAAGGCGTCTCAGTTTAATGGTGCTTTCTGGAGACAGAGGCAAGGGAAGTCGAGGGTTATTTTGCTGGCAAGTGAGTTTAATAGATCGGGGAAATTTTTCAGAATTGCAGTTAAGGGTCTAGGGAGACAGAAGTCGATTTGTATCCCTGAAGGAGCGACAGGCTCTGGGTGGAGCTGGGTGGTGGGCAAGATTCGTAGGTTTGCAGGTATCGTTTCTGCCATACCCAAGCAATCAGCTAAGTCTTACAAGGAAGCAGCGGAGATTCAGCCTTGGCCAGACTTGGTCTCTTGTGTTAGGAATCCAGATTTCAAAGATGGAGGAGTTATTAAGGTGGAACCCAATTCCTGTAAAGGGGCCTATTCGTTCTTGGAGAGATGCTTGGTGGGGAGGGTGGGGGATCAGGCTGGTCCTTCTCCGAACAAAGACGAGTTGCAGAGGTGGGTTAATCAAAGGTGGAAGACGGCAGGTGGCGTTGAAGTTAAAGTCTTGGCAGAGAAACTTTTCTTATTTATTTTTCCATCTAAGGAAGAAGCGGGTAGGATTCTGTTTCATTCTCCTTGGCTTTTGATTCGCAATACCTCTATCTGGAAAAATGGAGTCCGTTTTTCGGTGTTCGAGCAGAATCAAGACCCACTTCGGTGTGGATTCGAGTGGTGGGTTTACCTATTCACCTTTGGGGCAGCAAGGTCTTTCGAGCCATTGGAGATATGTGTGGAGGATTCATTGATGTGGATTCGAGGCGAAGAAGAAGGGGAGATGAGGTGGGCGGAATCTTAGTTCATGCTAGTTCAAAGATCCCGGCCGATTCTTGTGGAAGAAGGTTGCGAACTCTTTTGAGGTCCCTGTTTGGGCGGAGATGCTAGTTGATGGTCGGAGTCGGTGTGGGGGGAGGAGTCGCGGCGGAGAGTGGGAGAAAACCAAGGAAGACAACGTTAAGGGTGGACGGCGTTTGTTCGAGAAAAAGGCTGGTGTGGCGTAAAAAACGAGGCGGAAGAGGCGGACATAGCTCGTTTAAGGCACGTGGGAAGCTTGCACTTCAAATTCAAAATTCAAACCGGTAGTGGATGGCGTTGTGGATAATGGAGAGTTTAGTCTTCAAGCCAAGATGGGCCTTTGTGAGACGGACCTTTGATCTTGGAAGAAGGGTGTTGTGGGTTGACTTATGCCCAAAGCCCACTTGAATTCATTTACATCTGAGTTACATCGAGGCCCAAGATGGATTTTCAAGAGAGATTCCTAAGGGTGGGCCGAAGGATTTTAAGGCCAACTTGAAACATATGGGGGGTTTGGTTCGCTTTATACTTATAGATGGGTGAAGCCCAAATTGGCCAAGGTAGATTTAGGGGTTTATTTAGGCGAGGCCGGCCGTTAAGCAAGGGCTGAGAGAGCGACTACGACTACGGCGAAGTTTAGCGACGAAGGGCTTGGTGACTGCGTTGACAATTCGATCTCGGTTCGATGTCAAGGAGGCGAAGTGTCTCATCTTCAAGAGCGGCGTAGTGGGTCGACTTGAAGTGGGGTCTTCACGTAAATCTTTGTGGCCGAGCATGTCGGTCGGTATTGCGGAGAAGTTTCTTCGGACTTTGCGAGGATGGGCGATGAGGAATTTCGGCGTGGGTTTTAGTCGAGAGTCTCGGACATAGCTTGGGGAAAGTTCGAGGATTGCTTGTTTTCGAGGAATAGGCGAGATCTTGTAAGCGTATGGCGGGAGAGGCGCCGTACTCTGTCGAGGTAGGTAGGAGTTTCGGTGCGAAGCCTCTGAATGTTTGGAAATCGAGGATTCGAGCGGGTTTCTTCCTTAGAAAGGTTGGAGGAGGGTCGGACAGGTGGAGGAAGGAGAACCTATCTCCTGTACTCCGATTAACATTTTTCGGCTGAAGATCATTGTGAAGTGGAGTACCTCGAGATAAAGAATGGAGGAGGATATCTCGTTATGGGTTAAAAAGGCGTTAGGTGTCGGAAAGGCTTTGGGGGTGGCTGGTTCGGTTATGAAGATCGGATTCGGCACTTCTTCTAGACATTGAAAAAAAGTGGAGAACATCGAGGGGTGGTAGCGTAAAGAGGCGAACAAAACTAGGGAGAAAGGAAAAGGGAACTCGAAACAATTATGCAGTAATCTTAATGCCGATTTGTTTGCTTGCCGAGGAGGGGAGAGAAGGAGGAAAAAAATAGTTTAATATGCATATTAAAATTGTGTCTTGGAACGTGTGGGGCCTTAATGATGTCAACAAAGAATGCTTATAAAAGGATTAATCGGGAGATGGAATCAGATCCATTGTTTGTTTACAAGAAAGCGAAATTGGAGAAGGTCGATGTGAGGATTATTGTGATGTTGGTGTGCTAGAGAAGTGGGGGTGCATTTAGACTCTGTTGGAGGCTGCTGGGGGTTCTAGTTATGTGGGGCAGAAGAGTTACGTCGATAGCCGATTCGGTGGTGGGTGAATTCTCGGTTTCTTGTCTTGAAAAATCTGGATGATAATAAAGAGTGGCTTTTCACAGGGGTTTATGGGCCTTGTAATAATGCTATTAGGGAGAGACTTTGGGGCGAGAACTCGGGAATTCTAAAGCTAGATGGAATGTGCCTTGGTGTGTGGGGGTGATTTTAATGTGGTTAGATTTCCTCATGAACGTTCTAGTGCTCGCATCTATTCTAGTGAAATGATGAAGTTCAATGATTTTGTCAATGAGATGGAGTTGGTGGATCTTGCTTTGGTAGGGGATTTCACGTGCGTGGTTTAGAAATGGGGAGCGTCATCAATTCTCGAGGATCGATAGATTCTTAATTTACGGTGATTGGGAATGTTGCTTTGGTAATTCAATGCAGATCCTGCCTTCCGAGATTATCTTCCGATCATGTGCGTTGCTTCTTGAGTGTGATGGGGGATCTAAAGGGAGAACTCCTTTTCGATTTGAGAATATGTGGTTAAAGGAGCACAGGTTTTTAGACTGGGTTAAGGATAGATGGGATTCTTATTCGGTGATAGGCGATCCAAGCTTCAGATTAGCTAGAAAGCTGAAGTTGCTCAAGGAGGATTTAAAAGTTTGGAATAGAGAGATCTTCGGTAAGGTGGAGATTAAAATCAAATCAATTTCGAAGAGATTTGCGCGGATGAGGAAGGCAGGGCTGGTACATGAGCGAGGAAGAAGAATCACTTAGGGTGCAGATTAAAGCAGAAGGAATTGAAAAGTCTTCTTATTCGTGAAGAGATCTGTTGGCGCCAAAAAGTCGCGAGTTCAAGTGGTTAAAGGAGGGAGATAATAACATGGCAAATTTCAAAATTAGGTGGGGCAGGCCAAAATAAGCGTCGGATCGGATAGTGGGGGTTGGTGCAAAATTTGGATGGTGTGGGATTTGTGAGGATGATATTAGGGTCTTGAGGATTCGGCGTTGGACGTCTAATTTCTTTAGCGTCGATTTGAAGAGTGGGGGTTGGAGACCAAATTTGATGGTGTGGGATTGGCTTGATTCGATCTTGGAGTCGCGGCCTTGGAGCGAGGAAGTGGCGGAGTGCTCAGTAAGATGGAGAGATAAAGCCCAGAGGCCACGATGGATTTTCTATGGCTTTTGACATTGTTGGGAGGTGATTAAAGGGACATCATGGAGGTGTTTTGGTTCTTTCACTCTAGTTTGAGATTTGAGAAAAGCCTTAATCTTTGCGTTTATAGCCTTGATTCGAAAAAAGAGTGGAGCGATGCTTTTGAAAGACTTAAGGCGCGATAAGTTTGGTTGGTGGCATTTACAAGTTGCTATCGAAGAAGTGCTAGCTCGAAAGAATGAAGAGGGTTATGGGGAGTATCATATCGGTGTCGCAACACGCATGCTTTGATGAAGGAGGCAATTTTTGAATCCTTCATTGCCAATGAATTGTGGATGATAGGTTGAAAGCGGGGTCAGGGGTTGTTGTTGTGTAAGTTGGACGTAGAAGGCTTATGATAATGTGTGTTGGGATTTTTTGGTATATATGTTGGAAAGAATGGGTTTTGGTTTCAAGTGGATTCAATGGATCCGATTAATTTCAACGGTTAAGCTTCTACGTCTTGGTGAATGGGAACCATCGGGATTTTCTAGCTCGAGGCTTGCGTCAAGGAGACCCTTTGTCCCATTTTTGTTCATTGTGGTAATAGGATGTTAGTAGGATGTTAGAGGCGGAGGATCTTATCGATTGGATTTAAGGTGGGAAGGAGAGGGAGAGGGGTTGTTGATTTCCCATCTTCTCTTTGAATGATACCTTAGTTTTTGTGGTGCGGAATAAGGCTTAGTTGGGGAATCTTCGATTGGTTCTATTATTTTCAAGCGGTTTCGGCCCGCATCAACATTTCTAAGAGTGAAATTATTCACGTAGGTGGGGTGGAGAATGTTGGGGATCTAGCGGCATTTTTGGTTGTAAGTATCTGCTCTCTGTCTTATCTTGGGCTTCCATGGGTGCTCGATCTAAGCGAGGCGTTATGGAATCCGGTGGTCGTGCGTTTCGAAGAGATTGGCGGGTGGAGCGTCAACTACTTTCGAGGGAGGAGAATGCGATCAAGAACACTCTTGCTAACTTACCAACCTATTTCTTATCTCTTTTTGTGATTCACCACAATTAGGAATAGATTAGAAAAGTTGGAAAGGGATTTTTTGTGGGGAAAGGCAGCATGAGCATAAGTTTCATTTAGTGAATTGGGAAAAGGTGTGTTCGAGGGTTCGGGAGAGTGCAGACATTAGAAAATTGAAATTATTTAATGTGGCTTTGTTGGGAGGTGGGCGATATCTCAGCGATAAGGAGGCTTTGTGGAAGGCAAGTGGTGGTTTGCAAGTATGGGAAGGGTGTCATGGTTGGTTTCCTACTTGAGGTCGGTCGGCTTATGGGGTAGGAGTCGGCGTGGTATAAGGAGAGGGGTGGAATTCATTTGAAAGATGCATTGCTTTTGAGGTTGGCAATGGGGCCTCGGTGAGGTTTGGAAAGATAGATGGTGTGGGGACATTTGCTTGAGGGAGGCGTTTGGAGAACTTATTTGAGCTTTCACGGATAAGGATTGTAGAGTTAGCTCTATTTTATCTTTGGAGTAAGCCTATTTGGAATCCCACGTTCAGAAGGAATTTTCATGATTGGGAGTTAGA
>CM028381.1:70747066-70843982 GCA_013146195.2 Codonopsis lanceolata
CAGAAACTTTCAAAAGTCTTCATCAAACCTTCAAAAATCTTCTTCAAGCTTCAAAAACCATCTACTTCAAATCCAAAAGCCTTACTTCAAAACAAATGAAGACAAGGTTGAGAAAGAAAAACATGCTTTAACTGAAAGCCTGGTCACTTTGCTTCAAATTGTCCTTTACAAAAATGAGTATTACAAAAGAGCTCCCAGAAATTTTGAAAACAAAAGGGTTTAGTTGTGAAGATCAAAATCTTGCAACTTGATTGAAACAGATTCTGAAGATGAATCTGCTGGTCTTGAGCAAGAAGCAAATCTTTTGTTGTTGCGTAATCGGTAATATATGATTCGAAAATGAGTTTCCAAGTCCAAAATATTCAAAGATACTCGAAAATGAGCTGTCAAGCCTATTACAAACCCAGACCGACAAAGGTCATCAAACCCGATCATTGGTGGTTAAGAAAATAGGAAATGGATTTTATGGACAAGGAATCATAAGTCGCCTGAAGAAAGTCAAGTCAACTTCTCCAAGGACCGCTAAAGTAAGTCATAATTCAAAAGGCGAGGAGAAAGTTACCGACTCAAGTGTTGATGATTTATCGAACAAATGCAAGAAATGTATTCCAAGTTTGAAACACTTAAAAGAATTCATGCTTCCTATCTGGTGATTTTAAAAGAAAACTGTGAGCTTCTCAAAAGATCAATGAGTTTTACAAAGTTCAAAGAAAAAGAATTGCTGCGTTATAAAAACTAAAAGTCTCAATGAAAAAATATGAGATTCAAGCAAAAATCTCGATGCCCAAATTGCTAGACCTTGTGGAAAGAAATCTTCTGATCGACCAATGTTGTTGACACTTACTCAAAGTCAAAAGATCAGAGAAACCATCATCACCAACAAAAGATCATGAAAACCAACATGGTCTTGATACTCAAAGGATGATGAAGACTGTGAGATCGACATCAAAAGGTGAACCTAAGATTCGAAAAAGGAGAAAGGATCGCCTATAATGCCGTGCCATTCACTTATCCCGTAAATATGAACCAAAGATAAGAGGTACATTAACAAAAAGGATAGGTCAATAAAGACAGCTTGTCGGGCCTTCTAGTCACAAGCCTCAAAATCCGCCTAACTCACCAATCGACAAATGTCACCGATCGACAAATGTCAGCTAGCTGACAAAAGAGGAGGATTCAGAAGAAAGGCAACTGACAAGTTCAAGCCAATAAATTTTGTTTCAGCTAAGACCTCTAAGCTGAATCATAAGGAATCAAAGAATTCACCTCAAATGACTGATAAACCTGGTTATCACAAGTGTAATATTTGCTCTACTTTTGGTCATCAGTCACATGAATGCTTATATAGATTTAAACCTACGATGTAATCAAAAGCCTAATTTCAGGCAAATTTGGATACCTAAGAAAACTAACCCTTTGGACCCAAAAGTATAAAGGGTACCATGATTTAAATATTCATATTTCAGGTATGCTTAATGGCAAATGATCATTCAACTGACATATGGATATTAGACAAGGATGCTCCATAATATGACCGATCAACGAACTCCTTACTAACATTATTGCAGCCAAAGGACCTTCTGTAATTTTTGGAGACAATTCAAAAGGAAAACTATTGGATATGGATCCATTATCAGAGGATCTATAATAATTGAAAATGTCTCTTTGGTACAAGGTCTGAAACACAATCTTCTAAGTATCTCACAATTCTGTGATAAAGGTATGAGCTGCTCTTTCTCCTCCACACATTGTTTTATCAAAAATAGCATCACCAATGAAACTTTGCTCACTGGTTCTAGAAAAAGAAATGTTTTTGCTATAGATTTACTTTCTTTAGATAGCAGTACTCAAATCTGTCTGGTAGCAAATAATATTTCCAAAAATTCATGGCTTTGGCACAAAAGACTTTCACACTTGAACTTTAAGTATCTTTCAAAACTTTCAAAAGGAGATTTGGTAAAAGGTCTGCCATCTATTAATTTTCCTACTGACAAAAAATGTGATGCTTGTATTTTGGGAAAAATAACAAAAACCTCCTTCAAACCAAAACCATGTCTTTCTACCAAAAGAACTCTTGAGCTTCTTCACATGGATTTATTTGGCCTCAGAACAACCGCAAGTCTAGGAGGAAACAGTACACTTTAGTTGTTGTCAGGATGACTACCTGCATACACATGGGTTGAAATGATGCAATCCAAGGATGAAACTTATAGCATTCTCACTTCCCTATTCAGAAATCTTCAAACTCAAAAGGAATGTGAGATTATAAGTGTTAGATCTGACAATGGTACTGAATTCAAAAATCTTGGGATGGACACATACTGTGATGATCATGGAATTGATCATAACTTTTCAAATAGAAGAACCCCTCAAAGAAAATGGTATAGCCGAAAGGAAAACAGACTCTAATTGAAGCAGTAAAACAATGATAGTCGAAGCAAAATTACCAAAATATTTTTGGGCGTAAGTCGTCAACACAAAGATGTTTTACTCAAAACAGATCTCTCATAAACAAGTTTCATGGTAAGACCCCTTATGAAATATGGAGAGGCAGAACCCCTAACATTGCTTTCTTTAAGATCTTTGGGTGCAAATGCTTCATTCACTACAATGGTGGAGATTACAGAGGTAAATTTGATGAAAAAGCTGATGAAGGTATTTTTGTTGGTTATGCTAAGCATAGCAAAGCTTATAGAGTTTATAATAGAAAAACTCAAATAATTGTTGAATCTATGCATGTTAATTTTGATGAATCAAGTTTATTTGAGTCTTGTAAGACTCCTGATGTTACTAACAATTTTGAAATATTTGAGACAGAAACAAGACAGCTCAATTCAAAATAATCCTCCATCTTCAACTCCTCCCAGTAAAACTCTAAACCTTCGTAATGAGCCTAAACAGACTGACAACATTCAGCCAACTGACAATCTTAACCCTATAACATTAGATCAGTCAGCTGACACACTTAGTTCTGAAACCATTCAAATTAACCGACACTCATCCATCTCCAACCATACAAACCGAACTCTCTGCATCTTCCTAAGGAAATTAGGAAGCTAGACATCATCCAGCTTCAAATATCATTGAGACCCTTTGCGGCCTAAGAACCGTAAGTAGCTCCGTAAATGAAACTCTTGATTCTCATGCCTTTGTCTCTTCCATTGAACCCAAAAGATTGATGAAGTTTGAAGACCCTCAATGGATTGAGGCCATGCAGAAGAGTCAATCGCTTGAAAGATGTAAAGTTTGGGAGCTTGTGCCTAGACCCACGTATCAACAAGTCATTGGAACTAAATGGGTGTTCAAACAAGTTGGATGAAGATGGAAATGTTACAAGAAATAAAGCAAGGTTAGTAGCCCAAGGATATAGACAGGAGGAGGGCATTGACTATGATCAAACTTTTGCTCCTGTAGCAAGACTTGAAGCCATCAGATTATTTCTTGCTTATGCAACCTTCAAGGACTTCAAGGTATACCAAATGGATGTAAAAGTGCATTCTTGAATGGAGACCTTCAAGAACAAGTATTTGTTGAGCAACCTCCGGTTTCATTGATCTTAAAAAGAAGGACCATGTATACAAGCTAAGAAAGGCTCTTTATGGTCTTAAGCAAGCACCAAGAGCATGGTATGAAACCCTATCCAAATTCCTTATGGAAAAGGATTTCAAAGAGGTAAAATCGATACTACTCTTTTCTCTTTAAAGCACAAAGGTAATATTTTACTAGTTCAAATTTATGTTGATGATATTATTTTTGGATCTACTAATGAAATTTTGTGCAAGAGATTTGAGCATCTTATGAAAGGAAAGTTTGAAATGAGTATGATGGGAGAACTAACTTACTTCTTAGGTTTGCAAATCAAGCAAACTGAGGAAGGAATTTTTATCCATCAATCTAAATACACTAGAGAGCTGATCAAGAAATACAATCTTCAAGAAGCCAATTCAGCAAACACTCCAATGGGAGTTGAATGTCATCTAATCACCGATGAAAAGGGTAAGCCGCCATCACAACCGAGTACGAGGTATAGTTGATCCCTTCTTTATTTAATCGCTAGTAGACCGTATATCATGTTTGCGTGATGTATATGTGCTCGCTTTCAAGCTAATCCTAAGGAATCTCATATGATTGCAGCAAAAAGAATCATTAGATATCTGATTGATACTGAAAAGTTTGGCATTTGGTATCCCAGAGACTCATCTTTCAATCTAACAGGATATTCAGATGCTGACCTTGCAGCTTGCGAGTTAATAGAAAAGTACCACTGGAACATGTCGCCTCGAAATGATCGATATCGGGCATGCAAAAAGCAAGCTTCGCTTCCACTTCAACTACAAGTCGAATATATTGTCGCCGGAAGTCGTTGTTCTCGATTCTTTGGATGAAACAACAACTATTGGATTATGAAATGCCTATGGGAACCCTGTCCTATTTATTGTGATAATACTCGCTATATCGCTTCTAAAAATCCTGTCATGCATTCTAAAACCAAGCACATAGACATCAGATATCATTTTTTGAAAGATCATGTTGAAAAAGGAAATGTTCAGTTAGAATATGTCCCTACTGAATTTCAATTAGCTGACATCTTTACAAAAGCCTTAAAAGCTGACAGATTTGAATTCTTAAGAGGAGAATTAGGAATGCTTATAATGTCATAGAAAGATGTATTTTGGATTGTCTAATCGTGGTATACTTCGCTTTTATGTATCAAGTCGACAATCTATATCGCAAGTAAATATATGGTCACCTAAGAGCTCAAGGAAATATTTGTCAGCCAGTAGCTGACACATGAAGCTCTTAAGTAACAAAGCTTCTCAGCTGACAATCTTCAGCTGACCAAACTTCTCTTCATTCCTTGTTAAATTATTCTATGAAATAGTGTCAGCCAGTAGCTGACAAACATTCACAGCTGACACCTATTAGCGGACAATTGTCCAGCTGACATATCTATATTTCACCGACAACACGTTGATTAACAATCACCGTCTGTAGTTCTAAGCCTTAAGTCAAAGCTGATCGTATCTCAGCTAAGACTTACTCTATAATTTATTTAAAAAAAATTCATTTATTTCCCGCCATTTATTTTCCTTGGAACTCGCGAAACTTTCTTGAAAAGCCAAAATGACCTTTCCACTATCCCACCAACTCTGGCGGTTGAAATGACGTGTTTTCACAAAAACGGCTCATCATTGTGATAATGACTATCTGTCATAAATTGCTATTTTTATCACAAAAACCAAAATTCTGTGTACTTTATCACTACACTCCATATCTTCACTTTTAAAACCCACTATAAGAGTCCGTACGTATCTGATCACTTTAAAAACACACTCACTTTCTCATTTTTCACTTACCTTTCTCTCTCTAAAACCCTTCTCTCTACCAACTTCATCTTCTTCAAAAATCTTTCTTCTTTCAAACCCTAACCCTAGATTCATCTGGTACTCTTCATTTCTTCTTCTTCTTCTTTCTTTCTTTTGTTTTCTGAATTCTTAACATATCTGTTGATTATTTCAGGAAATGGCTTTAAACCCAGCAATTGGATGCCTTCTTGACGTGGTTTCTCTGAATGAAGAACCACTGGGGCTTGAACTAATCCATCTACTTACTGCAAATGGCTTATTACCTCTGCTCGCCTTCAACATCCGAACCTTCAGTTGCCAGTTAACTGAAGAATTTTTCATGGGTATGGAGGAAAACCCAGCCGACCCATTTTCACTCATAGGTAATATCAGAGGAGTCCCCATAGTTTTTGACTCGGAAACCATCACTACTGCTTTTCCCGGCCTTTATGACGATGGCTCTACAACCTACACCATTCCTGCCGACACCCAACGAGCTGGGTGGATTACCATGAGGGGTGAAGTTCCAGTTGAGCTTGCCTTTGACAGACACAAGCATCGATTTGCTCCTCTTCATTATGCCCTAGCCACGGTGATAGACAAATGCCTGATAATCAAGTCTGGGGGTCATGATAAGATCACTGAAGCTCAGATGTTCTTAATGGAAGGAATTGTGGAGAACTGTGAAATGAACTGGGGAGCTGTTCTGGTAGAGTGTGTAAAAGTAAACATTGCAAAGTACAAGGAGAACATGGAATCTGGAAATCCTAGGCTCACTCATCACCTGATCATCAATCATTTCCTTCGATCCATTCCTCGCCAAAGATCTCGCCATCAACCTTGGTGACCTTGAACCTCGCCAAGGTCAAGAAATATGTTGCCGCCGACATTAGCGAGCTAGTATTTCAAGCGATTTGGTCAGAGGCACCACCACTGCCAAGCAGAGGCCAAGAAGGACAAGGACCCAAGCTCTTACTATCATCCACCACCGATGATGGTCAAGAAGTCAAGTTGCTCAACCAAGTGTTCACCAACGAGTTCACCACCAGAGGTCAGTGGTCGACAAGAACCGGTCACCAAGTGGTCGCCTAGTCACAAGTTGATTGGTCACCATTGATGTGCAAGAGGTCAAGATCATGAAAGAAGGCAACCTAGAGGAGGAGATCGACATCGGCAAATGATATCGCCGCAAAAAGACAGAGAAGGAATCCTGGAGCTTAATCCAGGTACCTTTGTCCCTTTCTCCCCCACTACTGCAACTGATCCTGCTCCCAACTCTCCCCCCTCTGATCCTAGGTCACCCAACACTGCACCTATTAAGTTTTTCCCCCAATTAGGAATCCTACCTTCCATCCTAGGCATTCCTATTACCAAGCAAATCCTGCACTCAATTCCTCCTAACCTGGTCTTCCCTATAGACCATTTGTCTCTATTTTCGCTTCTCTCTCTTTTCATGAGGAGAAGAAAACCGACAAGCCCCCTCAACCCAATCAAATACATTGACCATAACCTCAAAAGGAGACCCTATGTCTTATACCCCGTCACTCCTAACCTTACCAAGAAGATTTGTAGCCAATTATGGCAAATATTTTGATCCTCTTCCTCTCGCCTCGAATGCATTCTATCTCTAATGATAGATTTGTTCAAGATGAGCTGGTCTACTTAGTCTCGACAATGTATAGCAAAGTTCATGAACTCCCATCTCTTCCCTCCAATGATCCCTTCCCTTGGGCACTTGCACCGCCTCGAAGATGATGAACTTAACCAGATCGAACAACCAACAAGACCCACCAAGTTAGCCTGATCCGCAGAGCAGCCAATAAATATAACCAGATGCGCTTAACACTGCAAACCAAGCTTATATCGAACTACACAGACGGATGGCCTCCATGCCAGGAGGAGCTTCCATGAGCACTGCCTTTCCAGATGCCTTAGCAAATCAACCAGCCCCATTGATCACAGAATCCATTCCTACTCTTCAATATGTCACTCCTTCACTGCTCCATTTGTTGTGTCGCCCACAACCATTCCAGCTTACTTCACCTCAACCATCTCCACCTCAACTTTGCAACCTATCTCTCTTCCATCATTCAATCCAACCATTGATGCCTCATCTTCCATTCCCTCTACAACTGTTGCTCTTCCCTCTCTACCTACTTCAGCACTCAGCTTCCTCAACCTCAATCCCCAGCTTTTCACCATAACCTTGTCACCACTTTGCCTTCCATCTCACCCGTGTCAGCCTTGCCCCAATCTATTACGCTGTGTCGGCCCTACCATACCATTACCAACCACGCACATGTCAGTCACTACCACTTCTGCTCCCTAACTGTCAGCCATTCCCCAATCAATGCCACTTGTGTCAGTCACCACAACTCTTCCCATTCCTCCCTTGACTGATACCATCCCTGCCTCAATTCCCCATCAGGTCGGCTTGCACGTGTATCACCGCTATCCTTATCTCTTCACCGACACCGCAATGCTTCTCTTCCTCTTCCCATGGCCGACATCCCTCTCATCCTAACCAAGCCTCCTCCGCTTTGTCCTCCCCGATCTCTCCCTTCACACATCCCTCACCCTTTCTGTCAGCCCTGTGTCTGTTTTCAAACCTACCCAACCTGAACCTTCACCAGAAGTTGCTTCTGACAAATCTGTGGACCAATCTCCCCTAGACTCATCATCTGACTCCTCCAAGTCCACTTCTGAGGATGAGTCTCTTCACCCTTCTCGCTTGGCCCTAGGGAAAGCCGAAGCAAAGGAAACTTGTTTCCAAAGCATTGCATCATCCTTTTGGCACCAAAATTGTCTTTCCTGAAGACATGCCTACTCCTTCCCCTGAGCCTGAAGCCCAAATTCCAGCTTATCCAATGGATGTCTTCTTCCCCCCTGACCCTGAGGATGCTGACATTCACACCCATCAACTTTTCACAAATGAGCCTGAACCCTCTCAGCCATCTGCTCCAGATTCTGCCACACCTGGTTCCCTCTCTCTGTCAGCCAAGCTGGACCTTCTCTATACCCATCACTTGCACATGAAATCGGCCTTTAAACACCAAACCAATCAGCTTGCTACACTTCAACAACAAGTTACTTCTCTGCTTCCGAACCTCACCCAGATCATCACCACCGAGGTGCAAGCTGCCATTGCTGCTGGTGCTCCTCGTGAGGCCCATATGGATGACTGGAGGACCATATTACTTTACCAACAAGAATGGTCCAACCGTGCCTTCAATGCTGAAGCAGCCCTGCTTCAAACCATTCAGGAGGAGAAGAAGCAGAAAGCAAGAGCTGATGCATACATGGCAGAGAACATGATTCTTAGGGCGAAATTAATGCCGACCATGACACCGAAGTCGACATTGCAGAAGCCACTGAAAAAGCACCAGAACCTGAAGGACAAGCACAGGCACAAGAAGCCCAAGCAGAACCCCAACCAAGAATCAGAAGGAACCCAAGCAAGCGTAAAAGGAACAAGTGCAGAAGTCAAGCAACAGAGAATGAAGTCAAGTTGGTCAATCGCTTGAAGCAGCCCAACAACTGAAGGATCAACATCAGCCAAATGAACATCTCATATCTCTAATATATGAACAAACTTTTAAACTCTCGTTTTACTTGTACCTTACTTTGGGCATTGTTCTTAAATTGTCAGCTACTTCTCAGTATATTATCTGTCTGCTGTACTAACATCACTTTTGCAGGAACTTTAAATTTCTTTTTGGCTTTCTGCTTTCAAGTGAATGGTTTTAAGCAAATAGGAGGAGATTGTTGAATCTTGCATAATTAGATTTGCTTAAAATCATTCCACTTGGTTGTCAGCCAAGAAATTTAAGCTATCCGTGGTCAGCCGAAATTATTTTTGTCAGCCACTCATTCTAGCTGACCTTAATATGTTCAAGGTCGCTTACCTTTCTTTATTTGATAGATCATACACTTGTACTGACACTTTCCTATTTTGTGTTTGTGGTAGATATGCTGCTAGAATATATTTCCCAGGATCCTTTTTGATCCTGCCTCTGCCATAACACATTTTCAAATTCAAATGTGTTCCTAACGGGTTGCTTTTGAAGACTATCTATAAATACCCATTGGAAGCATTTGTGAAGACAACAATTTTTTACACAAGTCAAGAATCCATATACTCTCAATCTCTCTGACGTTGTCCTCACAAGAAAACTTTAGCTAGATATTTCTCATTGAATATTTCCCTCTAGTTATTGTTTAGGCAAACACTGAGTGATTCATTTCAAAATATTTAGAAATCAGTCAGTTTGTCTCACGAGTTTGATTGTTTCTCAATCATTCTCCCCAAACACCGGTCTTTTGTTGTACACTGATCCATTAGAGATCAAATAGATTTTTAATAAAATTAGTGCACTTCAAAAATCCAAGTCTGACCAACTTGGTAGTGGACGTAGCAGTTTATCTGTGAACCACTTCAACTGACTTGTCAATTGTCTCTTATACTCTTGCAAACTGACTCAACACTTAAGAAGTTCTTCAACAAATTAAGTGTCAGTCAGTTAACAACAATCATTTGCTTAATTGTTCAGCTAGTTTGTACTTCAACTTCTTCTCATATTCAGTGATCAGTTTTTGAAGAAAATTTCTTTTGCAAAATAGTTGTGTCAGCCAGCTGACCAACACTCATCAGCTTAAGGATTTTCAAAGTGTCGATCAGCTGACCAACACCTCAGCTGACTGACAAAATCAAGTTTTCCGCTGCCAATTTTTAAGCTTTACAAATATATTCCCAAAAGTTTTTAAAGGCTATTCACCCCCCTCTAGCCTTAACTATTGCCATCTGGACTTACAATACATATATATCGAAGGAAGATAAAGGCGTGAAATATGAGGGCAATTGCTGAAACCAACTCAGAACTTGGTTAATTTCTCTTATTTCTTCTTTTCAAAATCCATTAAAAGATAACATTGAAACTGTATCACACTACACTACGGATAGAGCCCCCATCCATCATAAGTAGCATATCTATATGGACCCCACATATCACAATGCAAGAGTTGAAAAATAGAATTGCTATGAGAATTGCTCAAGCAAAAAGCTTGTCTAGTCTGCTTTGCATAGTGACAAATGTCACAGTTTAAGAACTGATTAGGATTAATATTGAATTGAGAAGCAATAACACCAATATGTTTCATAGATGAGGATGGAACATGTCCAAGTCTTTGATGCCATAATTGCAATTTACTCAAAGAAGAAGTAGAATTACATTGAGCTACAGTACCACTTGTAACTCCAACAGTAGCATTGTGCACAGAGACATGGATTTTATTATATTCAGACCATAGCTTATTTCCTGACAACAAATTGAACTGTAAGTCTGGAACATAGTATACATTACAAAGAGTTATATCATTATCCTGACAGTGCCTTTGTGAGTAACACTGGAGGTTTTACCATTTGGTAAATGAATAACTGAACAAATAGCGACAGGATAAATAAGATTTTCAAATGTATTTGTTATATGGTCTGATGCTCCAGTATCAATGATCCATTCTATGTTGGCAAGTTTGCATGTTGCTACACATGCAGAAGACGCAAATGCAGAATATGTATGATGCTTACCTGCTAAGTGATCAACTGGGCTATCAAGAATAGTTACGAAATTTGCGAGCAAGATTGGACTTATTGAGTATGGCCATCAATTGTTGAATTTGATCATGAGATATACCAGGTGCCAAATCTTGAATTTTAGAGACTGCAGCATTGACTTGGTGATTTGCTTTTCCTTTGTCCTTATGCTTAGGCATCTTTGGCAATACTGACAAAAGAATTTGCCCTTTTGATATTTATTTCCTGTAGTGTAACCATCAGAAAGTCCCATAAAAAACTGAGTAAGCTTAGAAACGTGTTCATACTTTTCTTGTAATCTCGTAGCACCACAAGAGGAATTGCAAACAGATTTGGGAAATTGCAAAAGGATGGTTAATTCATCCCCTAGACCCCTAAATTTTGTAAAATAAGTTGCTTTGAGAGTATCTAGTAACCAAATCTCATTTGTGAGATTATTGTCTCACAAATGAGATTGGCAGCTCTTGGTATCCTTAATGTTCAGATGTGTTTATAGTGTTGCAAAAGAGTGAAAGATTATTGTCTTACATGTCCATTGAAGACCAAGTCAACACCAGCTTTGTAGAGTAACTCTTCCATTGCTACCCTTATATACTCAGCTTCTCTGTAGTGGGTCGTGTAGCTGTTGTTCCATGGTGGATGCCAAGCAGCTACCAGCCATGGAGTCACTTTCCTGTCGACTTTAGCAAGGTCTCTCTCCAACCACTGGAATTGATCAGCTGTTACATATAACCATAAATCATCAATTTGGGAGCAAAGTAGTGAAGCAAGTTAGAGAGAATTTGAATTAAAATATAAATGGAGCATTGATGAAGATGAATTAACCAGCCAAGTAGGTGGAGATAACACAGATTAATTGTAAGAAAAAAAATTTCAAAGTCTGAACTTTCTTATCAACATGTATTCACTCAGGTCTTATAGATGAGGGAGTTGCGCTTTTCCACAGTATGAAGATGGATTCGAAGTACAGAGTTTGGGGAGTCAATGGTGGGATGCAGCCTTTTCTATTCAAGCCATTCTATTGAGTAACCTAGCAGAAGAATATGCTCCAACTCTAAGAAAGGCACTTGACTTTGTGAAAGCCACACAGGTTGTTTTCTAGCACCCTTAATAATTTTGATGTGAGTCAAAATGTAATTTTTAAGTGTATAATTTCAAGACAAATATCTTTTTTACATTTGATTAGATTCGAGCTGATCCCCCGGGAAACTACAGTAAAATGTTTAAACACCCTTCTAAAGGCGCTTGGCCATTCTCAATGCAAGACCAAGGTTTGCTAGTCTCCGATAGTACTTCGGACGGTTTGAAGGTAACTAATTCCAAAAGCTTGGGTAGGTTTCGTAGTGCTAATATCAAGTATTTGCATTGTAATGAACTTACACTATATTCTCTAATGACCCTTTCTTTACTTTGTATAGGTTGCACTTATGTTTTCACATATAATCGAAATTAGTCGAATATGGAACGTAGTCGGGGGAGCCTCAAAAGGGTACGAGGTGTCAGGAGAATGGTTTTGAAGTGGTCTTAAAATTCCAATATTTCTTTAGGTGATTCTTAAAGCAGTAACTGATTGGACATTCGGTCATGTAACAGACTTGTTAGAAAATTCACTTAAAATAGATACATGTGTAAGTTGTGATTTGGATTAACATAGAGGCGCTAAGATACATTATTCAATCTTGGTTATAACTTTTATGGCATCCAGACGTACCAAAAATGGAAAAGATAAAGACACTATGATAAGTTTGTCTACACGAACAACATCTTCTCCTGAATGACCCGTCCAAACACATTAAGCTTCTCATTTAAATCTGGGATTGGGCGGCGGTTGTAATGAAAAGATCAAATCCTTCTTTGTCATGTTTGGTATTGGAAGTACCGAGCATAAAAGCCTCATGCTTTAGACTGAATGAAAACAAGAAAAACTCGGTGACCAAGTAAAAATATAAAAAATTGTACAATAACTTTAGTAGGACACAAAGATAAAGTTGATTGAGGATGTGTGGTAGGGATACCTCGTATCAAGCTGATTATAGTGCTTCCCTCTAGAAGTCCATTCCTCAGTAACTCCATGACTATCAAAATCACCCCTTTGGATAACAAAATTCTTTACTACACGGTGAAATAGCATCCCTTTGAAGTGCCCTTTCATTCGCAAAAAAACATTAATTTCAATTCATGTATGTGTAGTGTCAAGACGAGTATACACAAGCAAATGAAGAGGCAAAACAACTTCGAGACCAAGTAAAAATATAAAAAGATTGTACAATAACTTTAGTAGGACACAAAGATAAAGTTGACCGAGGATGTGTGGTGGGGATACCTCGTATCAAGCGATTATAGTGCTTCCCTCTAGAAGTCCATTCCTCGGAACTCCATGACTATCAAAATCACCCCTTTGGATAACAAAATTCTTTACTACACGGTGAAATAGCATCCCTTTGAAGTGCCCTTTCATTGCAAAAAACATTAATTTCAATTCATGTATGTGTAGTGTCAAGGCAGTATACACAAGCAAATGAAGAGGCAAAACAACTTCGAACGAAAAATGTCACCAAATCTTCACATCAACTTATCACATGAATAAAAGCGGAAATATTTTATAACTTCTGAAACCAGGATGATTATTCTTATAAGTCACTGATCCAAACATAGTAACATTGCAAACGATGATAAAACTCTTACACTTTGATCAGGTTTTACAGTTAAGCTAGTATCAAAAGCAATCACCTACACAATGCTTTTCTTTTAAATCTTCAGAAGTTATGACTTTGAACTAAAATTAGCTTGCTAAACTCTAAATAGCTAATATTAGCAAGCCATTCAGAAATAAATTTTGCATGTCCATCAATTGAATGAAATTATTCAAACTTTAAATGTCTGCATAAAAGGAAATGCTTGAGGACTGGAACCTCTAAATCATCTTATACTTGTTAATGAAAAGCCATGAACATGTTATTTAATAAGCCAATGAAGTAATAGAGTCCAATACTGGTACATGCCCCTTGCAGGATACTGACCTTGGAGAATGGGATATGAGCCAATTAATTTATTTTGAAAATGACCTTTTTGTTGTATTCCCTTTTTTTCTTCTATCTGTGTTTTGGAAGTGCCTTAAACATGTAACCACTCTACTGGAGGCCTGTTTACTTATCTATTGAAAAATAAATAAGCAAATCAATTTTAAAGCAAAAAAAGTTCCTACGAATAGAGAAAGTGCTCAATGAAGCATGGGGGAAATGATACCTTAGCATAAGAACGAATCCCAAGAAACAAACAACCAAAGTGTTGGCACCCTTGATAGTTAAAAACTTCTGGTTTGTTCTCTATCATATCCGCTACCACAGCCATTCAGTTTCTTGTCGCCATTTCTTCTTGATCTTGGAGGAGTGGAAGGTGACGAACGTGAACTTTGAACTGGCTGAGTTTCGGGGTCATATTTCTGTGAACCAAGGTAACTCAAAGCTGTTACAACATCAGCTATTACAGGACGCATGTTGGGCTGCTCCTGAACGCATTTTTTTCTTTTGAGCTTGTAGGGGCATGAGAAGTGATTCAAACTGAGCCCTCACGCTTTGTGAAGCCTTGGGTCTACCACCGGGCATCCTTTGGGATTTTTTATAACTCTTAATCAGTGAGGGTCCCTTACCCATGTGACCAAATTGTGTTGTCCTGCAGTTTTTGAATCGTCAATTGATTTCCTTCCTGCAATGATCTCTAAAAGAACGACCCCAAAGCTATAGACATCTGATTTTAAAGTCAATTGTCCAGTCAACAATGACCCTTGTAGATAGATAGATATTATCCCCAATCGGGCCAAGTTTGGCCAAGCCGATGTCTGAGAGTTTGGGATGATAAGACTCGTCAAGCAAAATGTTTGAGCTTGTTAAATCATGATATATAACAGGCAGACTTGCTTTGCCATGTAAATACTCTAGTTTTTTGCGGGCTATTCTCAGGTATTCGGTCAAGTCGCTTTTTACCAGGTGATGAGTCTGCAACATAAAAATTCTAAATTAAATCTCTGGATAGCACAAATGGAAAAGAAAAAAAAAGGATCTCATAGATGAATTATACCATGTTGTAGCTCTTAAACAACCAAAGAAGGCATCAATGAAATCGAGAGCAGGGACATGAACCAGAAATGCAAGAGGAGTTGGCATGAAGCTCTCTGTAAGTCCTTTTGCAAGCTTTTTCTCCTTCATTAATCCAAACCAGAAAGTGATCATGAATAAGCGACACCTTATAATAAGTTTATAGTTCCAGCAGATAATTCTAATAAGGATTAATTTATTTTACAAGTATTATATAGTTGGAAACATGAGTGTTAATAGCATAGCCCACATTAATTTATTCAGTTTTTTAATCAAATTTAACTCTAAACAATTCAGATTTTAAGTTAGATGCATTTCTCGCTCATAGAGCAGAATTCATACTCGTACATGCGAAGGAAATAGAGGCAATCCATACGCGTCGAAGGAAGAAGATCTTCCCTTTCTTGTCGAAGATTGAAGAAGAAGGCCATTAAAAACCTTGATCTGCAGATGGAGGTTGGTCAGTATTGAAAAAACATCCTAGGTAGTATCAATGAAAATCAGAATAAGTTATGAGAGGGAAAATTCTACCTAGAAAGTATTTCCCTTCGCAGTTATCAGGACAGTAAGCCATCAAAGCCACCACCAAAAAGCTCCTTGCCTACTTCCAATTCTTGCATAAGAGCATGATACTCATCTTTAAAAGCATCCTATCGTGTAATGGAGAATCACTGGAGGTAAGAGACTGTTCCATAGATGCAGAGGGAACAAATTCAGTGAGTGGGGGCAATGCATGTTTTCTCAAATCAGGGATTGATGGGCAGCAGCATGCTAAAGTTGTTAAATGTAAGGAATTAACATAATAACACATAGAAGTGAAATTATAATTGAAACATAGATTTATCCAATTACCACATGGAGAAACAATCAAATATACGACCACAAGCCAGAACAACAAATTATAATTTATAGCATCAAATCATGATATCAGCCCAAAAAAGGAAGAATTTTAAATCATAGAATCATGGACTTCAAGAGACAGATTACATAGAAGGATCCCAATGTAATGGTTTTTAACATCTACTCTCATGCTACAGATTCTATCACTGAATTGCCTCAAATGGGCGTTTCTGCATTACAAATCTGAATAATATTAGCAAAATAAATTCCCCTAACCTTTTAAAATCTTTTTAATTTGAAATGTAACTTATAAAGAATATGCCCTGTGCTTTAAATGAACTATTGGGGTTTATACTTTGTGAATGAATATTGAAAGGAATGTAATAAGTACGACTTACACCATAGCCAATCCAGTCTCAACCTCCTATATGACAAACATTACAGCAGCTATTTTTCTGGAACCCCAATTTGCAACCCTGTTGATTGTTACTCCTTATAATCATAAGCTGTTTTTATACAGGAACCATACATATTAACAAATATTAATAAAAATGGTTTTATTGGGTTCATTTGATTTGTACCTGTGCTTAGTACTTGTTTGTAGACAATATTTTTGGTCCATCCGTTTTCTCTCACATTCGTAATGTCCGGTTTGATCAAGACTTTTGTGGTAGACATTGATGTACCTCTCGAGAGAGCAACATATAATTGGCCATGAGAAAACACTGATTGAGGCAAGTAAATACCGACATTTGGGATTGTTTGCCCTTGCGCTTTATTGATTGTCATTGCAAAGCAAAGTTTCACGGGAAATTGTTTCCTCTTAAATTGAAATGGATATCCTTCATTCTGAGCTGGTGATAATGGAATTCTAGGGATAAAGACACGTTTCCCCATATGCTGACCGAATACAATTTCCGCGTCAATTACATTATTCTTGAAGTCCTTGCATATCATTCTTGTACCATTACATAATCCGTCTGATGGGTCAAGATTCCTTAACAAAATAATTGGACAATTTCTTTTCAGCTTCAACTTATGAGGAGGCAAGCCATTGGGAGCAAGTGAGTTCAAAAAGTCTTCTTCAAAATAATTGTTAGTGTCATCAATAGCTTCATCAAAGCTATTAAATATTTTCTCTTCTCCAGGAAACATAGAAATTAACTTCTCATTCAATCTTTCAACATCTTCATTCCTAGCAGCAAGAATTGCTCGGCTTGTCATATATTCAGATGAGTCGGCATTCCTACTAAGGGCTGGAAAAACAACATTGATAAGGTTTTGAAGGCTCGATTCTTCGTTGTCATATTCAACAATCATCTCTTTCGGAATTTTGATATTTCCTTGAGTATCAGTTGGTTCTACACCATTACCAACCCTAAGTAAGAAGTTGCTAAAGTTGGAATCATTCCTTGCTCTCATATTCTTTGACAGTGTTATTTTTTTCATTCTAGGCCACAAATATGGTGAACCAAGTTGAAATAGTTTGGCAAATTGTAGCTCTAGGAACTACCGGTAGCACTTGTCGAAAGTCGCCGCCAAATACCATTACTTTCCCCCCGAAATCTTTGTCCTCCCCAATTATATCCCTCAATAGCTTATCAACACTCTCAATAGCCCATCGTTTTGCCATTGGAGCTTCATCCCATATTATTAATTGTGCTCTTCGCAATAGCTCTGCTGCTCCACTTTGCTTAGACATAGCACATTCACTTGACGCAGATACCTCGATTGGTATTTTAAACCGCGAATGTGCTGTTCTTCCCCCGGGCATTATTGCTGCTGCAACACCGGATGTGGCAGTTGCAATTGCAATAAGGCCCTTTGATCGAAGATGAGCCAACAATGCACGATACAAGAAGGTTTTTCCTGTGCCTTCAGGTCCATCAACAAAGAAAATCCCACCATGTCCCTCTTTGATGCATTCTAAAATCATGAAAAAAGCTTTTCGTTGATCGTCATTGAAACTTCTTTCAGCTTTAAGATCATTTGGAGGCACTTCCACCGATAACTCATCTTCTATCTCTTTTGGAAAATTTGTTTGCTCGCTATCCTCATCGATGGTTATCCGTGGAAGAGCATATAAATTAATGTTTTTCCCATACTTTCCAAGAAAGAGTTCAGACTTTTTAACGTTTTAGCTGCTTGTAGCTCATGGGACATTTCTGCTCCTCTTCTAAAATCCTCGGACATTGCCTCAAAGTATGTATCCCATAAATCTCTCACATCTGTGGGTGCACAGTATACCAAGATAATTGCAAACAATCTTCGCAATTCATGTGGCATTTGAAAAGTGATTGCCTCATTTAAACAGTCAACAATGCTTTGATCAGACTCTAGTAATCCTCTTCTTTGAGCAACTTCTTTGAAATTGGCACAAAGTTTGTTCTCAACTGTCAATAAATCATCAAACGATTTTGGGCCCCTAACATGATTTATGAGTAATCTGAGAAAATATCTCTCTCCTTCAATAGGACTTGCATTATTTATACGAGCAATTGCGTGTCCCTGTTGTCTTTCTTTCCAATATTTCTGGTTCCTATCCCACACATAATTTTCAGGAAATTCTCTATATAGATAATTTTGTGCTTTCTTACTTGTGGAACACATGTAGAAATATTGTGTAAGCATGGTTTTTGAAGCATGTTCTGATCTCAAAACATTTTCCAAGGTTTGATTTGCCCAATACGTCACACATTGTTGATCTGGTAGATGAAGCGGCAAGTTAGTTACCGAAGGATATATTTCATTCAAATTGAACTCAAAAATCCTCCACATTGCTTCTTGAGCCGAGACCCACCGTGCATCCTGAAATTGCTTTATTTCATCTACCAGATTTTCATCATCATCTTGTGCAATACGAATTGCCACTTTGTCATGTCCTTTGTAGATATATTTGTATAAATACTTCACTGCTGTGACTCCGGAACAAATCTCAACATTAATATGACAATTATATCTTAGTAACAAGTAAGGATTGTAAGGTACGACCCACTGGTTATCTAGTTGGGCATTTCGAACTCTCACTGAAATTCCATTCTTCCTCCGCATGTAGATTGGATACCCATCTTTACCTTGTATTGTGCTTTCACAATATGATCGTGGGTAATGATACTTGCACTTCCCATCTACCATACAAGAATTTTTTTGGTTCTTATCTCCACATGGTCCATGCATCATATGCTTGACGACTAACTTGTGAAGGGTAAGAAAATTTTTACGCATCAGGAAGCTCAGCACTAACAAACCTGTCAAACTGCTCTGGAGATGTAATTTTATACTCTGACTTCAAAATTATTAACAAATGAGCGTGCGGTAATCCTCGTTTCTGAAACTCAATTACGTGAACATGTCTTTGCTACGCCGAAAATCTCCCCTTAAAGAGTTGGTTTTTGAAATCTTGCAACTTTGCCCGAAAAACTCTTGCAGTCAAGTCAGGACGATCTTGAGCTTGTTGGCCTTTATACAAATTATCTTGTATCTCCTTCCACTCAGGATTGCATGTCATTGTAATAAATAGATCTGGTTTTCCAAATCTTTGCACCAATGCCAAAGCATCAAGATATCTGCGCCGCATATCTCTTGGGCCTCCAATGAAGGATGCAGGAAGAATAATTCTTCTGCCGACCTCAATCCCTCTAGTTAATCCCTTAGAAACACTATCCATGATTCCTTGGTATAGCTCAGATCTTATATTAGGCGATTTTGGACGAAAATAATCCAATCTTGTGGTCTCCAACTTTATGTACATATCAACTGCATATTGTTGAAATAAACGTCTACCGAACAAAAGTATGGATTGTGTTGGATTTCGGATTTGGAGCCTGTAGGAACTATACTCCCGACATGAGACCTTCTTATTTGTTCCATGGGAGACAACTATAGATAGAATATAACCAAGTATTAAAATTTAAATATTCTTGAAACTTTTATAACAAAAAATAACTATAAGTTACCTTCTTGTTCTTGGGAAAGCATATCTTCGGCAGATAAAATATTTATAGTTGCACGATCATTTCTACTTGTCTCACATGCTAAAATTAGAATGAGAAAAAGTTGTTCAAGGTAAAGAAGATAAAACTACTTGTCTCATAACATCCGTAATAATGCTTTATTCGATGTCTTTGACCTGAATGTGTATGGACAACAATGTCCCGCTCAGATGGGATACTACCATTGTTTCCTTCAACCCATATAGCAGCCACTTGATCCGTTGTCGGAGAGTTATATATGCGTTGATCTAATTTCACATCTTTTGCAATATGGAGTTGAACGTCATCCATTGAGGGATAATCCTTCAATCTTCTAAAGATTTTCGCATATGGATTTGTCTCCAACATTTCCATGAGTTTTTTAATGGTTGCTTCACATAATTCTGAATTTTTTAAGACATTCATTCTATTTTGAATTTCATTTTCAGTCTCTACAAAATACAATTGAAAATGACCTGGGCCATTTTCGTCAGGGATTAAACCTGGGAGGTCATGGTAAACCATTCCTTGAGCCCGAAAAGTATATACTCCCTTTCTCGCAGATGCAAGTTCTTTATCTAATTTCACACCAAATGAGGTGAAAGAGAAGATGGAGTTATATGCTCTAATGTTTTTTTCTAAATTCAGAAGCCTCATCAGATTCAGAAGTAAGTAACTCATATAATTGAGCAGGGGTTTGGAATTGTGCGAGTTTTATTTTTCCACTATCGCAACAAAATGTTGGAGGCTCATGCTCTAATCTTATAGCACCACAATGTTTGCAATTTGGCATTTTCTTCAATTCATAGGCCTCAGAGCATAAGGGTTCATAGTGTATTGTACCTAGCAGTGGAAAAAAAGAACTAAAGCTTTCAAGATGTTAAAAATAAAAGAATTTCATTCAGGATATTGCCTTCTTCATATAAAAATAAAACGAAATTGATACAAACCTTTTGACTCACAAGGATTCATTTGAGCTTTGAGAAACAATGATGATTGCTTCTTCTTTCTACGTGCCGCCACTTGTTTAATATACTCATGTCTTTCCGATGTGCTCATATTATCGTATTTTCTTTTCATTAGATGGAGTCGTCGCTCTTTATGCACATTTTCTCCTAGCATTAAAGGGAGAGACAAACAACTTAATAATAGTAATTAATCTTTTTGAACATAAGTTATAGTTATGAATAATCAATGTTACCTGATGAAAAATTTGATTTGGTCGATCGTTGTTTCTTTAACATCTTGCAAAGAAATCTTGAATTTGAACTATTTGGATTTGAGAAGGCCCTACAAAGACAGACTATATATTTTGTATATATTCGAAGTGTTGTTTATTTTGAAGAGAATAGGATTAATAAGACATTTTTATTGAGCCAAGAAAAGATAATAGTTCTAAACTGGAAAAATTGACAAATTAAGAAAATGGTTTCCACATGCCATGGCTATGCAATGAATGTAAGATGATTAGCTTTTTTATGTGTGTTTCTTATATCTTCTTTTATGTTTTGTAGTTACTTTGGCATACAGTGTGCTATTACATTTGTGTTAAGCCGGCGTTGCAGCATACAATACGCAGTGGCACAATATTGGCCAGCAATTCGTTGCTATCAATGTGGTGAAAAGACGATCGAATCGTTTCAACAGAAACAAGGACACATTCAAGTAAAGAGCATTCTAAGTACATCATGACATTAATGCAAGACCACAAAACCATCAAATTTCAACCATTATTTCAACCCTAAGTGCACTCTCAATAACATGGCGCTGTCACAATGTTTTGTAGAAATCAATATTCTCTCATTTTATAGATCAAACCGAATGACAATGAACCAATTAAACATCAGGGCAAACTAATTGATGTTTATGCAAAATAACAAAAGCATGAAACTTTAACCATGCTTGCAAACCAAAGTGCACTCTCAATACCATGGCGCTATTAGAATGTTATGTAGAAATCAATATTCTCTCATTTTATAGATCAAACCAGAATGACAACAGAACCAATTAAACATCAGGGCAAACTAATTGATGTTTATGCAAAATAACAAAAGCATGAAACTTTAACCATGCTTGCAAACCAAAGTGCACTCTCAATACCATGGCGCTATTAGAATGTTATGTAGAAATCAATATTCTCTCATTTTATAGATCAAACCAGAATGACAACATAACCAATTTAATAAAACACACAATTTCTATCCAGAAATCACGATTTATATATATATATATATATATATATATATATATATATATATGCTTACAAATCCTAAAAGAGAACTAAAAAGTAAAATGAAACAAAAAGTTTTAAATACCAAAAATACTCAAAAACTCAAAGAATCCTGGTTTTGGGGATTTTTCCTATTGCTGAAGAACTGAATGTTATTTACAAGTATCGATAAAGAATTAATTTCGATCTTATTCATGCACTTAGAGTCTCCTCTATGCTCTGACACTGCAACCTATCAGGACTGTTTGGGAGATTTAGCAAAAGACAGTAATTGACATTGCTGTCAATTGTGGGTGCTACATAGATCAAAGTCAGAGCTCGAATATCCACAGGGACTAACCAGATCCTGGAAAGCTTACATTTCTAACTATACTTGGTCTAAGCTAAGCTATCTTTCCTTAAGTTTTTGCTCAGAGAAATTGCTGCATTCACAATTCCTTGAATGCAATGATATTGCAGCTTGATTCTACTTTGTTGTTGCTGTTGTTAGTGATGGAGAGCATCTGTGTGAGATCTCAAATTATTGCATTAACATATGGGTTATGCGCAATGCAGCCTTTCAATTGGTCTTTTGCTCATATTTTGTATTTGTTCATACTATAATTGCATGTGGAAAATTTTGGTAGTCATTTAACCTGATGTTACTTGCATATGTTTTCGTCAATGGAACTTATTTGAATGCTATTGCTGTTAGTAGTCTGTGTATAAACTTATTTTGTGTTTCAATTTTGTGACATGAAGGTCTTTAAAACAAGGATGAATTATCTAAGGAGGCATGCTGCTGCTGATGCAATCAACTTCATAGTTGATACCACAATTTAAAAAAGGTAATGCAAATCATATTAGAATTTAGATGTAAAGAAATCCATTAGAATCAGTTGCCACAATTGTACAGCTTCAGGGAATGTGGTCAGTATCCAAAGTAAGCCACTGTGATCTTCGGCATCAGTTTAAGAGATTGGAACAATGCAGTTCCTTTAGATCCTGTTCCATGGCCATGTTATTACCTTGCTGTGGTTGGCCCGGTTCCCATTTCCTTCCTCTTGCAGCATTCTTACTTACAGTTATTGTTCTTCTGTGAAGCAGGGAAATGATGACAACAAGGATGCAGATGCAAGTATGGCTCATGTGTTATGCTGTTGCAAAATCGAGAAGAGTGCATGGCTTGTGGAAGTTAAGTCCATCGATTTGGAATTAGCTGTCTTTATTTAAATTGAGAATGTCATTGTAAGTCCGAAATTCAAGCATTTGTATATCTCACTCCACCACTAATCCGACTCTTCTTTGATTTTGTATTGCTCATCCGTCTTTTGGCTGATGCTTTCTTGTACGGAGTTTGGATTTAGAAATGAAATGAAAATCACATATTCAGCATATTCTAACCGAAAATCAATTCACATATTCAGGATTTTATCAAACATATGTGCCTCAATTAAAATCAAGCAAAGCTTATTGTTGTCAGTCAAACCAGAATGACAACAGAACCAATTAAACATCATGGAAAACTAATTGATGTTTATGCAAAATAACAAAAGCATGAAACTTTAACCATGCTTGCAAACCCAAGTGCACTCTCTATACCATGGCGCTATTAGAATGTTATGTAGAAATCATTTAGCATAATCAGAATGCTACATAATTGATTATAAACAGAATCAAGTTCTAACCGAAAATCAATTCACATATTCAGGTTCTAAGCATGGAGAGTCCAGTCATTGAGGCATTTTATCAAACATCTGTGCCTCAATTAAAATCAAGAAAAGCTTACCTCGCAACTTGGATGTTGTTCCCTGGTTTTACTCGGCTGCCTCTGCTACACCGTTTCTGAAAATGAAGAAGAAGAGAAGGAGATTGAGTTTGATTCTATGAAGAATGGAAAACGTAAGACTCCATTGTAACCGGCAATCTGATGTCGTGATATTCTGAACGATGGGTAAGAGGACTGCCTCAATTAAAATCAAGCAAAGCTTACCTCGCAACTTGGATGTTTTTCCCTGCTTTAATTAACTCGGCTGCCTCTGCTACACCGTTTCTGAAAATGAAGAAGAAGGGAAGGAGATTGAGTTTGATTCTATGAAGAATGGAAAACGTAAGACTCCATTGTAACCGCCAATCTGATGTCGTGATATTCTGTATGCCAAAACGATGGGTAACAACGATGGGTAATTACACAGTCGCTTTGATTTGGTGGCTGAATTACAAATTTAGCCTTAATTTGATGTTAGCGGTTCACAGTAAGGAGGGTTTTTTTGTCCAAAGGATAAGATAGATTTACTTATTTGGCCTTAATAAAATGTGTAAAATTGACTTGTTTAACCTTATATTAATTGTGTATGTTTATTAGGCTTAGGGGTATTTTTGTCAAATTTAGGGTCAATTTTGTCTATCAATTAAATTGTAAGAAACATGTTTCCCTTTTATAGTAAGAGAGATATTCTATACGCACACAAAGAAAAATAGAGACTTGCACACTTATAATTCTTCTCCTCCTCTCTTCTGATAACATACTTCTAGAAGGGATTTTGATTGTGAATACAAGAACAAAGAATTCCTTCGTGAAATCATCATTGGAAAGCATGTGGAGACAAGTCCCATCATTTTCCTTTTCTTTAATTTTTTTATTTGATTTTGTTGTCTCGTGACGTTTCTTAAGATGATCATGTTGATTTCTTCAATTATTCTAAAAAAAATAAAATAAATAAAGAATCGTTTACATGAGAAATTGAAGGGATATTACTACCTAAAATAAATCTAATACATTTAAGACTATGCAATTAACACTCCAATTATTAGCCAATTTTAATAACCTGTACTCTATTTTTTCTCCAACATGAAATGTTTGGTGAAAGTTATAATGGTATGTACTAGCAGTTTAATCATACTCATAACTCAGGTACCTAAAAAGTCGTCCTTGATTCTTGAGTCAAGACACAATATTTTATTTTTGGGTTGGTTGTACCATTGTCCCTTGATTTTGAATAATTCTTGATATTTGTTCTTTAATAATTTTTTTTATCAAAATTAAATCCTAAAAGATTTAAATTTTTACGCCATCAGTCTTTTTAATGGATGTTATTAGAGAAATCCCACTAAGTACCACCGAGATTTGTATAAGGGCTAAATTGAAAATTTTCACCCCTAAACTTTTTTTTTCAATTTATAATTGAGTCCATGTTGTCTGTATAAAAACCAAATGACCTTTTTTCCCAAATTTCCAACTTCAAATTCCCCAAATTCCATTATAAGTCATGGTTCGAAAACTTTTTAAATGGTCATTTTATAAAGTAATTGTTCTTGAAAATTTGATGAAAGATAATGATTAAAAAAGAAAAGAGAATCAAACAAAAATATGCATGTGAAACTGTAATTAAGGAAATGCCCCAGTTCAGATTTCAAAGAGCGAAGCAAACTGTTAGAGAAAGTGTTAGCTAGTACGATGAATTGATGACAGATAACAGCCCCATCGCTAAACAACAAAATGCAATTAGAGGTTTTTTTCTTACTCACCGATCGACATTGTAAGAAAAAGATCGATTGATAGCTGGAAATTCATCCTTCTTTGTCTCGGTGCTTGTTTGGTGGAACGTTTTGATCAAAACGTTAATAAAAAACACTGCGTTTTCTTTTTAAAAGTATTTCAATGCAGCGTTTTAAAACACAATATTTTAAAAATGTGGAGCGTTTTAAAACGCTTCAATTTGTAGCGTTTTAAAAATATGTTACGTTTACAATTACTCTATTTATGAAAAATAGCGTTTTGAAATAATTTTACAAACGTGTTTACAAAAATAAAACTATGTTTTGAAAATGCTGTATTTTAAAAACGCTGTATTTTAAAAAAGTTACGTTTTTAAAACGATGTACCAAACAATGCCCGAAACTCCCACCACTGAAGTATTCCTTATCCTCCAACACCTTCACTTTGTTTCTTCTCCCTCTAATAAAACTCTTGCTTTTCACCGTTGCTTCCCTGCCTCCTTACTCACTTGATTCTGGCCCACAGTAACTCGAACCGCAGGATATCAACTACATCAGCACCGACAACGCCTTCACCCGCGTTGTTACTCACTGATGATGAGTCGCCGCCGTCAACTTGTCAACGGTTTCTTCCGATTCAGGTCGTAGGACGAGTCTGCCTCAGCGACTAATGTCTCTAGACTTGAATCAGATGGTGGCGGCGAGATGTCATCTCGACTCAGCTCTATGCTATCGTTTTTCTCTTCCTCAACCTTTTCCTCTTCTTCAATTTCTCTAATCGCAGCTCTTCGCCGATGCCATTTATCATCGGTTTGAGTAGACACGGCTCTACCGACGGACTCTACAATGGACTACGCCTTGTAGACCTTATACTCGTGAAGATCGATTGCACTCCATGACTGATTCTTACGTTGCCAAAACTAGGGAATTTGGGGAAGAAGATCACAGGGACTTAATTGTAAATTGAAAAAAGAGTTTAGGTGTGAAAATTTTTAATTTAGTCCTTACACAAATGCTTGTGATACTTAACTGAATTTCTCTAATGATATTTATCAAAAGAATTAATAACATGAAAATTTGAAACTTTTAAAACTCAATTTTGACAAAAAAAATTGCTAAAAGACTAATATTAAGAATGACTCAAAGTCAAGAAACTAATGGTGCGATTACCCTTTATTTTTTTACTACAATAGAAACCTTTTTTTTAAAATTTTCCAATGAGGAATGTGTGGAGCGGAACACATAAATTAAAGTAGCAAACATAGAAGACAAAAACTTAGAAAACACTATTTTAAGGGTGTTTATATAAGACGGAGCTCTTCGATCTGACTCAAGGTGTATTGATGGACTGAGCTGCAAAAGATGATGTTTTCTGTCTTTCAAACTATGATCGGTAAACTCTAAAGAGTAAAGAGTAAAATGATAAACGCAACATCCAAAAAGAAAAAAATAGAGAGTAAGACCCTTTTTTTTTCCTTTTTCTTGAAACAACATATTGGAAATAGTCAAACACCCGAAGCATTTTATCCATTTGACTTTTGTTCTTATGAGTTATGAGATGAGACCCAAGTAAATGATCGATGTGGAACCCTAAACTACTTCAATCAATCGTGCCCTTTGCCATCCACAATCATGTCTACAAATATGTTGAGAATCAGTAGAGAAAATATGCCAAGATAAGCTAGCTACTTAATTAGAGATTATTTACAACAAAACAAGAAATTAATACTCGATTCGCCTGCCAAAATACCTTGACAATCTGCTCGAGCAACATTTGTTCCATCTTGAAGAACTAGATTAATGCATGTTTCGTTAGCATTCAAGCAAGTCCACCCAAGTTTCTTTTGGAGGCAAAGTCAGTGATGAATCGTACATAAGTGTCTTTAAAGCTACGCCGAGGCATTACATGAGTTTTCTTCTTTTGTGAGCAGCTCCTACCCTTGATCATCAGCTGGACTGAAACATTATCGTTGTCTTTATCTGGCTCTTCGACGATAGTTGCAAGCTTGGCCTCGAGTATTTCGTTTATATCCAATCGTGATTCCCGCCTGAAACTCTTTTTTCTGCCTATGCAACAAGAAATTACCCAAACATTTTCCATCTTCCGGCCCCGGAACCTCCTCATTAGTCCTCTGAACTACAATCTTACATAATTGCCCATTATATATATACTTGTGTGCGTGTGTGACTAAGTTTGTGTACTAGTTCTTTAAGGATAGATGATGCAGTGGTGGGTGTGTAGAATGTAGAATTAGTCCCTTCCCCTCCATTGATTCCTTCTTAAGCAAATTGTTTAAGAAATAATAAAACCGTCCTACTCCTATTGTCTAATGAATTTGGGTGGCCGTCTACTCATCTACCTTAAGTACCGGATTATATGTTGGGACGAATTCAGGATTTTAATACCACGTGAGTTAGGCATTTAAATAATATTGTAAACAACAACAATCGAGTAAAATAACTTCATTAATCAACAAAAGAAGTTCAACATAGTCGGTGATTTAATTTTAATGAGTCTTACTTATTACATACATAATTATAAAAAAAACATAGAATTAGTAATGATATTTAGCATATACTACTTTTTATTGTTATTACTATAATTATTATTGCAGAATTATGACGTGGACTGGAGCCCCACTCAATCACTACCTAGATCCACCCATGATTATATGTGGTTCACTTTAGATAGCAGACTTAAGTTTAAGAGAATTGATCTGACGACGTATTCTAATAGTCGTAACCTTTCCCTTTCGCTTATTAGTAAATGATTCTTATTTCTTACTACCTTGACATTGCTATTAGCTAAAGGTGACCAATGTTGTTTTTTTTTATTTCCCATTACCTCAAACTGGTCTCTGACCTTTTAATAAACATTTTAGGTAAATAAGTACATACTTTTAAAATAAAGTCATAACTCAACTTTTATAATATTTGCGAAAAAAAAAAAAAAGAGAAGGATGTTAAGAGGAATAGGATTTGGTAAAAGTCAGAAGTTCAAATGAGATTAATTAATTAATGCAACCAAACTGACCGTAACTAAACCTGCGATCATCGTAAGAAAAAATCAAGCAAGAGATCGAGGTTCGAGGTGACTCATATTAGAGTTGCTAGTTGATCAGAGGGTTGGATTGTTTAGAGTAAATCTCTTGTAAGATGGACTTACAAATCTTAATTCGCTAAACAGAGTTTCAACCTACCAACACGCGGTGAATCGAGTAAAAACTTCACTTTCTCACAGCTCAACTCACCAACAAGCGGTGAATCAGGTTAAGAGAGTCCATCTTACAAAAATGACCGTAAGACCTTAGACCGTCTCACCTAAGTTCTTGTCTTGTCCCCAATAACCTTCTTTTCCATGTTTGAAATACAACTAGTCTCAGTCTCAATTGTAGTATGTTCTAGGAACTGGCACTACGAAGAACAGGGAGGCAAAAGAAGAAGAACTTCTCTTATTTGGAAACTGAATTCCATTAGTTAGTAGATCAATTTTAATTCCGCAGAAGCCATTTCGTTCTTCCAATTCCAAATCCATGGCTCAAAATTGAGTTGCTAAACATAGCCCAAGACCCTTCTGTATAGTTCTTTCTGGTGATCCACCATTCTGTTAACAACTTAACATACACAATGATTCATATGACTAAGGGCATAAATTTTGAGAAATGTTGCACTAAGTTTGCTGAAAATATGTGGTGGATCGCTCCTCTTTTGCGCCAGTCAGTCTGCATATATTGTGGATGTTAGTATAAAAAAGAGAGGTAATTTGAAACTCTCTTTTTTTTTGAAACTCTTGAAGCATCGGATGGACATAACTCGAGATCGCTTAGTTGTTGCTTATGTGCTTCCTGTCAATAACAACGTGGTTGACAAGTAGCGTATGAAACTCTGCTCCAGATTGCAAAAACAAAGGAATATGTTTTCACGAGTAAAATTTCGCAGTATCAAGAAAATAGCACAGCAAAGGTAACATGTTTTGGTGTCTAATCCTACCAACAAGTAGTCTTCGTACCACATCATTTTGTTGAGAAGCATTAAGCTTGGAAGGAGATTGAGAGATACTACTGTCAATCCCTCGATCAAGAAAGGTTTTCATTTATAATTCCTATGAGAATAACCGCTCAGATGAAGTTATGGAGCAAAGACACATTCTGCAGCTAGCTAGAGAGGGAGCTAGGGAAGAACTGATTTATATCTTTCAGTTCATACTTCATACAGATGAATCTGCATTCTTTACAATTCTCATTCTCAGTGAATTTTAGCAATCTGTAACGTTCGAGACCAAAATATGGTTTAAGGTAGCTTGAGATTATGTCTCGGGGCATTGGAAATATTTTGTTCAGCCGTTAGCGAGAGAGACAACCGAAAAAAACTTAGTCCCAATCAAACATGTCAATCGAGCTATGTAAGGTATGATATTCATCCTGCAAATTTGTACTGCAAGGATAAAATTGCAACCAGATTCTAATAATGGATCAAGTAGGTACATTTCAATGGCATAGGGATTAATATTATGACTCCCAATAAAACTCATGCCGTAAACATTTACATACAAGGAATTCACAAGAGAGATTTTATCAAACAAGAAATACCCAAATTACCCAGCCATTAGCATTGAGAGAGTCCACCCAAAGTTCTTGTGGAGGCAAACCCAGTCATGAACAGAACATAAGAGTCTTTGAAGCTAAACTGAGGCCTAAGAAAGTGCCTCATCTTAACCTTCATCATGTAAATCTTATGCTCCTTCTTACCACTAACGCACCTAGTACTATTATGCTTTGGTAGTAACCCCGTTTCGTTATTTTCTTCGGTGCAAATCTCCGGCTCTTCTTCTTTGATCGTCGCGAGCTTAGCCTTGAGCATTTCCTCGATGTTCATTCGCGATTCCGTTCGCAAGCTCTTTCGGTTTGTGCAAGGCACCACCCACCACATTTTTCTACTTCCTCTCCTCATTTGGGCTCTCAATCTCCAATCACCCCTATATATAACACACACACACACAACACAACACAGAGTGGTTCTTGAAGTAGGTGAGAGGCTGGTGACAAAAAGCTACTAGGAAGTGCTTTTGCTCCTTTACAGGATGGTTTGATGATGAAAAGTTTTTTAAGCTTAAATATAGGTGACTGGCTGGTGAGCTTTATCTATTAAACCAAACCAAACCTGTATTCATTATTATTGGATGGCATGCCATACAAAATCATTTCATGGGATAAGATAAAATTAAATAGGTATTCTTGGGGAGTTTACCAAGTTGAAATGCTTCCCCACTAAGGAAAATGGTTAGTTACAATTGCATCCCTTAAGGTTTGAGTCAATGTTATTTACCTCCCTTTTCTGTTTTGGATATTGCATTTTACTATCTTTCTTCTAAAACTCACATAACAAATGCCCTCAACAGTAAACTTTTTCATCCACTAAGTTGGCTAACATCGTATTGAAATAAAATAAAATAAAATCTTCAATTTTCTAACATACATTTTCAGAATTCACGATAACTTTTAAAGATAAAATAGTTAAAACAAACGTTAAATTATTTATCTCAACATTGTATATTTTGTAAATGTTTAACATATTCGCAATGATAAAAACTTGGATAAGACGGTCTTACGAATATTTTCTGTAAGACGTATCATCTTTACTCGACCTATTGTGTATTAATGGGTTAATTAAACTGTGAAAGACTGGGACTCCGTCTTACGAATTAAAATCCATAAGACAGTGTTACAGAAGACCTTCTCATTTGCAATTGGGTGAATGGTCCACGACACGAGAAACCACTCTAATTTTATGAAATAATTAATATTATATATATTTTTTATTCGACTCGTGATTGATATTATCTTGATTTTAAGCTTTCTTTAGAATTCATCCCTTTTATTTTTTTTTTGGACATTACATTTTAATAGAGGTTGATGGTTCTATAGTATGTTAATATTTTTATTTTTATTTAGGGTACATAATTGTTGACTAATTGGATGGAAAATTGATGAATGGTGGCCTCTGCGTGGAGAAAAATATAATTTTCTAAGAAAAGGGTGAAGAAATGAAACCATGGCAAACTTTAAAGGGGCTAAACGTAATTTAAAAGAAAAGAAAAATTGGTTGTCTAGATATTTGTTTTTAATAATTGCAGCCACTGATTTATAGTTAGTTAGTTAGTCCATAACATCAACTTTAATATTGTTGTCTCTCTTTTCACCAAATGCCCTTCCCAATTGCTGAGTGCTCTGTTTCTAAGGCTACTTTGCAATCTAAGTTGAACTGACTTTTCAAATTATGTTCCACTTTTCTTTTTTTATTCGTTCTAAAATACTCCATCTATTCTATCTAAAAAAAAAATTTATTTCAAAAGTTTAATTATTAATGAATATATTAATGTTCATTAAAGTTAGTTATAATTATAAAAATAGTTAAATATAAACAATGTATTTACAACACAAATAGATGGTAAAGATAAAATGTTATAGAAATTATAAGTATAATTTTTGAAAGATCAATTTTAAAGTGAAACACTACAAAATAGTATAATGGACTATTTACCTGGAACGGAGGGAGTAATTGTCATATTTCAAAACTTTCTCTTTTAGTAAATATTTTTACCACTTTACTTTTATTTTTTCTATCTATTTTAATTATGTTATATGCTCAAGGTCTTAAAAGAAACCACACATTTATCATTGATATTTATAATACAGTCAATTATTATTTTTAAGCGATATATTGGGTCAAAGAGGATAATAATTTGAAAACGGGGGTGTATGATATTTGTTGACCCAATCTTTGTTGTTTTCTACTAAGTTTGGGTTGCAAAGCCAAAGAAAAATATACGTACGGAGTATTATTTATTTTATTTATCATGTTTTTAAGTCTAATGTGTGTTAATCCAAAGTTGCGGACAACTAAAATGTTAGGTTTGAAATGCCACCGAACCCAAAGGTTGGGGCGGCAATATTTTGTTTTCATAATTAGTTGGTATTGTTTTATAATCATAATTTGTTTTCAAGTCTTCTTGAATTAGGTTACAATCACATATACGGTAGAGATGGTAAAACGGGTTGGGCATATATGGGCGGCGTCTGTGTGGGTTGGGGACTTAAATGAATGAATAAGGGAATGATCAATTGATAACACGAGTACAAATGGGTGGCCGATAATGGGCTTGATCGCACATTGACAGCCATTGATCATTAACGTAAAATTTTCAAATAAAACAATTATTACAAAAAATCTGTAGTGGTGGTAGACGGAGGTTGTGGTGGACGTAGGAGGCGTTATCTTCATCGATAATGGTTATCATCAGAGGTGGTGGTGGCCGCCGGAGGACGTTGTCGTCCGCAGTGGTGGTGGTCTCAAGATGTAGTTAATTTATGCCCCCCACATAAGCCCATATGAATTAATGATTATGTGAGTATTTGTATCTACATAAACCCATGTAAATTAAATGAGAAAAATAAGCAATATTAGAATATTACATGCGCACATACTCATCAATTTGTAGAAAGTCTGGATGAACATATGAATATGGACAAAAATTGTCACCTCGAACATGTATTTCGTAAAAACTTGGAGCAAATATTGGAACTAACTTAATTTGGAGCTATACACTTGAACTTGAGCTCCTAAAGCTATAAATTATAATTCAAGTTCGAGCGCATCCTTTCTGACCTCGTACGTTGGCGAGCTATTCACAAGCGGCTTCATTACAGTTACACACACTTGAACTCCAGGTTAGTCAAATCTATCAATGCCTCTTTAGTCCAACTCAATGCCTCTTTAGTCCCAGTAACTTGAGATTACCTACATGAATCATTTTCAGCCATTCAATTCGATTCGAAATGAGGGCATCACGCATGTATATATTTCTTTATTATTGATGTTCATGTTAGACCATCCTCATTGGGGGTGCTTTTCACAAAATTCTTATAACGTAAGAACATGCAACTATTGTGGAGTAATTCTTATAAGAATGAATGTTAAGAAATTCTTGAGGAAGAATTCTCTAAATTTTCTCCAAAAAAAAAAAAAATCGTCCACCCAAGCAAGAGAGAGTGTGTGACACACACGTTTTGCCAAAGGAGGCATATGCGCCACACATGCCACAATTCGCGTAAAGGGCAAACAAAGGGATGTGTACATTTTTTTTTTTCATAAAAAAATGTGATCGTTTGAAATTGTGACCATTTGCAAAAAAAATTGACCATTTCAAACCAGCTTTTTTCAACGGTTTTGTTTTTTTGTTTTTTTATATTTTAAATTTCACCATTTTTACTTCATTTTTCTTCCTATATAAACCCCAACTTCTTCCAAAAATTTTATTTTCAATCTCTTCTCTCTACTATTGTAATTGTTTTATCTCATCAATTTTTTCTTTACTCTCAATTTCCATCTATCCCTCAATACCCACAAAATCTTCCTAACAATCAAAATTATCAGAATAATCCAAATTTATTGAAAATTATAAATTAATAGTATATTTTTTAAAAAAATTATTTGTACTATTTAATATTACAATTAAAATTATACATGAATAATTTATTTATAAAACAATATACGTATTAATTAATTTATTTGCAAATTAAAGGAAAAATGACCACGGAAGATATTAATTTTTTTGTAATATTTAATATTACAATTAAAATTATAAACTAATTTATTTATTTGCAAAGTATTAAAATAAAAAAGTTGTGTGAATAAAATGGATGATTTGATAGTAAGACCCAACTAAGAATTAAGGGAAGAATGAGTACAAGATAAATTCTTAGAATATGAAATTTTAAAAATGTTTAAGTGACAGTATGATGCAACTAAAAATCAACAGAAGAATAAGCACCATTGAGGATGCCGATCTTCTCCTAACTTTAAGCCTAATTAACTCTTTTTTTTATTAACATGTTCTTTATTAATTTCTAAAAAAAATAATTTCAAATTAACATGTATATATTAATTACACGACACTTGGATGCACTTCTTCATTTCATCCACCTTGATTAATAATTAATCTTAAATTTTGTTGCATTTCTTAACCATCTAACCGAACTTTGTCTCTAGTAATACTCCTTCTACCACTAGTATTCCATAAATATTGATTTATTAGTGCTTATGTTAAACCATTTGGTTTATAAAGCGGCCCTTCGCCTTTCTAGCTTATCATCGACCATGTTCTTCGTTTTATCTACCAGAACAGTGTTATTAGCAAACGACATGCACCAAAGTATATCATTCCGTTTTATTGTCGTTGATATTTAAGAAAACTTAATGATTATTAATATTGGTTTAATGTGTAGTTTCCTTTAAAGTCCATGTGTACATAATTAAAGTAGGGTGAAAAAGTAAAAGTGGTAAAAGTGATGTTCTAAAAGGTAAGTTTCAAAGTGGACAATTATAGACCAAACGATAATTTATCGAAGGAGTATTATATATGTTCAATTAATCCATATATTAGTAATATTAGAAGGCCAAATGATAAGAGTATTACCAATGATAATGTGAATGTGAAACAAATTAGATGTCAACTAAGATTTATAGTCTTTTTTAAAGAAAAAACTTATTCAATGTAGTTGTGGATGAGAGATGTGGATATGACGTGTCAATTTTTTATTTTTTTTTTGTACTGTGGATAACAATATCAAAATTTCAAATTCTGGATATGAAAATGACGGTCATGGTCATCTAAAACTCAAGAGATGGATTCCGTTATGGAAAGAATTAAGAAGAGATAGACAAATTAATGAAAATTGATGGGATGTTGTTGAAACTTCCGATGCAAAATGGGTCATAGCCGATGTATGTGATTCAATCATAGATTCGAATTGAAATTGATGATGATTGATCATCTTTAACTTTTATGTTGATTTTGCTGTATGTATGTAATGAATAATTTGAGTTATGAGATTTAGGAAAGAACTAGATCCCTTAACTGTAATGAGGGTCGGTGTTGAAGTCTGACAGTAGATGTTGCCTCTTCGTTGTTGTTCAATAGGCCTCATTTACATGTACTTCACTACAAATCTAGAGGTCGGTGTTCAAAATCTAGATTTGTTGTATATATAATTGCTTTCAATGCATTAAAATAATAAAAAATTAAAGATTGAGCGGTCCCTCAAACCTTAAAAAAAAAAAAAAAAAAAAAGATCCCTTAACTAGCTAGGTGCAGTCCTGTTTTTAACCCTAACTTCAAAAATCACCGTCTAATATATGTTCAAAATTTTATTATTAGTATTAAAATAATGGATTTCATCACTTTAATTTAGGTTCTGTTTGTTTCATAAAAATGATTTTCAGAAAACGTTTTCTTCATTTTCTGGTATTTGGTAACCTTAGGAAAATGTAAGTAAACGTAAAAAGTTTTTCAAGTCAACGGAAAATAAAGGCTTCTTTTCTGGAAAATGACTTATGGATTCATTTTCCATAAGTCATTTTCCAAATGTTCCGGCACACTTCGCCTTTTCACAATTACACATATTTATTTAATTACATAATATTTCACTCAACAAATAAATTGAAAAAATTATTTATGGTCATCTTAAACATTGTCAATTTTCTATATTTAAATGTTTTTTTTTCATATCAATTATCAAAAAATTTATTTGTAATTGTGAGATTGAAAAAATATATATATTGATTTAACACCATTGTGATAAATTGAGGGTTACTAAAGAAAAACTATTTAAAGTTCAACACTATATTAGAATATTTTTTTCTATTTATTTATATATAGTTTTTCGTAACATTTTCCAGGGACATCCTAAACGTTGTCCATTTTTTATTTTAAAACGTTTTTTTTTCTTCATATCAATTATCAAATTTTTTATTTGTAATTGTGAGATTAAAAAAAGATGGACATTATTGATTTAAGGGTTACTAAAGGAAAAATTACTTAAAGTTAAAACATATTTTTTGTATTTATTCATTTATTGTTTTTTCATAACATTTTCCGTGTGTTTGCCAAACATCCGAAAATGTTTTTTGATATATTTTCAAAAGATTTACCAAACATCTGAAAATAAAATCTTTTCAATTTTCAAAAATTATTTTCTAGAAATTATTTTCTGAAAATGATTTTCCGATGCAACAAACGAAGCCTTAATACCGATTACAAGGTTGTAAACATCTGATTCAATCACAGCTACGTGTTGGATTTGAGGGCCGAATAAGCTTGATCTCGAATCCATCCATATGGTCTTTTGAGTTTTGATAGCAGAGTCACACAACTTCTTATGTGCTTGTTGTTAATTATTTAAATTGAAGAATTTGGACAAAGGAAGACTTGAAGTGGAATCTCAACGGAGCTTTGGACAAAGGAAGACTAGGTTTTTAATTGCTCCAGTCTCATATTTTTATTTTTGGGTGATAATCGAGTCGGTTCTTTTTGTAGAAACTAGTTTTATATCCGTGTGTTAAACGCACGAATAATTTTTTTAAAATTAAATAATATTTGAGCAAAACGAAAAAGCAAATCAAAAGAATAAATGGAGAGAAATAATCTTTGGAGTAACTACTTAAATAGAAATACATCATTTTATTGGTAATATTATAGATTTTAGAAAAATTCCTTATACACAATATTTGTTGTCTTATTTGTTGGTTTTCCATCTTCATCGGACATTAATATATTCAACCCATAACGGTTTGTTACCCTAAAAACTTTAACATACAACTGCTCATGCCTGAATACTGGTTTGTTCAAGAACAGTCCTACATGCGAAAATAGTTGATCTTGACTTTTGTTAATTATCATGACATACGATACTACCAATGTAAATTACCTTCTCTAGAATTTGAAAGACAACATCACATCTGATGAAGACAATGACATTTTTGGTATAAACACTTTGTCTCCAACATAGCTTCTATTCAAAAAATTTGCTTTAACAATGTGATTCCCTAGCTTGGTAATGATTAGTATTGTTCCATTGCACAACCCTGCATCATGGACAATTTTTCTCAACATCACCAGAACACCAATCTTAAGTTTAATTCATGATCGGGCGATCTTGAACACTTTATACTATTCAAAACTCCATAAAATGAATGTCTTCAAATAAACTTGTGTTTTTCTCTGCCATGCAGATACAATCTGAACACAAATAAGTTATGTCTTCTCAATGATTTTTAAAAACCATGTACTCATTTCTAGTGCAAACAACATCATGCGTCGGGGCATATATAGCTCTTCCTTGCAAAATATGTCACATCATCAATTTTTGTACCGTGATGCATCAGTTAATTACTTAATCCTATTTTGCACTGCTATTCATCAATTATTACATCGCGATGGATCAATTTAAATCAATCAATTCAATTTTGCATCGCGTTGCACCAAAATTATACACCGCGATACATCAATTTTAATTCCCTCCATCCTGGATAAATATTCGTAATGACTAAAACACAAGGATTAAGAAATGTAATTAATGATGATACATATTACACACTATCTTTCTCTTTAATTATGCACCCATTACACTCACTCTCTCTCTAGGATTTACAATAATGATAGTATTAATGAAGGAATATATTAGAAAAAATGGTAGAAAATGTGTATACCAAAAGTCTTTAGGAACATTAGTTGGGACATCCCAAAATAGAAAGTAGGAACATTTATCCGGGATAGAGGGAATACATAATCCAATTTTGCATAGTGCTGCAAAATTGATGCACCACGATGCAAAATCATTATGAACCAGATTAAATGTCCTACGCCTTCATCTTACTTCTCCTCCATCGTAAGCCTTCTTCTTCCTTCCTCTTCCTCCTCTAGGTCGATACTTGTTTCGTTGTGAAACAATGGTTATTTTTAATCCAAAGTATTGGACGAAGCTATTGAAGGAGACGATCTGGGCATTTTAGGAACAATATTTTGAAAATGGAATTTAGCGGTTGAAAAAATAACGTTGGACTGGAGAGAAATTTTTTTTGAAAAAATATATCGACAAGCAATTTATCCTATTATTTTCTTATGACTATTTCCAAAATGAGAAATATAAAAACTCACCCCATTTAAAATCACTAAAAGGTCTACTATATATAAAACTCAACCCATTAAAATCTCACATCTGCCCTTATGCCCCATGTCATGTAAGTTGTCCTTTTAAGCTATTAATATAAGTAATACACCACCTCAACACTAACCAAATTCAACAACCACCGTCTAACAAATACAAACATTCATTTAGAACCTTTCATCTAGAATCCTTCATTTGATGTCTATTCCTACACTTCACAATTTCATCCACGTAACCATTCGGTAAGAAATCCTAACGATCTCTCTCCCCAGATTATTCAAATCCTTTTAATTTTTCACTGAGTTAAGAATTGAGCTTCTACTATTTTGTTTTACTTTCTATTTTGTTGTATAACATTTAAAAGTTAAGTTTTTCTAAAAAAAAATAATAAAGATCTAATAATTTGAGAATTCAATTTATCAAATCTGATAAAATAAATTCAAAGTATTTAGTAAAAAGGTCGTTTAAAGATAAATATTGTATTTTATTGTCTGAGATCTATTATATTCTAAAATTTTAAATATATTTCTTAAAGTTATTTTGAAAAGAATACAAAGCTGAAATTTTTAGATTTGAATTTATCTGAACTGATAAATTTATCTGTTACATTTCTTATTTTTTTTAAAAATTTAACCTCATTCTTCATGCTTATCAAAAATATTTAACTTTACAATTCAACTATGTCAACAACTTCGTTATTTATTTCAGTTGGGACTAATCATTTCTTTACAACTCTAGTTTTGAGAATCCAATATTTGTTTGTGGATGTTTCTTAGGACGAATGATGTGAAAGTCATGATAGTTTTAGTAAAAATTTTGGGTTCAAAATATCTAAAACTTATTTTGTGACAAACTTTTTTTAAACGTACTTTGCAGAAGATTGATTGAACATCCGTAAAGAACATCCACAGGCTTTATAAATAAGTGATAGAAAACAAATGATCCAACATGATATTGTGATTGTATTGAGAATACCAGTAGTTTGGGTGTGTTTAAAGTTCATAGAAATGTATAAATATATTCATGTCAACTTATCCAAAAATATTAAATATTTAGCATACAAACTAAAGAAAAAGTAATAAAACAAAGTGTTTCAGCTTCCAATGCATGGCTAGAGTTTTAGGCGGGAAAATCACGGTTGTTATTATATATATATAGATTATAACCCTTCGGTTATATATATATATATATATATATATATATATATATATATTTATATAACAACATATATATATATATATATATATATATATATATATATATATATAATGGCAAGGGTACATTTTTTTCCTTCAAAATCTCACTTTTGAATTATTGACTTTTGAGTTATCATTTCACTTTTTCTCACTCCTATCTTCTCTTTATTTTCTCTCTTTCTCTTTTTCTCTCCCGTCTCCTCCCTATTTTCTCTCATCACCACCATTTCCTCTATTTTAATTATGTTTAAACATTTTCCTCTCTTTAAACATAAAAAATAGTAACCAAAACAAAAATAATAGTCCCGGAGTCAAGAAAATAAAAATATAAGAGGTTAGTAAAATAAATAATAATTTATGGAACACATCACTTTTAAAATAAAAGTTACATAATCAACATATATATATATATATATATAATGGTAATGATATATTTTTCCCTCCAAAATCTCACTTTTGAGTTATCATTTCACTTTTTCTCTCTCCTATCCGCTCCCTATTTTCTCTCTTTCTCTTTCTCATTCTCGTCTACTCTCTATTTTCTCTCTCATCACCACCATTTCCTTTCTTTTAATTATGTTTAAACATTTTTCTCTCTTCAAACATAAAAAATAGTAACTAAAATAAAAATATAGTTCCAGAGTCAATAAAATAAAAATATAAGAGGTTAGTAAAATAAAAAGTAATTTATAGAACACGTCGCTATTAAAATAAAAGTTATAGAATCAATAAAATAAAAATAGTTTAATGCGGAGGTTAGTAAAATAAAATAATTTACGGAACAAAAGTTTAAAACAAATTCTTAAAAATATATATGTAAAACAAAAATACATTAGTAAAATAAAAATATTTGATGGAACAAAAATAATAGTTACAGAGTCAATAAAACAAAAACAATTTAAACTGAAGTTACTAAAATAATAAAAATAATTTACGGAACAAAAGTTTAAAACAAATTCTTAAAAATAGTTATGTAAAACAAACATACATTAGTAAAATAAAATTATTTGATGGAACAAAAATAATAGTTATGGAGTCAATAAAACAAAAATAATTTAAACTGAGGTTAGTAAAATTATAAAAATAATTTACGAAACAAAAGTTTAAAACAAATTCTTAAAAATAGTTATGTAAAATAAAAATACGTTAGTAAAATAAAAATACTTGATGGAACAAAAATAATAGTTACAGAGTCAATAAAACAAAAACAATTTAAACTGAGGTTAGTAAAATAATAAAAATAATTTATGGAACAAAAGTATTTCGTAAAACTAATTTTAAAAATAAAACAAAAAATAATAGTTACGAAGTCAATAAAACAAAAAATATAATGGAAGTTAGTAAAATGAAAATAATTTACGGAACAAAAATAATAGTTAACGGTAAAAATAATTTCGTTATTTTGATTTTATCTTATTTTCTTATCAGAAATTCCTTTATTCATAAAATACAAATATAATTTAATAAAAGTAATCATTCAAAATGAAGAACTTATTTGAGTTCAGATTCGATTTGTATGGCGGAAAAAATTCAAATTTATTCGAAGACATTCATTTTGGAGAGTTTTTGAATAGTATAAAGTGTTTGGGGTTACCAGACCATAGATTGACACTTAAAATTGGTGTTCCAGTAATGCTATTGAGAAATATTGACCATGATGCATTGTGCAATGGAACAAGACTAATCATCATAAATTTTTGGGATCACATTGTTGAAACAAATTTTTTTGAAATGAAGGAATATTGGAGGAAATGTTTTTTATACCAATATTGTCATTAACTTCATCCGACGTAGACCCTAAGGGGTGGCCCAGTGGTAGAGTTGAGACTTTACAAAATGTGAGGTCTCGGGTTCAATCACTTCTCATGCCCCTTTAGGGGAAATGTCTACAAAACAAAAAACAAAAAACAAAAAACAAAAAACAAAAAACAAAAAACAAAAAACAAAAAACAAAAAACAAAAAACAAAAAACAAAAAACAAAAAACAAAAAAACTTTAAAAAAAACTTAAAAAAAACTTCATCTAATGTAAGGCTGACTTTTAAGTTCCAGAGAAGTCAATTTCTATTACTGGTTTCATATGCAATGACAATTAACAAGTGTCAAAGTCAATAATTGCATGTAGGTCTCTTCTAGAAGAAACCAGTATTTAGTCGCGCTATATGTCATAGCTTTCTAGAGTAACAAATTATTTTGATTTGAAGATATTGATATGCAGTGAAGATGAAAAATCAACTAATAAAACAACAAATGTTGTGTATAAAGAATTTTTTTAGAATCTATAATTATTATTGATATACTAATGTATATTTGTTAATAAACCGATTCTTCTTATTTTATCCTTTAAGATTTTTTATCCTCTTTATTTTGTTTATGTACGATTTAGTTGAAAAAGAAGAATGATCGTGCGTTTAACGCACGGGTTAATAAAACTAGTCTACCATTAATAAAAAGGAACAAGATACACCTTTCTCTCTCTTCTTTGAAAGCGGTCCCCCCTTCAAGCGCTCAACCTTTCCTATTTTTTTGAACTGCGATGCTTTGCAGCCTCTTATCAATAAGAGGTGGTCTCCTGTAAGATGGTCTTACGGATCCTTATTCGTAAGACGAATCTATCCAGGTTAAGTGGAACAAAATTCAGAAATATCAATGCAACCCCTTAGTTTTTAAAAATTACAACGTCACCCCTCATGTTTATATATGCAGAGTGTTACTTTTTACTATTAATAGTGTCATTTTGTAGTATAAAATGTATCACTTTTGGCCTTGAAAGTGTCACTTTGCATTTTTAATGAAAACTAGATCTCTTTACTAAATAGAAGGAGTGATTTTAAAAAAAATGTTACAGTTGAGGGGTACGTTGCTTCAAGTGATAATTGAAGGATTAATGTTTTATAAGGGGTGACTATTCAGAAGATTAATCTCAGAGTGTGACTTTGTAATATGAAGATAAAATATAGAGAGAAGAAAAAAGGGTGACTACTTATAATATTAATTGTAGGGGTGATTTGTAATAGGGAAAGAAAAAATAGGGAGTTAAAAATGGATGACTACTCACACATGTGAATGTGAGGGTGAATCTCAACCGTTAAATTTTTTAAGATAATTTAATCTTAACCTCTTAATATCCCTAGTCAATTACCTAGTTGTTTTATAATATGAAAATTATAATTTTTTCCCTAAAAAAAATATTACTTTTAGGGTTTAAATGTGTTACTTTTATGGCTTAAATGTGTCACTTTTAGTCTTAAATGTGTTACTTTTACTTTGAAAAGTGTCTCATTTTTTATAAATGAAAATCATTACGTTTGAAATTAAAAGTGTCACTTATAGTATTAAAAGTGTCACTTTTTAGCATTAAGTGTGTTGCTTTTGACCATAGAAGTGTCATTTTGTCTTATAAATAAAAATCATCGTTATTAACATTAAAAGTGTTACTTTTTAGCATTGAAAGTGTCACGTTTTAGTATTAAATGTGTCACTTTTGGCAGTCACCGTTAGTTTTAAAGTGATACATTTTAGTATTAAATGTGTCACTTTTTACTTTTTTAGTATTAAGAGTGTCACTTTTAATTATTAAGAGTGTCACTTTATATTTTAATGAGAATTATAATAAATTTCTCTTTATAGTGTCACTTTTAACCTTAAAATGTGTCACTTTTGACTTTTAAATGTGTCACATTTGATTTTAGATGTGTCACTTAACATTTCGGCAAAGTCCGTTATGATCCGTCAAGCATCCCAAGGAAAATGAGGCTAACAGAGCTGATAGAGGATTAAACTGCAAGATGTGGGAAACATAAGAATTTTGACGACAAACCTTGAAAGTGCAGGGACACCGGAGCAAAACGAGAAACTTCTTATTAATGCGCAGTAAAAATTAATTGCGTGAAGTGGGAGACTCAAAGCCAGGACCTCCACGCCGAATCTATAGCACCAACCCTCAACCATTTTGGCTAACTCATTATTATGATTTTTAGTAACATGTTGTTTATTTATTATGACCCGTAAAATCCTAAATGAGGCTGGTAAGACTGTCCTACACATGTTTTTGTCTATCAACAAAATTCCCCACAATAAATCTCTCACTAAAATTCACACTATTGTTCTCTCTCATCTCTCTCTCTTTCTGTAATTACCCCAACTAGGAGTTCTACTTTTTAAACGCCATGTCCGCCATGGCCACATCCGCTGCCCTCTCCCTTCCTAATCCTCTTTCTCGATCATCTAAATTCAACCCCATAAAGGTGTTAAGCTGGCCTCTATGCTTCGTTTGACCTCGTGCTTCGTAAGATAAAATTGGAGTCTTCGATGTGGGCATCGGTGTCTTCGATGCCCACAGAATATAGGCATCGCAACCCGCTCCAGTTTTTGACAAACATTGGTGCTGCTCGTAGAAGCTCAGCCGCAACTTTTGATCAGTGGCGGACACATGCCTATGGGTCTGGGGGCAGTTGCCCCCACTTGGGGCTAATTTTGTCAAAGGTTTCTTTAAAAAAATTTAATAATTTGTAATATTATACAATTTTCCCCCACCTAGATAAAATTTATACAATTTTCCCCTACTTATAAAAGTTTTTTTTTACTTACCATTGACATTGTCTGAAAATTAAATCCCTAAATCTCTTCCCAAATCAGAAAATACTGTCGCCCTCCCTGTCTCCCTCTCGATCTCGGCCTCTCCCTCCCGTCTCCCTCTCACTCAGTCTCTCAGCCTCCGGCTCTCCTCCCTTGTCCGACGTCCCTCCTCTGCTCCGACCTCCCTCCATTCCTCCAGGTTGCGCCCTTCGCCACTATAAAACCCGAGATTTTCGATATTTATATAAAAATTTATTAGTAAAGTTTCAATATTATTTCTATTGTTTACTCATTTGATTCGTATTTGTTGCCTTAATGGAGTGGAAATAATATTATTAACTAAAGATAGTTAATATTAATAGTGATTGTTTAAACTTAAGAAAGTTTAATAAGAGTTTAATAACAATTTAGACCAACCAATCCGTTGGTCACACCTAAAAAATGAGGCCTTCACATGGAGCCACCTCCTGTTAGCTTAGTTGACTCACCTATGTTGTATAATTGCTGGAGAATTAAGGGAGAAAAGCTCATCACTCTTTCTTTGCTCCTTCCAGCCGTACGTGAACGACAATTAAGGGAGAGACTTGGAGATTTTGCAAGTGGGCTAGTATTTAGCCATATTATATTAGTACATCATAAAAGCAAAATTAATGTTGCTTTCTTTCTTCATCCTTGGGCCATCCTGGAGATATAGAATTTCTAGGAAGAAACCAATTCCCTATCGTTTTTCCACCACTGCCGTACAAGATAGATCTTTTAAGTATGCAAAAAAAAATTACGCTTTGGGTACTTTGAGCCGAGAATGATCGGTATTGCTTCGTACGAGATGCGGGTTCGTGTCGTGGACTAATATTAAAGGGTACTAACGTGTTTTAATCGATAGAAATTCCGTCAATCGGTAAGTTATTAATCCCCTTGTTTGCTTATGTATTCAATAATATATGCTACATAAGATGTTTTCTATAGTAATTTATTAGTTAATGGGTAGAAAATAAACTACTTGTTAATTGTTTTGGGCTTGGATTTTGTATACGTGTTTGTAGTAAATAATTACTCCGTTTAATCGGTAGAATAACCGATAAGAATGAAATAGGGTGATAATGCAAAATAACAATTATGATCCGTAAATTATGGAGTTGTAATTATTAACGATCCGGGATTTGATTCGTTGAATAATTGACTCTATGGAGTCAAGGTGAGTGAAATAAATTATATGGAATAGTGTAACTATCTCCTATGATGTTTATATTTATTTAGAGAATGATTAAACCCTTATAAAGATTACAATGCAATAGTAAGAAATTGTTATTTGATATTTTTGGGCTAAGTAATAATTAGTGGTTGTGGCCCAAAAGTGTTGTAATATTATAATTGACCCTACAGGATTAATTTATATGACAGTAAAGTATTAAATTAGGAAATGATATATTAGTCTCTACCTGTTAAAAATATTATTGTGGTATTGTAATTGACTTTACATAGTCAAATTGGAGTTGGCTAATAGTTAAGTCAACTGAGAAGTTTAGTTCCTGTAAGGAATTAAAGTATTTTAATGGTAGTATTCATAAACTGAATATATTATGTTTTGAGAATATTTAGCAGTGAGTAACTGAGGGGTGAATAGATGCTATAAGTTATAAAAATAGTATCTAAAATTGAGTTACGTGAAATTGTAACAATTAATGGATGTTCGTATACCTGTACTGAATGATAGGTGGATTTGTACTAGATATTAGTATAAATAATCATATGTCAATGAATGAGTATTTCAACTATTCAATAGCAGATGGCTATTGGGCTTGTGACTTAGCAAAGTCACTATTTAAGATAACTAAGTTATCTAACTTAAGTGATTGATTCCTACGCTTATAGAGAAGTGACTAGACTTCAATGTAGAACTGTTATGAGATTTTGTAACTGCAAGTCAGTTATGGGACAATATTGTGTGGATCAAGTGCTTGTAAATTGTGTATAGTACTCTATTGGGTAGTAGACGTTTATGGCCTGCTCCTATGAATGATTTGAAACCCAAAAACCTGTAAGCTTGGGTGTAGTATTGGTGGAGAGTGATTAACTTAGATGAGGTTAATCGTGGGTATGTTACGAAACTTATATAAAGAGTTAAAATGCTCGTAGGTATTGTTTGGCATAGTTATAAATAGCGGGATTGAGAACATGTTATTATCATCATATGTACACCATTTGGGTACCAGATAATTGTGAACTAAAAAATAAAGTTTATGGATGATATGAATTGCTATTGGCAACAAGTTGGTGTATTGTGTGTAGTAAAGTAGTTGACTTGCTCTTCGGCTATCTAGTGTTTGATACTCACAGATAGCTAGTGACAACATTGCATGTTATAAGACATGATTTCAGCACGTGTACTGTAACAACAACACAGCTACTACTTTTGGGTAAAACTCGGGGTAATGAGACTCTTGGTTAAGTCCCAAGGTCGGTATTTCTGTATGCTATTGGGTTCAGACATGGTTTTGGTTTTTAGTTCTGGATATTATCAAATCAGACGGTATATTATGTGTATTACGACATCAACACATCAGCGGTGTTCTTCTGGATTTCTGGTTCAGTTATAAATGTGCATTGCTTCAGCAGCACAACTACAGCGTTTAGAGCATGACAAATCAAAAGCTCTCCTGCAGATTCAACTCAGATGTAGATTAGACTGAGATATTGATTTATATCCTGACTATGTATTTATTTTACGTTGAGTCAATGTGCATTATAACATGATCAACGTGAATTGTGGGCAAGTATATGAATTGCTATACTTGGTGTATTGTGTATTATGTATTGGTTATATGTGTATAATAGCATGTCATATAGATCATGTAGTAGCTTACTGAGTTATCACTCACCCCGTGTTTGTTTACTTTAGTGTGTAGTTATCCAGGACCAGGAGTTTGATCCAGTGAGATCGAAAGTTCACGTATGATCAGTGAGACACGCGAGACCTAGCGGATTATTGAGGTTGTATAGAATTATATAAACTCTATTATGGGTTTTAAATGTTACTAGTGCATTACATTTCACTAGTTGGTTGGCCTAGAGCCATTGTGTTTAGTTCTCGAGTAATAGCTTGTGGGTTTTTGTTTTCCCAGCTTTTCAAAAGCTGTGGTGTTTATATTATCCACATGAACTACTATGTTTTATCAGTTGTAATTTGTTTAGCCCGTAATTAGTAAGGGCTTTGCAGGTGTTTTATATGTTTATAGGGCGCTTGACCCGAGGCTCATATAGAGATTGGGGGTTGGGGCGCTACAACCATTCCATCCAAGACTCCAGACACGCCTCCGGCCAGCCTCCGGCCCTCGATTCGACCGGCGATCGAACCGAAGTCTCCACTCTCCAGTCTCCAAGACTCCAACTCTCCTTTTTTTAGTGTTCTAGCCTCTACATTATCTACAAGAGGTATTTTTCAAAAATCAAAACTTTCTAAATTATAAGTTTATAACTGTGAATCTCAATCTGTGATTTAAATTTTGTGATTGTGAATTATAAATTTATAATTGTGAATTTGTAATTGTGATTGTGATTTGTGAATTGAAATAGGGATATACTTAATACAACACATATAAAATAAATAATACAACACTTTTTGAAATAAGTTTACCAATTTGCCATTTGTTCAATTTCAAAATTAAATTGAAAATTATAATTAAATGAAAAAAGAAGAAGATTGGTGGTGGAAGAGGGTGGGTGGCGGTGGAGGTGGGCGGGAATTGGTTTTTAATTACATGAAAAAAAAAACTAATTTTTTTTGTGGAGATGGTGGCGGAGGCTGGGCGGGAGGTGGTGGAAGCTGGGCGAGAGGTGGCGAAGGTTGGGCAGGAGGTGGTGGAGGCTAGGGGTGGCAAATCGGTCGTGCCGTGCCCTTATCGGGCTAGCACGATAAGGGCACGACACGATAAGCTTCGGCACGAACACGACACGATAAGGTTATCGTGCCTAAAACCAAAACCCAAACACGGCACGATAAAAACCCGAAAACACGGCACGGCACGCTAAGCACGATAAACAAAAACGGTCGGTTTTTTTTTGTTAGGCACGATAAGCCCGTTAGGCACGATAAGCCCATTAAACATGATTTTTAAAATAAAAATAATTATAAATTTCTAATAAATTATCCATTAACATTCAATCATTCAATCAACCTCTAAATTCTAAAAGCTGCTCAATTGCTGTTTTTATAGTCATATATTTAGGCAGCTCATACAGTCATACACTCATACTGCTTTCTCCCTCTGAAAACATAATGGAAGGCAAACATGTTTATGAAACATAATGGAGAAGAGTTGGTGACAAAATCAAAATGCCACTACACAGATTGTTGTTCAGATCGATATCCTGGAAAATACATCTTAGATTGTACTTTGGTTCCCATTCCTGCAATGAAGAAAGCAGTAACTAGTAAGGCCGCTTGTATCAAGGGAAAAATAAAGCAATGGTAAGAGACGATGCAGATCGAAACTTCAGTCAAATAATCATCACAAGATATTAAGAAAATTGACAAGATTCAATATGGTAATCTTCATGTGCATTACACATAGTGCGACATTGCTGATTAAGAAAATGTAATCAAGACATTGAAAATCAATTATAGACCATCCCCACTTCAAGTACATAGGATCCAAACACAACTTTGGAGAAATGTAAATCCATTAAAATAGTCGTTCCATGGGCAGTAAACGAAGGTGAATGATAAATACCAAATTCATAAGATAAATTAAAGATGCATCTAACCAAGATAATGAACAGGAAACGGGACATCTTCTGACCAAATCACATCAGACAAATATATAATGAACTTACTGGAAACCACCAAGAGTGCAGTTTTCCATGGGTATAAATATAGTTATTGTAGGACTAATGCATAAAACAAAATAACAATGTTCATAAATTATATTTATGCAGGATGAGCGGGGCTGACCCCCACAAAGTTTTTGCCAAAGAAAAAAAAGGATTAATTTATATAAGCAATTTTTTATTGTATATGGGGGCAACATGTAATAAAATAAAAGCATGGATCTTTAGGTTTCACCAGTATAAGTGACTGAGACTGAGAGCCACAGCCTACAGAGAGCCATATCAGGGCAGAAGGATGATACAGTTCATGTAAGTATTCTTGTGTTTCAACATCTATAACTTTTGTTTACAATTACAGAGTATGGCATTACAGCCAAATACTCTATATCATGGAGAGGAGGATGAGAAATGCAACTACAACTTCATGAAACTTTGCTAATCTAGTGCACTGTTGTCCAACATAAAAAGGCAAGGGCTAACATCTTAACACTAACTACCTGATTTACTAGAACAAAAACATGGTAGGAGAAAAAATTGCAAAATAAGAGAATTAAACTAAGAGAAATAGGACCATGTCAAGAAATCTATCAACAAGAACAAGTATTGTAGAGAGAGAGGGATTGCGCCGGTTACCTTTCTTCGGGGTTCGGAATTGTTCTTCCGTCTTCGGTGTAGAGAGAGAGAGAGGGATTGCGCCGGTGTGAGTGAGAGACGTTGAGACCTGAGGGAGAGCAGGTGGAGGCAGAGGCGGAGGCGGAGGCGCGGTGGCCGTGGGCGGTGGCTGATCTGAGAAGAGAGATCGAGAAATCGACGGGGGACTCGGCAGTCGGCTGCTCGGTTCTTTCTCTATAGAGAGAGTGAGAGACGAGAGAGTTACAACTTTAGTTAATAGGTTTCATTTTAGGGTTTTTACTATTTATACCTAATTTTTTTTCGTGCTTATCGGGCTGGCACGATAAAAACCCGATAATGACCCGAATCTTAACGTGCCTTATCGGGCCGGCACGATAACGGCCCGAACCCGATAAGCCCCGGCCCAAACCCTATAATTTCGTGCCGTGTTCGTGTCGGTCAATCGTGCCGTGCCTTAAATTGCCACCCCTAGTGGAGGCTAGGTGGGCTGGGGAAGGGGTAGGCTGTTGGGCTGTGGTGTGGGTTGGGTAAGGGAGGGACTGGGGGAGGCCCAGCCCGTGTGGGAGGGGAAGGGGAGGGGGGCCGGGTGGGCGGGGGTGGAGGAGGGGGCTTGGCCAGCGAGTGGGAGGATGGGGGAGGGACTGGGCCGGGCAAAGTGCACGGGTGGGGGGGGGAGGGACTAGGCTTGGCCCAGGCGGAGTGGGAGGGCTGGGGGTTGGGGGTTGGGGTGGGCGGTGTTGGTTCGGTGTTCAATTTTTTTAATTTATCAAGGGTAATATAGTATTTTTACAACAAAAAGTGCTATATTAAGTATTTTATAGGTACTGTATTAAGTACCTATGCTTGAAGTAATATGAAATTAGGGCATTTTTGTGTGTTCAATATCTTGGTAGGAAAAATCTATTTATTTAATTTGAAATTAGGGGTTGAACTTTGAAGTTGAAGTAGTTGATTTATGAGATTTTGTTTTATTTGTGTAGATTTCCAATTTGTGGTTGATTTGAAAGAATTTGGTTTTAGTGATTATGAAGAAATTTTTTAAACGGAAACTATCAGAAGAATTTGGAATTAGTAGTGCATCTGTTGGTATTCAAACGGTCTCAATCGATTCCCGTTATTTCAGCTACGAAAGAATTAATTGATTTGAATAGTCTTCCTTCAGATCTGGCAGAAAGGAAAAAGATATTTGAATACAACTTCAAACAAATTGATGAATTAGGAGAGTTTATTTGTTGAAGGGGTCTTGTCAACCCAGTGGCCATGATTTCCCTCAAAAACAAATGGGAACTAAATTGCGTCGTTTTAATTCGGATTGGTTTATGCACCCAGATGATTAGTAAACTTTATCAAATTTGTGCACCCGGTTGGAAAATTCTCTGCGTCCGCCACTGCTTTTGAGTAGATCAGAAAATCAATTCTTTAAGCAGCAAAGAGGCCACTGTTGCAACCCGAGTTCTAGTTTTTGACTTAAACCAAATATCGGTAAGTAAATGAACTCTTCATTTTATTACACAAGCAGATTTAGTAGTTCTGTATTTTGAAAGGTTTTATATTCACTTGATCTTAACAGCAAAAAGAAGAGGAATTATAAGAGAACTGCGAGGATTTCAGTTTGAGGAGCCAAGGAGAGTTTTGGTCAGAAGTGGGCTCAACGAGAAACAACACAATGATTTGATGTTATCTGTATGTAGGAATATTAGGGATGGTTCAACAAGTCACCCAAGAAAGAGGAAGATCTCGTGGCAAGACCCTGTTGCTTTAAGGGTCTGAAAATTCGTTCTTCAATTAGAATTAGTAGGGCCAAGGACAACTTCTTTCCACAAGGGCGGTATTAAATTGAGAAGTTCAATTGCCCAATTCCGTTTCTCACAAAATACGGGCATCTTAAAACTCCGATGCCCACATCGCACATTCCAACGCCTACATCAGACATTCCGACGCCTACATCGCACGTTCAAACGCTCGCATCGCACATTCCGACGCCCGCATCACACATTTTAACGCTCCATATTCACTTCTATTTATTTAATTTGGCAGGGAGTAAAGATATTGATGTTGATGGAGTCCTTGCAGTCTAAGCAGTTCTAACTAATGTCTTCCATGAAAAAAAATTACCATTAAGATTCCAGCCAATTGGCCCAGCTCATAAATCTCAGCCTCTGCCTACTCGTTGCTATGTTAGGAAGAAAGGATTGGAAAATAGAGTGGTGAATTAATAGTAAGAGAGGTCGAGAGGGTGAAGTTTCTATCTCTGCGTATATGTACCGGTGTAGACACCCCAATTTCGTACCCCTGGTATGTGACATGACATGAAAGATCAAGACCTGTTGAAACTTAACAAATGTCAAGTTACAGGGTTTGAAAATGCAAAAGGAAAAGCAGGATGCGTAAAATAGTGAAATGCAGGGGGCAAAGTGTCAAAAATGACCCCAAAAAGAGGCCCAGGCGCCACCCACACTCCAAGCAGGCGCGGCGCCCAGAGTCAATGTGGGTGGCGCCCAAATAGTGATTGTGTACTCTTCGGCTTGACTTTCAATACAATCTCTCAAGTGCGCGGTACAAGCTGATGAAACACAGAGAAGAAAACTTAATGACGAAGGAGTCCCTCTTTTAGCCTATAAATAGAGAATCCCAGGTAGTGAGAAATCACACCACAAACTCATCCTTCATCGCACACAGTTCACACACCGCTGAAAGTTTACGCAGTGAGAGCGATTGTGAGAAAGAGAGAGTTCCCCTCCTCTAAAAAGCCTCGAAGCTCCATCAAATCTCTTCCTAACTTAAATCCAACCGGTCAAAGTGAACCTTAGCCTCCCAACTATGATTCCACCCTATTTTCCCGGTCCAAAAATCTAAAAAGGAGCAGTTACTCTGCCCGAATCCAAAGGTCAAATCCGTCAGAAGCAAGCAGTTGCTCTGCCCGATTTCCACCAACAGCAAAAACACAAGCAGTTGCTCCGTCCGTTTCACGGTGCTAGAAAGCAGATTTCGGAAGCAGTTACTCTGCCCGAATCTCCACAACAACAAAAGACTCCCTCTCCCAGAAGGAGAGAGCGATCACACCTTACGCTCTTAAAGGTAAGCGTTTAAGAGGTTATATAAAAAAGTGCTATTTTCAAGTCGGCTCGTTGTAAAAATATAAATAGTTATTCTGCCCGGATTTATATAGAAAATAACACTAAAAAGAGCCATTATTAATTTATTATGGCCAATTTTTTATAAATATATTTGTAACTCTTGGAAGGAAGCGGCTGCAAGTCTGTAATAATGTAGATATAGATATATTTGTTTAAATGCTTTATTTCATTTGCTAAATAGATATAATAAAAGCATATTTTAGCCAAAAACTATTTTTCAGACCGAAATGGCAAGTTGGGTGCCTAACACCTTCCCACCTCGTAATTTAGCATCCGAACCCTTTTTACAAACTCTGATTATTTTTTGTTTTTTTGTATTTCTCCTTAAAATAAAGATGACGACTCTATTACAACATTTTGGATTACAGTGAGGCCTGCAATATCTTTTTTTTTGCACTTTTCCGTTTTCCCCTAAACAATGGAAGATGAGAATGAAAAAGGTGATGCACTTTCTGTATCTTGTTTTCTCCTAAACAAGGGAGGATGAGACACGGAAAATCCAAAGCACTCATAGTAATCCAAAATGAATCTAAGTCCACAGTGAGGCAGGGCGTGTTCCCACGCGCCTTCGCAACATCTTTTTTTTTTTTTTTGCACTTTTCCGTTTTTCCCTAAACAAGGGAAGATTGGAATGAAAAGGGTGATGCATTTTCTGTATCTTGTTTTCCCCTAAACAAGGGAGGATGAGTTACGGAGAAATTCAAAGCACTCATAGTGGACTAAAGCACACTCAGTGACCGAGGTGTATTTAACGCGCTTTCGACAATATTTTTTTTACACTTTTAATTTAGTCTTCCCCTAAACAAGGGAGGATGGAATGAAAAGAGTGACGTCCTTCCGCAACTCGCGTTCCCCTAAAAAAAGGGAGCACAAGGTTCGGGAGCATTCCGAGGCACTCACAACCGGGAAGGGTCTTTCTTCTATTTTGTTTGATTGAGTACGTTTATGAGGAACATTGCTGAAGTGAGAGAGTGTGTGTGTGGAAGAGAGAAAGAAATTGCAGAAATTTGAATTTTTTAGAGGGTGAGATAGAGAATGATAGAGAAGAGAGTATTTTTTGAACAAATTTATAAAAAAATATTTTATTGGTTGAATAAAAAGAAAGTGGATTGAAGATGTTATAATTCCACAAAAATGTACTGACCCTAATTATTCCTATTTTCAACCGTAAAAAGTCACTTTTTGTGGCAAAATGACTACGAGTCTACGATACCCTTAATGAACCGAAGACACGCTATAGAGGCCATTTACTTAGTAGGGGTGAGCTTGACCATGAGCCCGCATGCCTGTGCCCGCCGTGCCGTGCCCGTGCCCATGGGCTGATACATAGTGCTGGGCTTTAGAGATGTTAGATGCCCGCGGGCTCGGGCACACCTGAGCCTTCACGTTCTAATGCCCATCTAAGCCCAGCCCGGGCCATCATCACATTATGTTTTAAAATTATAAATATATTATAATTAATTAATTATACCATTACAGTAACAAAAAATAACCTTTGTTACTGCTACTTGCCTACCTTCGTTAATTATATTATTATATAGTGATTAGTCAATTATAATATTATATTATTATTTAGTGATTAAGTGATATATCAAATTACCAATACAAATAGCCAAAACTCAAACAAAAGGCAAAGTAAAACTTTGAAACCCTAAAACAGTAAAACCTAAAACAAATCGACAACTACATGCCTTCCTTCGTTCCTTCGATAGCTCTACCTGCCTACGTTCGTTCCTTCGGCTCTATTAGTCTATTATATAATTACATAATACATAATGTAATTTTTGTGTATAGTCATAGTTTGGATTTGGAGGAACTAGGTGAGTAGGTGTCATGGTTCAGGTTCAGCTGCCAAGACTTTTAAAATTATGTGTAATTTTAAAAACATGAAAATCAATCGAGAGCCCATCTAAGCCCGTGTCCGTTCAATGCCCGTTCAGTGCCCATTCACTGATGCCCGTGGGCTTGTCTACGGTACTGGGCTTTTTAAAATGATGTCCGCTGCCATATGAACCTATACTGGGCATTACCAATGCCCACGAGCTTAGGGCCCGTGCACACCCCTATTACTTAGTACATCACCCTGCATCAACTTTTGCATTGCGATACATCAATTTAATTGCATCAATTTTTGCACCGTGATTCATCAATTTAATTACATAATTCAATTTTGCACCGCGGTAAAACAATTTTTGCAATGCGATACATAAGTTTTCAATTTTGCACCGCGATACAAAATCATAAAAAACCAGAGCACGTCATCCACCTTCTTTTTGCATCTCCTCCATTGTAAGCCTGTTATTCCTCCTCCTTCTTCGCCTTCATCCCAACTGAAAAATCCTTCAACCCAACATAGATCCATTATAATTTCGTATTTCATGAATCAAAAAAATCATTTACCTTACGGGGGCGACTTAACTGAGCAGGTTGACCATCGTTTCGTTGTGCATAATCGTGATTTTTCAACTCATCAGAGTTGTGGAAAAAGATGATATGGGCAATTTAGGAACAAATTTTTGAAAAAGAGACTTTAACGGTTGATGAAAAAGAATACTAGATTAGAGAGGTTAAATATTTGGGAAAGGGGACTGCTCGTAATTTCTCCTAATTTTTTGGGAAAAGAGACTAGCCTGTAATTTCTCCTTGTTTTTCTTATCAAAAGTAATTTTTATTTTTCATTTCTTTATGTCAAATAACTACAAATGGGCTTCTAGTATTTTTAGAATGGGCCATATTGGGCTTGTTCATAAACAGAAGAACCACATCTTAAGAAAGGTGAAAACCGAGTTGGTGCTCTTTAGACATTTTCCAACCACTTAAAATCCCAATACTTTATTTAATCGACAAAAGACAATTTTAGAGTGAAAATGACAAATATACCTGTAACGAAATTCCATCATGTGCACTGCATCGCAATTCCAATTTATGGATTGCGAATTCAATGTATGCATCAAGATTTACAGTATCGTGAATTCAATTTGTGAATCGCCAATCCAATTTCTAAATCGTGAAATTCAATTTGTGAATCGGGATCTACTTTTGTATTCTAATTCCAAATTGATACCGTGCAAGTTGCAATTCCAAATAATTGCATTGTGAATCTAAATCGATGCATCACGATTCAAAATCAACGCATCACATTTCATCCAATTTCTGCAATGTGAATCCAATTTTTACATCGCGATTCTAAATCAACACATCACAATTCATTCTATTTCTCACCATCACTATTCTCACCACCACTAATCAGCAAATTAATCTTTCCTGCATATTTTGTCTTCCCCTCCAACGTGATTTCTTTCCTTTATGCCCATTAAATTGGTTTCAAATTCATCTCTTTCATATTTTTCTTCCTCCTCCATCGTAACCTTTAGACTTAGGTGGAGTTTCAGCTTCTTTCTTCCTTTCCCATGTTTGTTTGACTTTTCTTTATGTGTTCGGGTTTCATGAACTTTTATTTTTTTTGTTGGATGGTTTTGCATGCATAGAATCCGTGCAATTCTTGTGCATATATTATGATTGAATGAGAATATGATATTTATGAGTTCATTAAAAAAAAAAAAACCATCCAACTAAAAAGGAATAAAGATTTATGAAATCCGAATTCATAAGCATTCATACGCGAAAAAGCTGCACTAATCATTCTTCAAAAGGGTCTTGTAAACCTGAAATGTTGGGGAAATGGTGTTCTTCAACTTGCTCAATATAAGAGAACCTCAAGTCTAAATACAACTATCATTTTGACAAGAATTCAATTTTCATCTAACACTAAATATATAATCATTTTTACACAAACAACCTTTGAAAACGGCAGCTGGACTCCCAATAAAGCATGTGAATTGTGATGTATGTGTACTGGCTACCAAATGATTATCACCATTATGAGTGATAATTGGGTGTTAATGGATATCTTTGATTATCCATTGATATAATGAATAATTGTCTAACCCAAAGTTATCCATTAACACCAAATTACCACCCTTAATTACCATTAACTGGTTGATCAATTGACCGTGGTAAACAATCAATTTGGAGTTTGGGAGTAGCTTAATTGACAACATGCTACAGGTCATATATATCTACTTTCTCCCAAGAAAATAATTGTTTAAAAATTATTTTATAAAAGAATAGGTCTCTTGCGGATCTGTTCCCCACTCTCTTACAATGCAACCGACCAACATACGGTAGGTCGATTTTCCGTTTTACATAAAATATTCGTAAGAAGGTCTTTTCAAAAAATTTGCCTTTATAACAATCTATATATTTTTGATTCATTGAAAATGTATAACTAAATTAAGTTATAATTTTAAGAAAATTAACTAGTTAAATGATTTTCCTTTTTAAGACAAAAGTAGAACTCGATTAAAAAGTAATCATATTGTACTTCACCTGTTTCTAAAATATTATTCTGTTTGACTCAGTAATATATATATATATATATATATATATATATATATATAATAATAATAATAATAATAATAATAATAATAAAGAAAGATAATTGACTCTTTTATAAATATTTGTAATTTATACTCCCTCCGTTACTAAATAATTGTGTTGTTTTCATTTTGTATCTGTCCCAAAATAATTATCATGTTTCTAAACTCTTTTTTAGAAAAACAATTTCACGACTTTACCACATGTTCAAAGACATAGGAAATCACAAATCATACTAATATTTATAAAATATGTCTTCTGTGAGACCGTCTAACGGATCTTAATCCGTACGACGGAGTCACAGTCTCTTACAGCGCAGGCCACAAATACATGGTGGGTCGGGTCAAAATAATTTGTCTTACTAAAATGTCTGTAAAATGGTTTTTCCTAAGTTTATGTCATATTTTTAGTAGAGTCAATCAATTACTTTTTCTTAATATGTCTGTCCAGTAATATAATCTTTCATCCGTTTCTAAATTATCGTTCTCTTTAATCCGGCACACCGTTTAAAGTACGTAGAAAATTAAGGATAAAGTGGTAAAAATGTTTTTCTGAAAGAAATATTTTGAAAGAGAACAATTATTTTGAAACAGACAACAATAGAAATGAGAACAATTATTTGGGAATGGAGGGAGTACTAACTGTAGTCTTTACCCCATCGTTCCAAAATAAATAACGTTTTAAAATTTCAAGACAAATTTATCCACATTTGCCAAAATTGTCCATATTAATTACTGATGTTTCCAAATCGTCCTCAATACACTGGGTTTGTCACTTACACAATCTATAGGATATCGGAGTTTTAAATCACAATAAACTCTAAACCTGTCAAACAACCAAATGCACACAAACTAGGTAGGGGCTCCTCTGCAAACGCACTCAGGTGTGGGAATTTGTACAACACATGAGTGTAAAGCCAATTTGACAAAGTTTTAGCTTATCAAAAGTGAACGTACCTTTCTCCCAAGATTGGAAAGGGTATATATAGCCCTCAAGCCTTACTGATCAAGGAGAGGCATTAACTGCCCGGGCACAGATCGTGAGGCAATTAATGAACCACGTCTGGGACGTATGTTGCGAGTTTCACGACATTAACTCCCCATATTTAGACAGCGGCGGTTATCTAGAACGCCGAGCAGGATCAAGGTGTTTGGCAGGGCTGAAACTCCTGCTCGCCGAGCACTTGGCTCCCAGCTAGCAATTGAGAGACCATTTGCTCGATATGCCTGCATAACAGTCGAGCATATCTCAGCTTGTTGTGAAGGACATGCTCGCATAAAAGGCAAGCTCATGCCCCTGATCGCTGCTCAGACCAAGCACGTGTTTTGCTTATGGTAAGGCGCTCACATGCTTGACACATGATCACTAATTGGACTTTTTGGGCCTAACGGCTCAATTACTATCTAGTTTAATATTGTATTGAGAATTTTTTAATGAATTGAGAATATGAAAAGTTCTTATTAAAAAAAGAAGAATGGTAAATTAGTCTTTTAATAAATTTCTTTAATTTGTGCACATATTTATAAAAAGTTATGTATTTTTAGAGGACGAGACGATAATATTTTTAAGAATAAGTCCTCAATTAGTCATTAGTATAAAATCAATGGTTAAGGTAACTACTAAAAAAATGGATATTTTTTGGAACAGGTAGAAATGAAAGAGGAATTTATTGGGATTAATAAACATAAAAAATATTACCCAAAATGGAAAAGGAAAAGGAAAAATTCCAAAGAGGTTGCCCCTGTCGGGTGAGTTGTGACTGGTGAGCCCGACTACTCTGGGCCTCTGGCGTGCAATTCGACAAATTTACTTCCTCCACGTTCCTTCTTTCTCCTCTCCTCTCTCTCTCTCTCTCTCTGACTCTCTCTCCCCTTCGTACAGAGTTCAGTTCAATTCAATTCAATTCAAATTCTTTCAGCTTCCCATTCCCACTTTTAACTCCTACTTTCTCTCTGACACTCCTAATCCATAACTCTCATGGGTGTGGTCCTGTTTTTGCTTTTGTTCCACAATTTTCTTTTTTGATTTATCCCCCAATTTTCTTCAATTTCATTTATATACTTCATTTTATGTCCACGTCCGTTGAGGACCGGCCGGGCGTTGGTCACAATTGTGGTGGTGGAGATGACAGTGGGACCGTCCGGAGAGACGATCAGAATCGGCGGACTTCCCATGGAAAAAAATCCAAAAGGGTATCCCTGTTTCGATTTAGGAGCGGCAAGAAACAATCTCACCGAAGGAACAGTCGGCCTTCTCCAGCGGCGACACCTGGTGAATGCAGCAGTGGTGTTGTTGGTCGTGGGTTTGGTGGTCGATTGTGTCTGTGTTTTAAGCCGAGCCCAACTATGGATTCTCCGGGTGAGTCTCAAACACGTGATCCCAATAGTTCGGAGCTCACATTTGATGTATTGAAAGGATTGATTGAGAAGAATGATTTCTATTCCAAGGAATGCAATACCCATTTGGATGTACATAGTATTTCCTCCAAAACTAATTCTGATGACAATTTGTAGACATCGATTAAATTGATCGATTACTCCGTTGGTTTTGCTGGTCATTATTTTGTGCTTGTACTTAGTGTTTGAGAAATACGCCCAATTGTGGACATAATAATGCTAAGGCCAAGTTGTTAAGGATGAATGGATGATGATATTGATTAGGGACCATTTTTATGGTTTATGACTCTCTGAATTGGGGATGGGAGAAGGAGGTGGTCAATGGGTTTTGCGGTTTATGGAGAAACATTTTTGATCATTTGTTTTTGAGAATTGAGGGGGGAAGTTAATAGAGAATTGTTGAAACTCGAAACCCATTTATTGATATTTGTTCTGAGAATGTGGTTGTGGTTGTGGTTGATTTCAAATGATTATTGTTTTGAATGGAAATTTAGGTGCGTATTGACGAAACATGATTTTGAACGAGTAAGAATTGTAGTAGAAAGGTACGGGGGATACTCTGGTTCTTTACTGGAGTGTATACTAGGTTGCTACAACAATTGAGTTCAATTGGATCATAGAGTTCTTCTTATTCTTTTTCCATGTTTCTTTATTTTACTACATTATAGATTATTATGTGCATTGGATTGAATAGAGTAGCGAAAAAAAGATTTATATCTTTGACCCCAAGTAATTGGGGCAAAGCTTGAGTTGATTTGTTTTGAGAATAGGTTATCGTCTGCGTGCTGCAGATTGAGATCAGAATCCAAGAAGTTCTGTTTTAGCATTTCGTTGAGCTTCTTGTTTGCTTCCTTTTACCGTTAGTACCGTCACTTGGAACTGCTATCGAGATGTCTCTAAAGCCCTTAACTTTTCATCGAGGTATGCAATTGTATTATATACATTCTCGGATTGGTTCTATTCTTGGATTGGTGTATAGAGAATGGTGTGGTTTTATGTAAAGGTGATGTACATATGACCTTGGGGAACTGCGTGGCTAAGTACTCTTTTGGAATGTGGAAAGACGACGCCGACACTGCTAGGTGCCGAGAGCTGGAAACTTACAAAAGCTTTGGCAAGTAGAGTTTTCATGGAGAAACTTATCAAGAGTTTGCGCTTGCAATATCCCCTGAGGCTCCTGCTGCTTCTGTAAGTTTCCTTGCACTAAAATCAGGTGAAGTTTCAAGCAAGCTCGGTAAATGCCGGCTACATTTACATTGAAATTCGAACACCTACTTCTGTCACTTAATGCTATGTGAATTACGCAGTCTTCTATTTCTTAAAGTTGTTTATGTATTCAACTTCTTTCAAGGGTCCATATATCTTGGTCAGTTTAAGCATTGTAGATTTCAACCAAAATACTGGTCAGTTATTTTTATCTGTGGTATTCAGTAGTATGTCTTATCTGTTGTCTGCATCAATCCCCGTGAGTTGTGTGGGTACCTTGACAGTATGTTTGTGTTTGTTTGCCTAAGAGATTTTACTTTCTCCTTGAAGTCCTGTTTCCATAATCTCTTCATTGAGCTGTAAATGTCTATTTTTGGCTGCATCCTGTAATTGACAGCTTTGTACAGCTAAAAACAATGTCTTGAGGGAAATGGTAGTGGTAACTCATCAAATATTTCTGATAAGTACAAATATATCATGCAATTTGTTGGTAACTAGGTAATAACCTCTAGGAGGAAGCAGTCATGCATTATGAACCGATCAGATTAGTTTTCTTTTGTTAATTGCTCTTTCATGGACATAAAACTCTTATATGTATGTCAAATGTAATGTGATGTATGCATCATACTGATGACCCTGAAACTGATGGTGGAATTTTAGCACTTGTGACCAGTCCAACACTGGGAGAAAGCTACTGAAGGAACCAAGAGCAGTCCAAGCGTCTATGATTTTGGGATTTTATCTTGCCAAACCCTAGAAAACTCCAGTTTGATATTCTATCTGTAATGAAAGTACATTAGTGTTTCCCTTGTGCACTACTGTCTGTAGAATTGAGCACACCTGTGTTTGGTCTCTAGATCTACGATCCCAATGGCCCAGTTTAGACCAATTGTTTCCTTTTTTGCTTTAAGAATTTCTTGGACAGGGGTGTGTTAGGGAATTGTGTTACGTTAGATCTCTGTTCTTGAAAAGCGTCGTGATTTTAGGAATCAGAGTAAACCTCTTCATGCCTTTATTGCATGTTAGCCTCCCAAAAACAATAATAAAGAACGCTAGATGTGCCTATTTTCTGTGCTTTCTGGGGAATGAAAGAAATTAAGAGTAGGTTTGAAAATGCTGACCAAACTGGGCTAGGTTCCTTTTGTCGACAGTCCCCGAGTTACAATACAATGTTACTGGTGAAAGTGGAATGCATATGGTTCGAGGCTCTTATTCCAGTATGAATCCTGAAAATGAACTGGCATCTCAACGGTATCTGGATTACACTGAAATTCAGGAAGATATCTTGACAAAGTTCAGAAGTAGCACAATTTTACTGGAGTTGCTGTAGATATTCAACTATTTAAATGAGTTTTCCATGATAATGTTTGGACCAGCTTTCCCACTTACTAAAACTGATAAATTCTTATGTTGAAGAAGAGTTGCCATGTGAAGGAGGAAGGTTTAAGGCAGTGTGATATTCTGACCATCAATGCCATCATTATGGCAAAGAGCATCAAAACAGATGCCTCAAAAAGGTCTGCTTCTTTTTTCTCCTTCATCTGTTTGAAGTCCCCCTGATGTTATTAGTTCTTCCATTTTTTCTTCTTTTCCTGCTCTTGGTAAAGATTTGTCATTTATGGTTCTTTTGTTAAGGATTTTCCTGAGAAATGGCATGAAAGTTGTTTATTGGTATTGTGAATATTGTTGTTTTCTACGCCGCAATATGTACTCGTGACCCACTCTTGAATTACACGTGTCCTTGTAAAAGAAGATCGGATAAAATAACAAAGATACGTGTAGATGAGACTAGAAATGTCAGAGAGTGGAATGGATGATTTCGTGCCAGAGTTGCATCACTAGGATTGACAAAAAAGTACTCCCTCCATCGACCAATCAAGACTTTTCAAAGTCTTAGACAATTTTTTCCATAGAAATGTCCAACGTGAATCGACATGCCCTTTTCAAACTGTGGAACATCAAATAATTGAGGCAAGACAAAAATCAAAATAAGAAATCGGAATTAGAATATCCCGAAAATCTTAAAATTAATGTCAATTAGTACTTGCTATATTGAGCATTTCCATGCCAAATACCGCTTTCTATTTTAGAACGTGACGCCGGACAGAAAGAATCCCACTTTTGTCGTCTTTGGAGGCCTTGTTACTATCAATGCTTATTAATGGAACAAAGGGGACTGTTTCTTATTACATCAATTTTTGTCCTTCTATTGTTTATGTCATTTGTAGCGATTTTTATGAAATCAATTAACAAAGTAAATGCGAAACAACTAAAAAAAAAAAGAAAAAAAAAAGAAAGAATTCGACCTCGGGTCTACGTGGGAAGATCTGCACATAGACGGCGAATTCGGATTACACGAGGCTCGATTCCTCCTTGAGAGGTTACGTTGATAACTCTCGAATTTGGTCTTTGTTATGCTAACAATCATCTTAAGACTCACCTCGCGCTCATCTATATTAATGCAAGTGAAATTTGAATAATAAATTTTCTTGAAAAATATCATCAAAGTACTTGTTAACTGTTATTAATTCTTTTCAAAATAAAATCCGGCGTTAGTTAAAGGCACAACTTTCTTATCTCAATGTTCACACTCCATGGAAAAAAGATTGATTAAAATCAGTATTTTAAAAATCGTAGGACGGCGTTGGACCCAACACTTGGGAGGTATAGGTGGGCGCAGCCACAGTAATTGCTTAATGAGTTGTAACTGCCACATTTATTGTTGCCGTTACCGAACTATGTTGTAATTAAAAAAAAGATAATATAATTTTTTGGTCCCTGAACTATCCTAATATTATGCATTTGGTCACTGTACTTTTTTTTGAAATGTGTTTGGTCCCTTAATTCGATTTTTTTGGTTAATTCCCCCTTCCTACCGTTCTTTGTTACTACAAAATTAACACTAACTTTTCGTCCAAACGTTAACTCAATTAAAAAATTAAACACTTAAATTAAAAATACTTAATGCAAGTGAAATTTGAATAGATCCTAAAATGGCTGACTTCTGGGCAAGGCCTGAAAAATTTCATCTTGATCTGTTAAAAATGGGCTTGGTACTTGTTAACTGTTATTAATTCTTTGTTCAAAATAAAATCCGGCGCTTTACTTGTAGTTAAAGGCACTAACTTTTCTTATCTCAATGTTCACTTTACTCACATGGAAAAAAGATTGATTAAAATCAGTATTTTAAAAATCGTAGTCGAGAAAAAGTGGAGAGAGTTGGGACTTAGAAGGCGTGCGGTGGAGCCCAACATCTGGGAGGCGGTGGGAAGGTGGAGGAAGAAGATGGCGAGAGGCAAGGGCAAATAAGAGATCGGAGGGAAATGGGAGGGAATCGGAGGAGGAGGGCAATGAAGAGGAGGAGAAAGAGGAAGAGGTGGCCAAGGCGGAGGGGGCGGAGTAGGTAGAGATTAGGGTTTGGTGGGGCAGCAATGAGGAGGAAGATGATGATGATGTAGAGCTGGAGGTTGGTAATGGTGAGCCTTTGATTGCCCCTAAGGGGGTGGCCCAGTGGTAGACATGGAGCGTCACAAAGTGTGAGGTCTCGGGTTCGATACCTTCCCATGCCCCCCTTAGGAGGAAAAAAAAAAATAAAAAATAAAAAAAAAGTGAGCCTTTGATTTTGATTTTGATTTGAGGAAGAGAGAGAAATGGGATGATAGCCAATGTTAATTTTTTTAATTGACACATTAACTCTATATGGTTTGGACATTATGAAAAGTTAGTCAATGTTAATTTTTTAATAACGGTAACGGTAGGAAGGGGGAATTGATCAAAAAAATCGAATTGAGGGACCAAACACATTTCAAAAAAAATACAATGACCAAATGCATAATATTGAGATAGTTCAGGGACCAAAAAATTATATTATCCTTAAAAAAACCTTTGGTTTGTCTAAATAGGTGACCTTGAATTCCCGTTGAATTACATCATCCTCCCTTTCACTTTTTTCGATCAAACAAAATCGAGGATTAGTATATTTGTATAGGCCTGTCAATGGATCGGATTTTGGTCCAAATCCGATCTGAATCCGATCCAAAATTTCGGATATGGATTTGTATAATGGTCCAATAACCCGAATCCAAATATGATAATGTATTTATTAATGGATTTGGTTGAATTACATCCGATCCTCCCTTTCACTTTTTCGAAAATAACATATTTCTTATTATACATATACGGATTTTAATCCAAATACACAATTATATGCATCCAAATTTCTTTTGATCTTCCTCCCTTTCATATTCTAATTGTTTTTTATTCATATATTTATATTTTGGATTGGATCGATATTTAATCGGATTCGACGGAAAATAACATATTTCTTATTATACATATACATAATATATATGGATTGTACATATTCTCGGATATCGGATGATCGGATCGGTGATATGACTTTATTACATATCCGATCCATGCCTATATTTGTCCATATAATTATGTGACTTTATTACTCCACCCGTCCATAAATTAGCGTTTTGATGGATTTGACGTATGGTTTAAGAAAACATATTTGACTGGATTATTAATATTAGTTTGTTATGTAGTTTACTTTAAAGTTCATATGTATGTGGCTCATAATTAAAATAAGATAAAAAAGAAATGATAAAATGGTAAAAATGTTATCCTAAAAACTAAAAAGGAAAGTTTCAAATAAGATAATTATCTTTATTACAGAGACAATAATTTGGGGATGGAGGGAGTATATAATTTATCAAATCAAAATGACCAAATTGCTAATAAGCCTAGATTTTTTTAAGGTTTCTAGGTTTTTTCTTAATGGCCAAAAAAAAAAAAAAAGAGTAAAAACAGGTTTTTTTTTTTAGGGTTTTACTAGCTACTTTTCCCATGATATACGAACCTTACTTAACCATGGTATTTTGTACGAGTTTTGTTCTTCCCCCACCCCAATTTCCTTAAATTGAGGGGTTGAAATGCACATGTTCATGAAACATGCTAGTTTTTAAATTAGTATCCTAATGAATCGACAATAACATCTTTAAAACCTAATACCAAAATAACACGTACCTTCTATCTTTGTTACAAACTCGTTACAACATGAGTAACTATTATTATTATTTTCTTTAGTAATTAATAACTTTAATTTATAATGTTTTATGAAATTAAATATTTAAAATATTTGGTGGTTAAAGGGTAATTAATTTTGGTATAGCGTGAGAGGTGATTGAACAAAAATGTTGTAGAATACATTTACATGTAGTTGAGTATCATTTCAAATATTTTTTTTCCTAGCACGGATATCAAAATGAAAAAAAGTGTTTTATCATGTATATCGAAAAATATACAAATTTGGGTAAGACAGAATTACATATATTTTTTTATTAGAAAGATCTTTCTTACTCGACCTACTGTGTGTTAGTGGGTTGAGTTGTGAGAGAGTAAAACTTCGTCTTACAATTAAGCATCAATAAGACAATCTTACACGAGACTTACGCATCGAAAAAGAAACTGAAAAACTAAAATCCAACAATATGATGCGAAGAATTGATTTTTTTTTTCTTCATATATTCATACCTAGTAATCTCCAAACCGCACGCTATACTTGTACAAATCTATACATATGTATATTAAAGTTGGTGAGGACATCTCTAGTTGTGGTAAGTATCCATCTTTTGATTAATCTTCATTTTCATAGATTTAACTTTTCAACTTTTCATTGGTTTCATTAGATAATAATTTGAAGTAATTACTTTAGTTAAGATATAGGGTATATTACTTATGGTATTATCTCTTATAAAGGGAGAGTAAACCATTGAGTTTTCTTTTAATTTTCATGTAGGATAAAAAAAGTTAGATGTAAAAAAAAGTTGGCATCTAAATTACTCTTCATATCCATTTGGGATAGATTTTTTTTGACAAGTGAAGACTTAGCCTTTAAACTTTCTTTTCCTATCAATGTGAGTTGGACTAGGTCTTTATAAATATTTTTAAAACTCATTTTATCCCGATGAGAAAAGTTTACTAAATGAAACAAACTCTCAATAATATCTGCATACTCATATTAAGCCACATGATCACTCATATTTTTCATATGAACAACATTGATTAAAGTGAATCAAAAAAACAATCCATCGATTTTAAAATAAACTCAAACTCTGAGATACAACAAAGTTCTTGCAACTTGATATGAGTATAATTTCTTTCTTTCTTTTCCAACAACAAAAGAATGAAGAGGAGGAAAGACAAATCCGATGTCTTTGCCATCCATGTGTGATAATTGAGAACATAATAGTTAGCACGCACAACATTGTTTCGCTTTTTTAAATCAAAGAAAAACAACACACTCGATATTTAATATTTCACATTTGAGTAATGAATTCAACTAAATGACATGACTAACGATAAAACTTCATCATTCAATAAAAAATTGTTCACTATCAAGTAAACTACTCTTTAATGCAAGCTTTCCAACTCATTTCAATCTTATGGATTAATGAGGACTTAATGTGTATGTTTTTTGTAATTCATTATATAAATATTGCATTACCTAAAACAAATTAGAGACTATCTCACATTGGTAAATAGAGTAATTTAAATGTCAAGTCTTTATCAGTGTTCTAAAACTCCCCGCCTAGGCGCTAGGCCTCTCTCTACCACCGCGACTTTCTTAGTCGCCGCCTAATCGACCAAGTCGACGCCTACACCAAACCTCGCCGATCTTAATTTATTTTTGTAGCTTTGATTTTGTGGCATGCGATAACCGGAGAATGAAGGGGGAGCGAACTGGAGAAGGAAAGGATAATGGTAATGGTGAGGCAGAGACGAAGATACAAAGAAAAAGGGTTTGATTTTGTGGATATTAGGTTGGATGAGAGAGTGGATAGATTAAAGGGTTAGATCTAGGAGGAAAGAGATTGGAGGATGAAAAAATGAGGAGAGTCGGTCTGCTGAGAGAGAGAGAGAGAAGAAAAAAGAAAGGAAGAAAAAAGGGTTGTCGGTCTACCAGATAGATAGAAGAAAGAAGAAGAAAAAAAGATGAAGTAGAAGAGGGTTGTCTCGATACTCGGAATTTAGAATGAGAAGGGATTATAGAGGATATGTTAGACTGTGGGTTGTGGGGACAGTAGGTAGGTGGAGTAATATATTTTTTGTTTTTAGTTCTAAACTTGGCTAGTTTATTGCTTTGGGGTTGTTGAGAATTGAGATTAATGGTAGGTTTGTATATTTTTGTTCATTTTACAAATATAGACAAGTGTTTGATAAAATGACAAATATAAAAAAATTAAATGTGTAGTTAATGTGTTTAATCTTTGATGTAAATTATCAAAAAAATGATAATTATACCTTAGTTTTAGGCCCCGATTACGCCCCGACTAGTTTTTTAGGCACTAGTGTGCCGCCTAGCGACCGCCTAACGATTTTTAAAACCTTGGTCTTTATTTATCTCTAATTTCTTTTATCCCGTATAGAAATAAAAAGAAAGCTCAATGACTTACTCTCCCTTTATAAAAGATCATACCATGAGTAACATACTTTATACCTTAACCATAACTATGATAATTAAGGATTAAGGATGTCTCAAGGTATGTCACATATCATTTTTTTATTATAATATAATAATAATATTATATTATAATAATAATACCAATGAGCTCTAGCTCAATTGGTACTGATCACTTCTCCTAACGTAGAGGTTGGGTGTTCGAGTCTCACTAGAGACACCATGAACTTTACAACTCTCAGTAGAGAGGTCGGGTGTTCAAACCTCTTCAGATGCATCGTTGTTATTAAAGTCTTATCCAAAGGCCCTATTTAGCTACTCACTTATCTTAACGGGGAGGTTGAGTATATATATAATTGTAGTCTTTCAAAACATTAAAAATAATAATAATAATAAAATATGATAATAATAATAATTATTATTATATTAAATTAAAATTAATTATTAATTATTAATCTTTCAACTTATCATTGGTTCCATTAGATAATAATTTTAATTAATTACTATAGTTAAGATATATAGTATATTACTCATGATATTATCTCTCATAAAGTGAGAATAAGTCATTGAGTTTTTTCTTTTTCATGTTCATATGTGATAAAGGAAGTTAGAAACAATAATGAATTGATGTTTAGATTACTCCTACTACACATGGAGGATAGAGTGTTGTTGACAACTGAAGACTTAGGCTCCATTTTTTCATGGAAAATGACTTCCAAAGAACGTTTTTTTTTCTCATTTTTCAATGTTTGACAACCTTAGGAAAACGTAATTAACATAAAAGCTTTTGTGAGTCAGCGGAAAATGAAGTCTTCTTTTTTTGAAAAATAACTTACATATTCATTTTTCGTAAGTCATTTTCCAAATGTTCCAGTACCCATCCGCCCCTTTCACAATTACATATATTTACATATCACATGATATTTCAATCAACAAATAAATTATTTATAAATATAAATGGAGTTTGTACACACTATTTACAAATTATAATTTTAATATATACTCAATACGTCTTAAAATTAGTGTCAACTATATTATTTAGAGACGTCATAAACATTGTCCATTTTTTTAAAAATGTTTTTTTTTTCATATCAATTATCAAAAAAAATTATTTGTATTAGTAAGATTGAAAAAAGATGAACCTTATTGATTTGACATCACTAATGATAAATTGAGGGTTACTAAAGGAAAATTACTTAAAGTTCAACATTATCTTATCTTCAATATAAGCATTAATAGTAGAATATACTTTTTTGTATTCATTCATATATGGTTCTCCATAACATTTTATGTGTGTTTACCAAGTACCCAAAAATATTTTTTGACATATTTTCAAAAGATTTACCAAAAACATGAAAACGAAATCTTTTTCTTTTCCATAAATTATTTTTTGAAAATCATTTTATTTGAAACAAACAGAGCTTTTTCCTTCAAACTTCTTTTTCCTATCAATGTGAGATGAACTACGTCTTTTAAAATACTTTTAAAACTCATTTTATCCTGACAAAAAAGTTCATTAGATGGAACAAATTCTCAACAATCTATGCATACTCATATTGAGCCACGTGATCATTTATTTTTGATTAGTTGATTGTGCATCATAATAATTGTTTACTGGTTCGACATCGAAAAGTCTAAAGTTTTTAAAAGTTTTCAAAATATTTACTTATACACATATAATAAGTAATAAAAAAACTTATTCTAAAACAAAAGTACGATACTAAACGATCACTAATTTGGATAGATTAACAATACATAACTTTTGTTAGACATAATAATCATTATAATGTAATAATATCTCTCAGAAAAATTGCAAACATGCAGAGCTCGGGCTTCATTACTGTAAGGGTAAATTAGGCATTGCCTAATTTGTCTTGTTTTTCACTCTCTTGGTCAAAGTAGGATTTAAATTGGTATTATAGTTTAATTAGGTGATAGGATTTAGTTGAGATTCAATTATTAGATTTAGGTGATATTTTTTGGTAACTAAATCTTTGAATAAATATTTAGTTATTATTTGTATCAAAATAGGAAACATAATCTTGCATAAATTTCTGTTTAATATCTTTCCTAGCAGGAGTGTTTGTATTGCCGTGTTCTTGCAGGATTCTTTGGAGTCTTGGTTTGCAAGTTTCGCTGCCTATATTAAGAGAAGAGGTCGAGCTGTTGAAGGTGTGCTGTGAGAGCCTAGAATCAGAGAATATTCAGAAAGCAGTAGGTGTAAAAGAGTTTTCAATCCAGAAGTCTTGTGTGTCAAACTTGTGAGAAGAAATCAACTTCTAAATACACGAAGACCATTCTGCATTCTTATACTATCTTGTTTAAATCTTACATTGTGTTTCTGAAGTTGTGTTTCGTGCTTCTAGTTTGTGTGAAGCTGTTCTTGTTTTAATTCTTTCTTCCCACGTTTGTTCTAGTAGTTTATGTGGGTTTTGTGATTCTCCAAGATTCTATATCTTGTGAGAATTTTGTGTTAATTATTAATGTTCAAAAACAGTGTTGATCTTAATATAGTTTGTTGCCTTGAGGCTTGATCTACAAGTTTGATACTTGTAGATTGTTTTTGTGTGATTTTCTGTCTCCCTAAGTCTGTTTGATTTTAAATCCTAAAACAATACTTCCGCTGCTATTTTCTGTTATACACTTTCAGTTCACATTGTTACTGTCATTGTTGCAACATTCACTGCAACATTGACAGTAACATCGTTTCATATTAAGATTCCGTGGCATTGCGTTCTTTCAATTACTAGTGGTATTGACAAGTAGAGCTGGAAAATGGCCGAATTTCGATGAGCTTATCAAAATGCTAGCCCGACTCAGCCTATCGAAAGTTTATGAGTCGGTTCAATCCAAAATAAAATCAACCGACAATCATAAACACATAAAAAGTAGTAATAAAATTTATAATTCAAATTTTAAAGTCACTAGTTATAGCATCATAAATATAAAGTAATAAACGAAAAGGAAAAGGTCAATGCAGTAGCGCCAAATCCTATAACACCAATTCAAAGTTGACTATTTAACAGTTAACATAAATCAATTTGACTACTTAAAAGCATCTTCAATCATTAATGATTATTGATTTAATATCAATATGAGTATGTGACACTGTAACTGTAAGGAGTACTAATTTTTAATACATATGCTTAGTTACAGACCAATAGACTATAGTGTAACCAAACTATATACCAAATTACCAAACTATTGTAAAAATTGAAATAGTTGGTTTTAAAACTTAAATGACTACTTTAGCGAATAGCCTAGCCTAAGTCTCTAACCCTAAGGTCGGTCCCCAAGTCTCAATTCCCAAATGGCAGGCTGTGTAAGTCGCTTGCTTCATCGCTTGACAAATCGACAGAAAACAGACCATTGTTGATTTGTTGTTGGGTTAGTCTGCAAGTGGGCTTGTTTGTTGGATAATTGGACTTGAGTTTTTTCTATTGTAATTTTATATTGTTTTATTGTCGACAATGTAATAGAAATAATTTTTTTAAAAAAAATTCGATTGGACTGGGCTAGCCCAAAAAAGCTTGGGCTTTTTTCATCCGAGTCCAGATGATCCATGGGCTTGTTGTCCCGGACCAAAAAAAGGTCCGTATTTTTTTTGGATCGTCAATATCTGAAGCCCAACCCATTAAAAACTGGATATACTGGGCTGACCCGTGGACCTGGACTTTTTTTGTCGACTCTAACAAGGCTGAGCTAGTGGACTTTAAACTTAGGGTCATTGGCACAATACCACTCAAACTAGTATTGTTCCAGCAAACAATATGGACATATTCTAAATATTGGTTTAATTGTTGGGTGGGGCTATACACATCTCAAAATTTGTTCTTCACACCTTATTTTCTGTAATTTACAGCACACGGTACTACATCTCAATGCAAAAAAAAAAAATAAAGAACAAACTTTGGGATGTAAATAACCATATCTTTAATTGTTTCTTGAAATAGGAAGCGAGTCGGGGGAATAAGGGCAACTTTGTAATTTATGGGTTTTGAGTTTGATGAGGAGAGAGGAAAGACAAAGTGGAGTTGTTGTGAAGTGGAGAGAGAGCAAATACAAAGTGGGCAGTCATGACTGAAGGAGCAAGAAAGATTGGGATAGAGAAGTGGGTTTTATGGATATTCAATTTTGATTAGCCTTTGCTTTATTTTTTTAAATTTAAACATATATAAATCAATGATGAAAAAATGAACAAGGATTAGCTTTGCTTTATTGAAGACTAGCTTCAACATGAAGCAACTGCTGAGCCCCTTCATCATTAGAGATATCAACTATCATTAAGTAACTTGAGGCCCTCATATTTTCTTAGTTTGTTACAAGGACACCAATCAAAACCCGTTATTGTCTAAACTCGAACCGATCCAACCTAACGCATTTCGACCCGGGGTTTTAATGGGTTCTAACCTATTTCCGTTTCAAACCAACCGATAACGGACCCAACCCACCCAATTAACAGGATTAATGATGATGTTTGTTGTTTAGTACTTGATAAACAAATTTACTTGGTCTGATAAAGTTGACATACTAAACAAATGTACGTCTTTCGTGATCACACCATGTTGTAAAGAGAGCACAAGTATTCATGCAATTAGCCCTTTGTTATTACTTTCCACCCTTTGTCATCCATGTTTTAAAGAAGTAGCTTATAGTATATGTTGAAATATGCTTCTTGATAATCAAATTATCTGGTTGCATATCCCTAATATTTTGATTTTCTTGTTTCCAATACCGTGTGTCATAACAAGTGGCTAAAAGGTCTGCGTGCCGATTAGTGTGGCAGCTTGTTTGACAACACATAGGTCTAAGATTAGGTCGTCCTAGTCTAGTCCTAACCTCCTCATAAGATGATTGAACAGAACAGCACCTCATATGCACAAAGCACCAGCAGACTTGCTGAAGTCTCAAAAGGCTCTTCGCAAAACTCGTCACCAGCAGACTTGTTGAATGCACTAAAGGACACCCTGAAGACTCGCCACCAGCAGACGTGCTACTGTGACAAAGTCTCAAAGGATTCCTCACCAGTAAACTTGTCAAGTGCATCTCGAAGACACCTTAAAGACCCACCAGCAGATCTGTTACAGTTTGAATGTTCACATCAACGAACAACAACCTTTCTTTCAAGATAGACTCACCCTTGAACATCAAACCAACAGATTTTATTCTGCACGTGCTTTAGAGAAGTCAAGACTGCAGCAGATCAAGACAAAGACAAAAGTATTCAAGCTTCAAGAGCCATTCAAATCCTTGTGAAACCTGACATCATTGATACTGCAAAATCTTTTCTCTCTCCTGAGATCTGTAAAATAATTCACTTTATTGGACAGATCATCCAGATAGTGCATCAGACGTCAGACTTACTTTTCAGGAACCTATCAATGACGGTCTGACAGGCAACCAATTCAGGATCTTAAAGACAAAGACTTTATCTATCGGTCAAAGGTCCAGCTGAATAACACATTTTTATCCATCGGATTTCAACATACATCATCTCTAAAGGATAGAAAGTTTATCTTCAAATCTCAACGATCATTTTGACAACGATCAATATAAAAAGGATATCGCTTCTACTCTTAAAATATGACAATGAACAAGAAGACGAAAGTCTCTGAACCTACATCAAGAACTTCGAAGAAGAAAAGAGATCGACAACGAGATCGTCTTCACCAACGCATCTCAAATCTCTACATCCTGGTTGCAGTGAGCTTACCCAGACCTTAGTAAATCACCTCCTGTGAGTTGCTAGGAAGAACTACCTTGAAGAAGAAAAGAGAGATCAGAGATCATCTACAGTCAAGATTCTCATCTTGGTTAAGAACCCAGTTCTTGATTTGAGTTCTTCATCCTTCTTTGAAGAACTCAATCCTTTAGCTAAAGCTTCAGAAACCCATTTCTAAAGCTGAAGACCAAGCCGTTGATCAATTTGAAGATAGAACTCAAATGTTGCCCAAGGAAGATGAAGAGTTATTTGTACATATTACATTCATATCTTCATATTTGTATTCTGATACAAATGTTGTTGATTGTGTAATATTCAATCATCTTAGGAGGTCGAGTGCTTTGCACTCATTCGTTCAGATATTTATTATCTGAACGAATAACCATAGTGTCTTCTCATTACAGTTTCTCATCTGGTCTCCTATTGTCATTTGTACTTAAGAGTTTGTCTATAAACGATTAACTACAAGATTAGGGGATTGATGAAGATGAGAACATAAATTTTCATAAAGAGTCTAGGTTGATGTAATCTGTAATTTATCCTTGAATAAATTCAGATGTTCTTTCAATTATTTATCTTCCAATCTTTATCTCTTTATGATCTTTTAAATAAACTGATTTATCTTTTGAAAAGCCACATTTCAATGACTTCCTAAAACCTACATTTTGGAAGAAGGATTAAGTATGATGTTGTTCTAATCATATAATCGTGTACAACTACTTAAGACTTCTTAAAACCTAAATCTAAATATTTCTACTGCTTAAACTCTTTCTAAACAAGCTTTTGTTTCATAACTCAGCTGAGAGCAAGTCTACCGTCTATATCACTAAAACATATACTTCATGCTTATCTGAAAGAAAAGTTTTAATGTGGTATCATAGGCTATTCACCCCCTAGCCTATTTGAGCTTTATTGTGGACCAACAATTGGTATCAGAGCCAAGCTCTTCAAGCTTTATGCCATGTCTAACCACCTGAGAGTTTGATCCTCAAAAAGCTCATTCCAAATGCATGTTAAAAAAAAATTAAAAAAACTTTTGACAAGGATTTCATTGATTTTTTTTTGAAAAACCAGTTTATATTTGAATACTCCTTGTTTTTCAAAAATCATTTGAGAAAGATACTATTACCTTGATGATTGTAAGAACTTATTCATATGACAGATATGTACATATTTATTGGCACTATGAATAATTTCTTCTTTAGATGTATAAAAACTTCGATGGATGCTTCATAATAATGGGATTTGATATTCAAATTCTCTTGACATAAGACTAACGATTGTTATCAATCTAACACATTCTCGATAGAAAATTTCTTAGTTAAAATTCTGCAGCATGACTGTGAAAGAATTTTATCAAGATTTCTGATTCATCTTATGAAAAAGATTAAGAGTCAAAAACTCTATATCATGAAACTTTGATTGATCCCTCTGTTTTATGATATTTAGTTTATGGGAACTTAGTCTATATTTCAAAGAGATATCTGTAATCAACCACTAAGAAACTTGAATAACAATTCTCTAAAAATGTCGCAAATGAAATCATTCTTTAAGCAACATCTATTACATACACAATAGCTCAGATTCCTAAAGGCTCATTTGGGAAGACATCTACATTGATCTGAACGAGACTGTCAATAAAGGGTACACTTCAAGCCCGTATCCCGAGCAACGTCATCTAAGCATATACGCTCCCCGCTCTGACTATGAAATACTCGCTAGGCAAGGAGCTAGGGGCCACTGATATGCCCGGCCCAAGCCGGGTCACGAGCAGGCACGAGCACCCACCACGAGCCAGACACGTGCATAATTGGTATGGGACCCACCAGTTTAGTGGACAGAGCAACCAAGATAGCGGGCATCGAACAGACTCACTCCGTCCAGACCTGGTCGAGCATTGGCCCTACTTGCCTGGCCAGGAGCCATGCCCGGGAATTACATATCGTCTACAAATCTATCTATGGTCAAACAGAATTATGCTCGCCCGGACGCGAGCTGAGCAGGAAACTCCAGAAACTTGTTCTCCAAGATAAGTCAAAGGTTTCCATATCCGGGCAGGACACTTGTCTTATCTGATTCTACATTCACGCGGTCAGCCGCATATCACGCCTAAAATCAAGGGATTCTCTCCTAATTTGGAAAGGTATCTAAGGAAACTAAATTCTAGACGGATTCAATGACATTGGGGGCCTATAAATACTCCTCCATAACTACAAACAATGTACACATACTTTCTTGAGCCTTGACACTCTGTCAAATTGCTTTCAGACTCTCCTTCACACGATACTTACTCTCACGCCGGAGGGGTTTCACGAGGCCTTGCCTTGCACTTCCATTTAGGTTTTCTGTGTTCTCAGCCAGGTTCAAGGAAGCAGATTCAAGCCCAGATATCCAACCCAACACACGGACGGCCCAAGTTGTGATTTTGCCACATCAATACGATTCATTTAGTCAGGTCCGTTAAGCATGTTAAGTCCAATAAACATTATAAAATATATAATTTTGATTTTTAATACATATTTTGAAAAATTATTAATATAAATAGTCAAGCAGTTTAAAAGTCATAAATGTTCAAAAGATAAAACTATGAAATTTACTTAAAACCATTAAGTTAAAACCAACTAGTTTAAATACTTATCCAAAATCCTTAAACTTTTTTAAACTTAGACTTTGTAGCAAGTCTAAATCTATCTGCTGAAATATTCAGCAGATAAGATATCCTCTATTGTTTATGCAGCAGATACTCCTTTGATGTTGCTTAGCAGCCTACATTCTAGTGTCATTTTATCTGCCTAAAGCATAAGTCATTAGTAGCTAGCAGCTACTGATACACAATGTCAGCACCTTCTTATACTCTAATTTTCTACCAGTTGAAAACATTGTAGTCATTTGAAAAAGATCTAACCTTCACACACTTAGTATAAAATATTATTTTGATAAAACTTTTTCAAACAAAAGAACTATTCACATGTCCTATCAATAGAAGACTTTCTTGCATGTCATAAATGTTATTTGTATACTCATACCTAACTAACCATTCTCTTTAATATTTCATGCTAGGTAATACTCTTTATCTCTTACAATCATCCAGAATTTCTGGGCATTCAATGGAACATCATTTCATCAAGAAATTCAAGATTCAACCTCGTTCTCTCAAACGACTACAATTCTGGATATCTCTATAAGCGTTCGAAGCAAGAATTGAAGAATATACCTTTTGCGATATTACGTGCTCAAGCTTTCTAATGTGCATAAAAACGCAACTCGGGCAAGAATACCCAGCCGTATCAAGTAATAAAATGTACATTAGTACGAGTTATCGATCCCACTGAGAATATACGTAATTTTCACTCTAACTATGCACCAAAATTAGACTAACTTTATATTTGAGCGAAAAGAAAATGAATTAAAAACTAAAAATATTAACAACCTAAGAAAGAAATTAAATTTATTCTACTGCGGAAGTGGTTTGACAACAACAAATCAAGATAAAAAGATAGGAGTGCACTATTTCTAGTATAGCCGGTGTTAAAATTAATTTTCTTTTTACTTTTCTTTAACTCAAGTCTTAGTAGTCGGGTGCACTATAATATTCACTACATGCTATCGCAATGTATAACAAATCTAGCTACAACTCGCTAGCTATGGTCTCTCGCATCTTATAAATAAGATAAAATAGCCGCATGTCAAAACAAACACCCAATGACTATCTACGCACGATCTCCTCTCGGTCTCACGTAACCCAAACAATTAAAGTGATTTGCGAAATTAATAGGATGTGCTCTCGCATCTTATCTTATAATTCTAGTGATCATCTAATGGTTCGCTACGCCATTAAAAGCATGATGAACACACAATAATAACCAAGTACATGAGTAATACTTCGTAAAAAGAAATTCTCTAATTTTTTCTACAAATCATGTTGGTGGCCGAGAACACAAAATTGGTTAACTACGGGCTCTCGCATCTTATAGTCAACCCTAACCTCCCCGACCTCGCGAATGGCTAAGGTGGTTCGATCGCGTGTCGAAACAAGTCTCACAATGGCTATCGATGTGTGTCACAAAAATACCAACTATTAAATTGATTGGTCTAAAATACAAAGGTAGCTCTCGCGGATCCTAGACATTTCTAAAATCATTTAATTAATGGTCAATTAATTAAAAGCATTAAGTTCACAAAATAATAACCAAATATGAATGTGTACTAAATAAAGAGAGAGATTAAATTAAATCATTGCATTGGATATAGAAAAATAATTTTATTCCATAAACAAATTAAACACAAACCAATTCAACAATTACAAAATTAATCAACCCAAGAAAATACAATAAATATCTCAAAATATGAGTTGGAAGAATTAAACAGAAGAATCGTGAATCCGGGTTAAAATCTTTTGTAGATGCATCCTTGACTCATGAAATGATGCTTCAAACCTTCAAATGTGATCAAGCTATGGAGGCATGGAGGAAAATGAGGTGAAATGGTTGTTGCTGCCCCATTTAGGGCTAACAGCCTGTAAATGAGGACTTAGTCAAAATGGAGGCAGCTGGGAGGATTAATATGAAGGGAAACAAAAGTGCACACGAAGGCAGGGGCATAAAGGGAAGGACGTAAGAGTTTTGGGGGCAAAAAGGGAAGGAAAGGCTGATGGGTCATGACTGGGTTGAAGGGGCAACCAAGAGGAAAAACCGCGAGTTGCCCAGAAGAGAAACATGATGGTGATGTGAGAGGGAGTGGGCTTAATGGCGGGCATGTAGAGCATGGATGGGCCGGGTGCTGAGCATGACATGGGTTAGGCACTGGATGAGGATTGCTGGGCCAGGCAGGCAACGTGGCTAGAGCAGAAGGCGACAGCGCAAAAGGCATGCAGAATCTGAAATTATGCCGACCTCCCGTTCTTTTCTGAACTGAACGCCGGTACCCCTTGCATTCTGATGGTGGACAGCGCAACCCTACCTTGCCCAGCTCTTGTAATGTAGTCCTTTGTTAGCCCCGTTAGCTCTCATTTGCCTTGGAATACTTGATGGATTTAACGAACTTTGACTGAATGAGTAGTAACTCAACTTTAAAGCATGAAATTGCCTCAAACTTTGTGCTAAACACCATGAATACTTGATTATGCATGGAAACCTATATTAAGCACAAAAACACAAATAATAATATTTCCAATGCATAATTAACTAAAAAATAACACAAAATAAAAAGAAATTCAAGGGAAAATTTGTGGAAATATTGAGCTCATCACTTTCATAAATCAAAATTTCTCTACAACATTCAAAAAGAGACAAACACGTCGAAGCTCTCATTCAAACCAAGAACTTCAATCTTTCCTTGAAGAGCTTCTTCTCCAAAACATTACTAGCCAGTTTCTTTCATAGATATTCTTTTCTAGTTTCTGTTTTGAGCAATCTCTGATTCTTTGTTCCTTTATTCTTTCAAATCCTTAAAGGATCACAGATTATTGCACGAGTTTGATTCTTGCTAAATCAAACATCTCAAACACTGGTTTTTGTTGTACACTGATCCGTTAGTGATCACTTAGCATATATATGGGTAAATACTGGAATTCAAATACATGATTGGAAACATGGAAAAATTTAATATTGATTGGATAGAACCCTCATAACCCATAGAAGAAGCCCCAATTTCTAACTTTCTAGGGTTTGAAAAATGAGGAATACCTTTTTGATCGAGAACGTGAGACTATATCCAATAATGTTCTGGTTGCTTCGTCACTTCACCATCATCGTCCGCCCGTTTCCCGTCCTTTCTTCAGCGAAGCTCTCCACTCTTACTCAATCGACTCTCTCTAACCTGTCACTCATTTTTTGTTCGAAGACATGAGCCTAGGAGTCGACGAATTTTTTTAGGTGGAATTTGTCAAATATGGTCATTTGACTCGGTGAATAAACATATTTGGCCTTTGACCACTGGTTTATTAGTCGACCATTGATTTCGTATGTTAGGGGCTTGCAATTTTAGAGTCACTGCAGTGAACCAATTGGTTTGTTAGTCTACCAAGGTGAAGTGACCATAAAAGTTCATTTTTTTAAGTTAAGCAATATATCATGACCAAGTCATCTTTGACTTGGCTATTTGTGTAGATACTCCATTTTTTAGTGTCTCCGTATTTTCGTTATTTTGGATAAATCCAATGGATAACAGCTTAAAATGGATAAGCCCAATAAGTCTTTTTTAAGTGTATATATTGGATAATTCATTGGATTGGATAATATTTTGCCACCCTTACTTGTAACGACTAACAATTTGTGTTGATTTTAACTGCTTAATTAATTGTGGAGAAAATTATAATTGAAGTTAATGAAATATCCGTATTCCTAGTTACTCTGTATTTGTATAATTTGGTCCCTTGTCAATCGGGTCGAGTTCAGAACAACTTGTGATGTAAATTATACAAAGGGAGGGGTGGTATTATTAGCGTCCTTCTAAAAATATTTTGAGACACATTTTTAATCTTCAAAATTACCCTCAATATACAAATGAGGATTAATAATGAGGGGTTAATAATACTGAAATTAATAATAATGTTTATCTCTGCTCGAGCAACCAATCCCATAGTGTGCTTAAGCCATGGAAGTCCTTTGGGGAGAAATGCTATGAGACCAGATTAATATATGTTATGATACTTTGTTAGGTGTTGTATCAATATCATGTGTTTTGAGATCTTTTGAGTTTACCGGGACATTGGAGTCATTGTTTTGGGGGAATATTGAGTTTCATTCTAAAGTAACTTTGATCATGGGTTAATTAATGATTATATATGAGATCGCATGCATTTTCAAAATTTCAATTTTATGGGTATTTTGGGGTAGAACCGGTCCATAACTTTTGGAAACCCACTGCGAAAAGAAAAAAAAATGACCTTTAAAAATAATATGCAAATAAGATTTTTAGACAAACAATTTTTTGAATTTTCATCATTCAAATTATTAAAAATGTAACACCTACAAATATATAAGAAAAAATATTAAATAACTATTGAAAGCTACTATTATGTACCAATTTAAACAATTTGAAATATACCCCATCAATTGCTTTTATTTTATTTCTTTTTGACTTTTTCTTGGTAACATGTTTTCACTACAAATTCAAGCTCAAAAACACACAATCATCTAATGAAGCTAATAATTGAACAAATATAGAAAATAAAAATGATAGTCAAATAGTAATATAGCTTAATTTTTGCTTAAGATACTTATATTATATACCCAATAATTATTATAATTGTATCTGTATATCAATTTATCAATTTTTATTTTTAAATGATCTAGATAAATATTTTGATGGTCAACTAAAATGTTATGTTTGATAAGAAATTTAGCGGACTCAAAATAAAATGAAAGTTGGGAACGCAAAATCTCTATGTTTATAGAGAAACACCTTACTCATTGGGTTATAGAGTAAATTACAATAGTCATCATATCATATATATATATAATATTAATTTCATAATTAACAGCATATACAAAATAAAAAGAGAATGCGATTCACGGGTATTGAATCCGTACGTCCGACAGCCGAATTAAACAATGCCTTATCCATCAGGCTACCATAACACTGCTAACAAAAATTTTTTTAACCAGTTGAATCCTGGGGTAATAATTTTGGTCTCTTATTGCTACTACCAGGAAAATCGTGGGATGTGTCCGAATGATATAGTGTTTAAGAATATGTCAACTAATAACACATACAAGGTCCAACCTCAGAAGAAAACAAATTGCTTCCACCAAATATCGAACCCACACTGCTAACATATATTTACAATGTATTGGATATATCTTAATAAATTTGGCCTACATTTTAATAAGTGATAAAAACTTAAGAAAAACTATATTACGTATAGTTTATATAAGATGGATTTTCTTAATCTGACTTATCATGTGTTAATGGGTAAATCGAGTTGTAAAAATGTGATACTTTGTCTTACGAGTTAAAATCTAAAAGACGATCTTACAAAAGACTTACTTTTAATAAAATTAGGTCGACCCGGTTTAGAAAATAGAGTAACCAACTTTGTAGTGGGGAGAGAAAAGAGAGAGAGATATACGCATTCACATATGTATATGTGGAAATTAATCATAACTATTAAAAGGTTAAAAACAATCAAATCTGAGCCAATAATTAAGTTTAGTTAATTGCACGTGTACGAAATAATTTGTATTGTAATACTCCTAATGGGTCGGTCATGGTATAAAAAAAAACGTAGGAACGGTCAAGAATTAAAGACCATATTGATTATGCCGATCATGAAAAGATCTGCAATGAAAGGAAGCTTTTTTTGTGTGGGCAGGGAGAATAAGGGAGACGTGGAAAGTAATTGAAGCTGGGATCTCAAACTTAGTTTCATTTATATTACTATATCACCCTCTTAAGGGTAGGATTTCATTATTAATCATGTATAAAATATCATTAATATAATTGTGGATTTGATTATATATAGTCAATTAGTCATGGATAATTATCATTCTTAATTATATATGACAAATTTTCTCTTTTCATTTACATTTAATTAAAATAGACATTTGATCTTATGTAACACTTACTCCACCACTAAAATGAAATTTACCAAAAAAAAAAAAGACTAATAAATAGAAAGAGTTTTTACAAAGAAAAATATTGAATAGATTGTATTCACACCCTCAAATGAATGTGAAAAATTAACGTTGTCATCCACAATTTGAAGAAATTTAATTGACAGTATATATAACTTCTTTTATTATCAATAGTAGAAAACTTATATTTAAAAACTTTTACAACTAATATTACTTCTAACCAATGTGAGATAAAACTCTTTAAGGTGAGACATTACTTCAAATGATTCACTTCTAACACCATACTTTAAACTTTGATATCTTATTCATCCAAAACTTGATTTGAACAAATAAATATATAATTTCGGTGCTCTTACCGAGTAGAACACATTTACACAATTACTTTTGTCAACAAACAAATAATACGTAAACAAATTCCTACCTAAAGTTGTAAAATTTCTTTCACTAAAAACACTAAAATTTTTAATAAGTATTATACTTTAAGTCTTGATATATTATTCATCCAAAACTCGATTTGGACAAATAAATATATCATTTCGATGCTCTCACCGAGGGCGAGTATAACACATTTGCACAATTACCTTCGCCAACAAACAAATGACACGTAAAGAAATTTGTGCTTCAAGTTACATAATTTCTCTCACTAAATACACTAATTTTTTAACAAGTTACATAATTTCTCTCACATTGACTACAAAATATTCTAGTATTATTACCAATAGAAGAGATGTATCTCACATTGGTTAGAAATTGATGTTTGTTTAAAAAAAATACTATTATTAATTACTAATTGAAGAGATGTATCGTACATTGGTTAGAAAATTATATTGGTTTTCAAAGTCTTTTGATAAAAGACTTCTATCGTTATTACCAATAGAAGATGTATATCTCAGATTGGTTAAAAAATAATGTTGATTTTTAATTATTTTAGATTATATAAAAGACTTATTATTATTAGCAATTGAAGATATATATCACACATTTGTTATAAATTGATATTGATTTTAAATTACTTTTATTACCAATAAAAGAGATAAATCTTATATTAGTTAAAAAGTAATGTTGATTTTAAAAGTTTTTAAATAAAAAGACTTCTACTTTTATCACCAATAAAAGAGAAGAGAAGAGATATATCTCATTATATACAAATAGATGTTGGTTTTAGATTTTTTTAGATAAAAAACTTCTGCTACTATTACCAAATGATGAGATGCATGTATTTCACATTGGTTAGAGAGTGATGTAAGTATTAAAAATATTTTTATAAAAGACTTAATACCAATAGAAGAAATATGTATTTCACATTGGTTAGGAAAGTGATATTGGTTTAAAATATTTTTAGATAATGTATCTCGCATTGGTTACAAAGAGATCCACATTATTTAGAAACATATATTGGTTATAAAATTCATAGATAAAAGAATTTTTACGTTATTATCAATACAAGAGATGTATCACACATTGTTTACAAAGAGATGTTGGTTTCAAAACTCTTTAGATAAAAATACTACTACTATTATTATTTTTATGTTATAACCAATAGAAGAGATGTATCTCACATTATTTAGAAAGAGACGTTGATTTCAAAAGTATTTATATAAAAGACTATTATTATTACTATAGAAGAATGTATCTGACATTTATTAGAAATTAATATTTGTTTTAAAAATACTATTATTACCAATAGAAAAGATGCATGTCACATGGTTAGAAAGAGATGTTTCTTTTAAAAGTCTTTAGATAAAAGTTTTAAACTTTCATTACTAATTGAAATAGAAAAGAAGTATCTCACATTGTTATAATATGAATAATAATTTTAAAAGTCTCAAAATAAATATTTTAATACCATAAAGTCCAAAATTTTAGGTGTCTACTAACGCAGATATGTTAAAAAGCTTTCATTTGGATGAATTTTTTTTCTTTTCTTTCATGACAATGATGATAAGAATTGTACAATATTATTTTTATTATTACTATTACTATTCTTATTATTTTTTATAACAATAATACTATTATTATTCTCAAGCATTTATGTGTGACTCGTTGTTTTTCAATCATTACCTATTAATAATATGTATTTATGCTTAATACAATAATTAATGAGATATTAATCTCTTCTATTGTTAATAGTAGAACTCTTATATATATAAAAATTTACAACCAACATTATTTTCAAATCAATGTGGGATACAACTCTTCTATTAGTAATAAAATGTTAGATTTTTAATCTAATGACTTTTAAAACCAAAATAAATTTATAACAAATATGAAATACATCTCTACTAATATTACCAATAGAAAATATGTATCTTACATTGGTTATAAATTAATGTTAGTTTTGAAACTATTTTGATAAAAGAATTTTATTTTTATCATCATAGAATAGATGTATCTTACATTGTTAAGAAAAAAAATGTTAGTTTTAAAAGTCTTATATTAAAGACTTTTACTCTTATTACCAATAAAATATATGTATCCACATTGTTTAAAAATAAATGTTGGTTTAAAAAGTCTTTAGATTAAAGACTTTTTGTTACAAATAGAATAGATGCACATATATCTCACATTGGATACAAATTATTCTACTATTATTATCAATAGAAGAGATGTATCACACATTGATTATAAATTAATGTTGGTTTTCAAAATCTTTAGATATAAGACTTCTACCATTATTATTAATAGAATATGTATATCTCACATTGGTTATAAAGTGATGTTAATTTTAATTTTAGATAAAAGACTTTTACTAATAGAAGAGATATCCTACATTGGTTTAAAAAATGACGTTGGTTTTAAAAATCTTTAAATGAAAGACTTTCATTTTTATCATCAATATAATAGAAGAGATGTATCTCACATTATTTAGGAAAAGATGTTGGCTATAAATTTTTTAAGATAAAAAACTTCTACTATTATTACCAAATGAGGATATGTATTCCACATTGGTTAGAGAGTGATACTGATTTTAAAAGTTTACAATTATTAACAGTAGAAGAGATGTATTTCACATTTGTTAGAAAAGTGATATTTGTTTAAAAAAATTTAGATGATGTATCTCACATTGGTTACAAATAAATGTATCTCATATTATTTAGAAATGAATATTGGTAATAAAAGTCATTAAATAAAGGCATATTTATGTTATTACCAATAGAAAATATGTATCCATATTTTTTAGAAATATATGTTGGTTAAAAAAATCTTTTATCTACTATTATTATTACTAATATAAAATATGTATACCACATGGTTAGAATGTGGTGTTGGTTTTAAAAGCCTTTAGATAAAAGACTTAAATTTCATTACCAATAAAAATAGAAAATAAGTATCTCATATTGTTTAAAAATGAATTATGATTTTAAAAGTTTTTAACAAAATGATTTTTTTTCTCTTTTTTTCTTCTTTTTCCATCAGATAGGTTTAACAAAACGACTTCTAATATTATTATCAAGTTAAATGTTAATTTTAAAAGTCTTTAGATCAAATATTTTTACTATTATTTCTGACACAAAATATGTATCTCACGTTAGTTAGAAATTTATGTTCATTTTAAAAGTATTTAAGTAAAAAAATCGTTTAATATTAGTAACAATAGAAAAAAAATTATAATCATGGAAGTGATTAATAATCTAATTATAATGTCCAAAATATTATTATTACAAAATATATATATATATATATATATCTCACATTGTACTCATGCCGAGCACCGAGCACTATGGTTGTGTCACCTCACCCTCTTTTAGATAAATCTTCATTCTTAAGCATTCATGTGTAACTTTTTGCTTCTCAACCATGACTTATTAATAGTACTTTGAATCTTTGTTTCTCAACCACTACCAATTAATAATATTTATTAATAATTAATATAATAGTGAGATATTAATATCTACTATAAATCTCTTATATTGTTAATAGTAGAAGTCTTATATAGTTATATATTTAAAAAAAATTACAACCAACATTACTTCCAAACCAATGTGGGATATAACTCTTTTATTGATAATTAAAGGTGAGATTTTTAATTAACCTAATGATACTTAAAACCAAAATCAATTTATAAATACTATAAAATGCATACCTACTAATATTATCAATAGAAAAGATGTATATTACATTGGTTATAAATTGATATTAGTTTTGAAAGTCTTTTGATTAAAAAACTTCTACTTTTATCACTATAGAAGAGATGAGTCTTACATCGTTTAAAAATATATGTTAGTTTTAAAAATCTTATATTAAAGACTTCTACTTTTATTACCAATAAAAAATATGTATCTCACATTGTTTAAATAGAAATGTTGGTTTAAAAATTTTTTTGATTAAAAATTTCTTATTACAAATATAATAGTTGCATGTATCTCACATTGGTTACAAAGTATTCTATACTTTTATCATCATAGAAGAGATGTATCTAAGTATCTTACATTGTTTAGAAAGAGATTGTTAGTTTTAAAAGTTTTATATTAAAGACTTATACTCTTATTACCAATAAAAAATATGTATATCACATTATTTTAAAAAATATTGGTTTACAAAGTCTTTAAATTAAAGATTTTTTATTACAAATATAATAGATGCATGTATCTCACATTGGTTAGAAATATCATACTATTATTACCAATAGAAGATATGTATCTTACATTGGTTAAAAATTGATGTTGGTTTTAAAAATACTATTATTACCAATAGAAGAGATGTATCTTACATTGGTTAGAAAGTGATGTTGATTTTCAAAAATTTTAGATAGAAAACTTCTACCATCATTACCAATAGAAGATGTACATTTCATATTTATTAGAAATTGATGTTGATTTTTATTTTAGATAAATGACTTTTACTATTATTACTAATAGAAAAGATATATCTCACGTTTGTTAGAAATAGATATATCCTACTTGGTTAACAAGTGATGTTGATTTTAAAAGTTTTTAGATAAAAGACTTTTACTTTTATCATCAATAGAAGAGAAAAGATGTATCTCACATTGTTTAGAAAGAGATGTTGATTTTAAATTTTTTAACATAAAAAACATTTACTATTATTACCAAATGAGGAGATGTATCTCACAGTGATGTTGGTTTTAAAAGTCTACCATTATTACCAATAGAAGAGAAGTAATGCACATTTGTTAGAAAAGTAATATTGATTTAAAAAGTTTTCAAATGATGTATCTCACATTGGTTATAAAGAGATGTATCTCATATTATTTAGAAATGAGTATTGGTTATAAAAGTCTTTAAATAAATGATTTTTATTTTATTATCAATAGAAAAAGATGTATTTCATATTGTTTAGAAAGAGATGTTGGCTTAAAAGTCTTTAAATAAAATACTATCATTATTTCTAATAGAAAAAAGGTTTCACATATTGTTTAGAAAGAAATGTTGGTTTAAAAGTTTTTAGATAAAAGACTCGTATTATTACTAATAGAAGAGATATATCTCATATTTATTAGAAATTTGTGTTGATTTTAAAAATACTATTATTAATTACCAATAAAAAATATTTATACAACATGGTTAGAGTTAGAAAGTAATGTTGGTTTTAAAAGTCTTTAGATAAAAAAAAATCAAACTGTTATTACCAATAGAAATAGAAAACAAATATCTCACATTGTTTAAAGATGAATAATGATTTTAAAAGTTTTTAACAAAAAGGCTTCTACTGTTATTATCAAGTTCGATGTTATTTTTAAAAATCTTTGGATAAAAGATTTTTTGTAGAAAAATATTATTATGATGGGGCACACAATTATTTTTGGGCAGAAAATTATTTCTCACTCTTATTAAAAAAATCTCAATAACACATTTATTTATAGTACCTAAATAAATCCTTTATCTAATCGGATTCGGGCTAGGTTTAAAACTAATACATAAATAAATCATTTATCAAATTGGACTCGGTCCTCTAATTAGACTTGGTTTAGGACCCAACATTGCCTCCCTTAAACCAAGTCTTCAAACTTGATCATGCCCAACATAGTCTTCAACTTCCAAAATAGCTCGGTCTTCAATGGCTTTGTAAAAATATCTGCAACTTGATCTTCAGTCGGACAATACTCAACCACGATCTCTTTATCACGAACCAAATCACGAATGAAGTGAAACTTGATGTCGATATGCTTGCTTCGACCATGAAAAACCGGATTCTTCGATAATGCAATCGCCGACTTGTTATCACATAAAATCTTCGTTGGACCATCTTGCTTAAATTGTAAAACATTGAGCAATCTACGTAACCACACTGCTTGAGTAGCACTACCCGTTCGCCATGTATTCCTTGTAGAGAGAGCGATAACTGTTGTTTCTTTGAAGACCACGAAAACACGCCGAACCAAGATAAAATGCATAACCCGAAGTACTTTTCATATTCTCGTATCACCCCAATCGCTATCTCAGATAACCAACTAGCTTCCCATCACTTGAGCTTGAATAAAAATACCATCACTACACGCATTCTCGGATGTAACGCAAAATTCGCTTTGCAGCTTGCAAATGAGATTGACGTGGAGACTCTATAAACCTGCTAATCAATCCAACACCATAAACAATATCTGGCCTTGTTGAAGTTAAATATCTCAAACTCCCAATCAATCTTCTAAAATAAGTAGGATCAACGAAACCACCATTACCATCACTCACTAACTTCAACTTCGCCTCAAGTGGAGTCAAAATTGGTTTAGCCTTATCCATTTTAAACTTCTTCAAAATATCACTAGCATACTTTTTCTGCGAAATAAAAATTCCTCCATCTACTTGAGCAACTTCAATTCCAAGAAAGTAAGACATAAGCCCCAAATCGGTCATCTCAAATTGATTTATCATAGCCTCCCTAAATTGTGCCACCAACCTCGAATTATTGCCAGTGAAAATCAAATCATCTACGTACAAGCAAACAATAAGAATATCACCATGCAACGATTTGACATATAAAGTATGCTCATACGGACATCTCTGAAAACCATTCTCCACAAAATACGAATCAATGCGAGTATACCAAGCTCTAGGAGCTTGCTTCAAGCCATACAAAGCCTTTTTCAACCGGTAAACTTTATCTTCATTGCCACTTTTAACATACCCCCGCAGTTGTTCAACATATACCTCTTCTTCAAGGACGCCATTCAAGAAAGCCGATTTAACATCCATTTGATAAATTTTCCAACTATTTTGAGCAGCTAGAGAAATAATCATACGGACAGTATCAAGTCTAGCAACCGGTGCAAATACTTCAAAATAATCAATACCTGGCTTTTGCTTGTAACCTTTTGCAACTAACCTTGCCTTGTAACGATCAACTTCACCACTTGGTTTGTACTTAGTCTTGTAAACCCACTTCACACCAATCGCCTTCTTACTAGTTGGCAATGTAGTAAGCTCCCATGTGTTATTCTTCTCAATCGCATGAATCTCATCATCCATTGCTTGAATCCAATGATCTTCACAAGATGCCTCATCAAAACTAACTGGATCACAATCTGCAAATAAAGCGAAGTTCACTATATCTTCATCGGATATCTCATTATCATTGCCCACAACATAATCTTGCAACCTAGTTGGTAAGTTACGTTGTCTCTGCGGACGCCCAAAACTTTCTCCCCCGTGTAGGAGTAGGAACATCACCTTGAACATTAACATCTTCATCTTGAGCAGAAACATTTGGAGAATCAAATCTTGAATTTTCCTTTTCTTTAGAAGACCAATCCCAAATAGCAATCTCATCGAAAGTCACATCTCTACTAACAATAACCTTATTTGTCACTGGGTTGAACAATTTATAAGCTTTTGACACATCACTATACCCAATGAAAATACACTTTTCACTTTTGTCATCAAGTTTCTTTCTCAAATGATCAGGCACATGAGAATAAGCAACACAACCAAACACCCTAAGATGTCCAATATAAGGTCTTCGGCCACTCCAAGCCTCTTCCGGAGTTCTATCACGCACACTTCTTGTTGAGCACCTATTCAAAACATAAATTGCACACGCAACTGCTTCGGCCCAAAAACTCTTTGGCAATTTCTTGAAACTCAACATGCACCTAACCATATCCATAATAGTTCTATTTTTTCTTTCTGCTACACCATTCTGTTGCGGAGTATATCTAGCAGTCAACTGATGTTCAATACCATGCTTCTCAAGAAAATCATCACAAACAAGATACTCGGTGCCTCTATCGGTTCTCAAAGCTTTAATTTTATTTCCACTTTGTTTCTCCACAAAATACTTAAACTTCTTAAACATATCACAAGCATCAGATTTTTCTTTCAAAAAATACACCCATGCTTTTCTACTAAAATCATCAATAAATGTGACAAAATACCTGCAACCTCCGTTAGAAGCAACTTCAACCGAGCATAAATCCGAATGAATCAACTCCAACATTCTCTTTGCCCTCCAAGATTTGCCTGTAGGAAAAGCATCTCTATGTTTCTTGCCCAAAACACATGTTTCACAAACTCCATTAGGAACATTAATCGCAGGCAATCCATTAACCATTCGTTTACGAGCAAGATAATTAAGACTTCCAAAATTAACGTGCCCAAACCGCATGTGCCACAACCAATTATCATCACGAATCACAGAACTAAAGCATGATAAATTTCCACAATCTAACGTCAAACAGAATAAACGATTCGGAGACATATTTACCTTTGCTATTAGTCCTCTTGCCCATCACCAATACTACAAACTCCATTAAAAATTCTCATATCATAGCCCTTTTCTGAAAGTTGCCCCATACTCAATAAATTTTTCTGAAGACTTGGAACATAGTAAACATCGGAGATAAAATTTTTAGAACCATCTTTCAATGAAATTGAGATCCTTCCTTTTCCCATCACCGGTACTTTCGCATTATTACCAAATTTTACCTCAGATCTAACAGATTCATCCAAATCAGAAAATAATTCTTTGCTCCCACACATATGATTGCTACACCCCGAATCCAAATACCATGTATTTTTATCACTTGAGTTCTCACAACTACTAACCAACAGTAAAGTTCTCGAATTTTCAACATTATTTTCAGCATAATTATTAACATGATAATTTCCATTATTTTCCCTTCTATATCTGCATTCAGCGATTTTATGACCCGATTTTCCACAATTATAACAGCAATTAGTATTGTTACCTCCGTAATTATTACCTCCGCCTGATCTGTCATGCCAATAATTATTTCTTCCTTGTCCGCCACCAGAATTGTAATTGCCTCTGCCTCGATTGTTGTAACCACGGCCACCACCATTGTTGTAACCACAATTACCATTATTGTTGTAATTTCGTCCACCACCATTATTGTAGCCACGACCACCACTGTTGTTGTAGCCACGACCACCTCCATTATTGTTACCGCGACCACCTCTATTGTTGTATCCGCGACCTCTGTTGTTGTACCCGTGACCTCTACCACCATGGTTTTGGTTTCCTTGATTTGATCCATTATTATCCTTTGATCCATCATTCACGTTTTTCAAATTAACTTGACTTTGCAATGCCGCTTCTTCTGTTTTCTCCGATCTTTCACCAAATAGTAACTCATGACTAACAAGGGCAGATTCTAATTCTGCCACCATCAACGTCTTCAAATCTTTAGTCGTCATATTTATTTCTGCAGCACCTTGAAAAGCTTTTGTCATCGAACGAAGAATTTTCGAACAAATTCTTTCATCCGAAACATCATCTCCGTTTGCCTTCATATCTGAAGCCAGATCGCTCACACGAGAGATATACTCCGAAACTTTCTCCGATTTCTCCATATTTATATTTTCAAATTTCTTCGTCAAAACTTGTAAATAATTTCTCTTAACTCTATCATCACCTCCGTACGTCTTTGTCAAAACATCGAACGCTTCATGTGCTGATTTAGAACCAATAATCTTCTTCCGAACGCCATCTTCAACTGCATTAAAAATATAATCAAGTGCTTCAGCAGACTTGATTTTCTCTCCTTTACCCGCATTCTCCGCAAGTCTCTCATCAACATATTTTTCTAAATCACAGACCATCAAAAAGTTATACATTTGACATCTCCAATCAGGAAAATTAATTTTTCCATCAAACTTAGGACTCATATAAACCTTGCTGCAAACCATCTTGACCACGAACTAACTCGATCACTAGAGGAAGAAAGCGCTTTTGAATGGAAGAAAGTAGAATAATTGAATGGGGCCAATGGATGATGAGATTAAACTACTTCACAAATGCTTGGAATAATTATTAGTACTTCAAATTCTTTGAGGGTTACAAACGGAAATCAAATTAAGAGTGCAGAAACCGATTTGATAAAAGAGATAGTTCGTCTTCGTCCTCTGCGCATCAATTGGTGGTGGTCTGATTATGAAGAATTTTGTGGCTCTGATACCAAATGTAGAAAAATATGATGGGGCACACAATTATTTTTGGGTAGAAAATTATTTCTCACTCTTATTAAAAAAATCTCAATAACACATATATTTATAGTACCTAAATAAATCCTTTATCTAATCAGATTCGAGCTAGGTTTAAAACTAATACATAAATAAATCACTAGTTATTTAGCCCGTGCTATGCACGTGTATAATGTGGGATATATATAATTTTGTAATAATAATATAACTTTTAGACGACATTATAATTAGATTGTTAATCTCTTCTATTGTTATATTTTTTTTATATTATTACTAATATTAAACGATTTTTTTACCTAAATACTTTTAAAATTAATATAAGTTTCTAGCTAACGTGAGATATATATTTTGTATTAATAATAATAGTAATTTTTTTTTATCTAAAGAGTTTTAAAATTAACATTTAACTTGATAATAATATTAGAAGTCATTTTGTTAAAAACTTTTAAAATCATAATTCATTTTTAAACAATGTGAAATAAAAGACTTTTATCTAAAGACTTTAAAACCAACACCACATTCTAACCATGTGGTATACATATTTTCTATTAGTAATAATAGTAGTGGATAAAAGACTTTTTAAACAATATTCATTTCTAAACAATGTGGATACATATTTTCTATTGGTAATAACAAAAAATGTCTTTATCTAATGACTTTTATAACCAATACTCATTTCTAAATAATATGAGATACATTTCTTTATAACCAATGTGAGATACATCATCTAAAAACTTTTTAAACCAATATCACTTTATAACCAATGTGAAATATTTCTTTTCTATTGCTAATAATTGTAGACTTTTAAAATCAACATCACTCTCTAACCAATGTGTAATACATATTCTCATTTGGTAATAATAGAAGAAGTCTTTTATTTTAAAAATTTTATAACCAACATCTCTTCCTAAATAATGTGGGATACATCTCTTCTATTACATTGACAATAAAAGTAAAAGTCTTTAGATTAAAGACTTTTAAAACTAACATCATTTTTTAGCAAATGTAAGATATCTCTTCTATTAGTAATAATAGTAAAAAAAATTTTTTATCTAAAATTAAAATCAACATCACTTTCTAACCAATGTGAGATATACATATTCTATTGATAATAATGGTAGAAGTCTTCTATTTAAAGACTTTAAAAACAAACATTACCATCCACCAAATGTATGATACATTTATTCTATTGGTAATAATAGTATTTTTAAAACCAACATTAATTTATAGCCAATGTGTGATACATCTTTTCTATTGATAATAATAGTAGAATACTTTGTAACCAATGTGAAATACTTGCATCCATGTGGAAGCTTTAAAAACTTTTGGTTTTCAAGTGATTTTGAAAATCAACATCACTTTTCACTTTCCAACTAATGTATGATGCATTTCTTCTATTGATACTTAATAATATAATTTTTAAAACCAACATCAATTTCTAACCAATGTGAGATACATCTCTTCTATTGTTGAAAAAATAGTGTTTTTAGTGAAAGAAATTGTGCAACTTAAGGCACGAAATTCTTTACGTGTCATTTGTTTGTTGACGAATGTAATTGCGCAAATTTGTTCTACTCGGTGAGAGCATCAAAATGATATATTTATTTGTCCAAATCGAGTTTTGGGTAATAAGATATCAAGACTTAAAGTATAATACTTGTTAAAATAATTAGTGTTTTTAGTGAGAGAAATTATGCAACTTGAGGCACGAATGTCTTTACGTGTCATTTATTTGTTGACGAATGTAATTGTAAATGTATTCTACTCGGTGAGCATCGAAATCATATATTTATTTGTCCAAATCGAGTTTTGGATGAATAAGATATCAAGAGTTAAAGTATAATACTTATTAAAAATTAGTGTTTTTAGTGAAAGAAATTATGCAACTTGAGGCACAAATTTCTTTACGTGTCATTTGTTTGTTGACAAAAGTAATTGTGCAAATGTGTTCTACTCGTCAAGAACATCGAAATGATATATTTATTTGTCCAAATCAAGTTTTGAATGAATAAAATATCAAAGCTTAAAGTATGATGTTAAAAGTGAGTCATTAGAAAGAATATCTAACCTTGAAGAGTTTTATTCCACATTGGTTAGAAGTAATGTTAGTTGTAATTTTTTTTAAATATAAGTCTTTTACTATTGACAATAGAAGCAGTTATATATACTAATAATAATACTCATTATCATTATGATTATTATTATGTATTATTATTAGTTAATGATTAGAAAACCAAAAGTATATATATATATATCAACATCATTTTTTAACCAATGTGAGATATACATTTTCTATTGGTAATAATGGTAGAAGTTTTTTAACAAAAAACTTTAAAAATCAACATCATTTTATAACAAATGTATGATATAACATCTTTTCAATTAGTAATTAATAATAATATTTTTAATACAAACATCAATTTCTAACCAATGTGTGATACATCTCTTCTATAGGTAATAATAGTAGAATATTTTGTAACATGTGAGATATTTTAATAATAGTAGAATATTGGTAATAATAGTCTTTTAAAGACTTTAAAATCTAGCATTTTCTTTTTAAACAATGTGTTATAATATAAAATAATTTAAACTCAACATCATTTTCTAATGTGAGATATACATCTTCTATTGGTAATAATTGTTAAAATATTTTATCATATATATATATTGGTGAGGAGCACTATGGTTGTTGCCTCACCACTTTGAATAAATCTTCATTCTAAAGCATCCATGTGGAAGCTTTAAAAACTTTGGTTTTCTAGTGACTTTGAAAATCAACATCACTTTCCAACCAATGTATGATGCATGATGCATTTCTTCTATGGTACTTAATAATAAATTTTTAAAACCAACATCAATTTCTAACCAATGTGGGATACATCTCTTCTATTGTTGAAAATTAGTGTTTTTGTGAAAGAAATTGTGTAACTTGAGGCACGAATTTCTTTTATCGTTTGTTTTTTGTTAACGAAGGTAATTGCGCAAATGTATTCTACTCGGTGAGAGCATCAAATGATATATTTATTTGTCCAAATTGAGTTTTTGATAATAAGATATCAAGACTTAAAGTATAATACTTGTTAAAAAAATTAGTGTTTTTAGTGAGAGAAATTGTGCAACTTGAGGCACGAATTTCTACGTGTCATTTGTTTGTTGTAAATGTAATTGTGCAAATGTGTTCTACTTGGTGAGAGCATCGAAATGATATATTTATTTGTCCAAATTGAGTTTTGGATGAATAAGATATCAAGAGTTAAAGTATAATACTTATTAAAAAAATTAGTGTTTTTAGTAAAAGAAATTGCAACTTGAGGCACAAATTTCTTTACGTGTCATTTGTTTGTTGACAAAAGTAATTGTGTAAATGTGTTCTACTCGGCAAGAACATCGAAATGATATATTTGTCCAAATCAAGTTTTGGATGAATAAGATATCAAAGCTTAAAGTATGATGTTAAAAGTGAGTCATTAGAAGTAATATCTAACCTTGAAGAGTTTTATCCCACATTGGTTAGAAGTAATGTTAGTTGTAAAATTTTTTAAATATAAGTCTTCTACTATTGACAATAGAAGAAGTTATATATACTAATACTAATACCCTTATCATATTGATTGTTATTAGGTATTATTATTAGCTAATGGCTAGAAAACAAAGGTTTTTAAAACTTCCACATGGATGATTTAGAATGAAGATTTATCTAAAGGTGGTGGGTGGCACACCATAGTGCTCTCTACCAACTTAAATATATATATATATATATATATATATATATATATATATATATATATATATATTT
>CM028381.1:70844082-70889425 GCA_013146195.2 Codonopsis lanceolata
AAACATAAGCCCCCAAATCGTCATCTCAAATTGATTTATCATAGCCTCCCTAAATTGTGCCACCAACCTCGAATATTGCGATTGAAAATCAAATCATCACGTACAAGCAAACAATAAGAATATCACCATGCAACGATTTGACATATAAAGTATGCTCATACGGACATCTCGAAAACCATTCTCCACAAAATAAGAATCAATGAGTATACCAAGCTCTAGGAGCTTGCTTCAAATATACAAAGCCTTTTTCAACCGGTAAACTTTATCTTCATTGCCACTTTTAACATACCTGGGGTTGTTCAACATATACCTCTTCTTCAAGGACGCCATTCAAGAGCCGATTTAACATCCATTTGATAAATTTTCCAACTATTTTGAGCAGCTAGAGAAATAATCATACGGACGATATCAAGTCTAGCAACGGTGCAAATACTTCAAAATAATCAATACCGGCTTTTGCTTGTAACCTTTTGCAACTAACCTTGCCTTGTAACGATCAACTTCACCACTTGGTTTGTACTTAGTCTTGTAAACCCACTTCACACCAATCGCCTTCTTACTAGTTGGCAATGTAGTAAGCTCCCATGTGTTATTCTTCTCAATCGCATGAATCTCATCATCCATTGCTTGAATCAATGATCTTCACAAGATGCCTCATCAAAACTAAGCGGATCACAATGCAAATAAAGCGAAGTTCACTATATCTTCATCGGATATCTCATTATCATTGCCCACAACATAATCTTGCAACCTAGTTGGTAAGTTCGTTGTCTCTGGACGCCGAGAACTTTCTCCTGTGCAATTGTAGGAGTAGGAACATCACCTTGAACATTAACATCTTCATCTTGAGCATAGAGATGACTTTTCGACAATCAAATCTTGAATTTTCCTTTTCTTTAGAAGACCAATCCCAAATAGCAATCTCATCGAAAGTCACATCTCTACTAACAATAACCTTATTTGTCACTAGGTTGAACAATTTATAAGCTTTTGACACATCATTATACCCAATGAAAATACACTTTTCACTTTTGTCATCAAGTTTATTTCTCAAATGATCAGGCACATGAGAATAAGCAACACAACCAAACACCTAAGATGTCCAATATAAGGTCTTCGGCCACTCCAAGCCTCTTCAGGAGTTCTATCACGCACACTTCTTGTTGAGCACCTATTCAAAACATAAATTGCTGCACGCAAGCGCCGGCCCAAAAACTCTTTGGCAATTTCTTGAAACTCAACATGCACCTAACCATATCCATAATTGTTCTATTTTTCTTTTTCTGCTACACCATTACATTGCGGAGTATATCTATGATCAAGCGATGTTCAATACCATGCTTCTCAAGAAAATCATCACAAACAAGATACTCGGTGCCTCTATCGGTTCTCAAAGCTTTAATTTTATTTCCACTTTGTTTCCACAAAATACTTAAACTTCTTAAACATATCACAAGCATCGAGATTTTTCTTTCAAAAAAATACACCCATGCTTTTCTACTAAAATCATCAATAAATGTGACAAAATACACGCAACCTCCGTTAAAAGCAACTTCAACCGAGCATAAATCCGAATGAATCAACTCCAACATTCTCTTTGCCCTCCAAGATTTGCCTGTAGGAAAAGCATCTCTATGTTTCTTGCCCAAAACACATGTTTCACAAACTCCATTAGAAACATTAATCGTAGGCAATCCATTAACCATACGTTTACGAGCAAGATAATTAAGACTTCCAAAATTAACGTGCCCAAACCGCATGTGCCACAACCAATTATCATCACGAATCACAGAACTAAAGCATGATAAATTTCCACAATCTAACGTCAAACATAATAAACGATTCGGAGACATATTTACCTTTGCTATTAGTCCTCTTTACCCATCACCAATACTACAAACTCCATTAAAAATTCTCATATCATAGTCCTTTTCTGAAAGTTGCCCCATACTCAATAAATTTTTCAGAAGACTTGGAACATAGTAAACATCGGAGATAAAATTTTTAGAACCATCTTTCAATGAAATTGAGATCCTTCCTTTTCCCATCACCGGTACTTTCGCATTATTACCAAATTTTACCTCAGATCTAACAGATTCATCCAAATCAGAAAATAATTCGTTGCTCCCACACATATGATTGCTACACCCCGAATCCAAATACCATGTATTTTTATCACTTGAGTTCTCACAACTACTAACCAACAGTAAAGTTCTCGAATTTTCAACATTATTTTCAGCATAATTATTAACATGATAATTTTCATTATTTTCCCTTCTATATCTGCATTCAGCGATTTTATGACCCGATTTTCCACAATTATAACGACAATTAGTATTGTTACCTCAGTAATTATTACCTCCTTGATCCGTCATGCCAATAATTATTTCTTCCTTGTCCGCCACCAGAATTGTAATTGCCTCTGCCTCGATTGTTGTAACCACGGCCACCACCATTGTTGTAACCACAATTACCATTATTGTTGTAATTTCGTCCACCACCATTATTGTAGCCACGACCACCACTGTTGTTGTAGCCACGACCACCTCCATTATTGTTACCGCGACCACCTCTATTGTTGTATCCGCGACCTCTGTTGTTGTACCCGTGACCTCTACCACCATGGTTTTGGTTTCCTTGATTTGATCCATTATTATCCTTTGATCCATCATTCACGTTTTTCAAATTAACTTGACTTTGCAATGTCGCTTCTTCTGTTTTCTCCGATCTTTCACAAAATAGTAACTCATGACTAACAAGGGCGTCAGATTCTAATTCTGCCACCGTCAACGTCTTCAAATCTTTAGTCGCCATATTTATTTCTGCAGCACCTTGAAAAGCTTTTGTCATCGAACAAAGAATTTTCGAACAAATTTTTTCATCCGAAACATCATCTCCGTTTGCCTTCATATCTGAAGCCAGATCGCTCACACGAGAGATATACTCCGAAACTTTCTCCGATTTCTCCATATTTATATTTTCAAATTTTTTCGTCAAAACTTGTAAATAATTTCTCTTAACTCTATCATCACCTCCGTACGTCTTTGTCAAAACATCGAATGCTTCATGTGCTGATTTAGAACCAATAATCTTCTTCCGAACGCCATCTTCAACTGCATTAAAAATATAATCAAGTGCTTCAGCAGACTTGATTTTCTCTCCTTTACCCGCATTCTCCGCAAGTCTCTCATCAACATATTTTTCTAAATCACAGACCATCAAAAAGTTATACATTTGACATCTCCAATCAGGAAAATTAATTTTTCCATCAAACTTAGGACCCATATAAACCTTGCTGCAAACCATCTTAACCACGAACTAACTCCGATCGATCACTAGAGGAAGAAGCGCTTTTTGAATGGAAGAAAGTAGAATAATTGAATGGACGAAGCACTGTGGATGATGAGATTAAACTACTTCACAAATGCTTGGAATAATTATTCCAGTACCTTCAAATTCTTTTGAGGGTTACAAACGGAAATCAAATTAAGAGTGCAGAAACCGATTTGATAAAAGAGATAGTTCGTCTTCGTCCTCTGCGCATCAATTGGTGGTGGTCTGATTATGAAGAATTTTGTGGCTCTGATACCAAATGTAGAAAAATATGATGGGGCACACAATTATTTTTGGGTAGAAAATTATTTCTCACTCTTATTAAAAAAATCTCAATAACACATATATTTATAGTACCTAAATAAATCATTTATCTAATCGGATTCGAGCTAGGTTTAAAACTAATACATAAATAAATCATTTATCAAATTGGACTCGGTCCTCTAATTAGACTTGGTTTAGGACCCAACATTTTTATTATTATTACCAATAGAAAATATGTATCTTACGTTAATTAGAAAATTCTATTGATTTTAAAAGCATTAGGTAAAAAAAATTTAATATTAGTAATAATAAATTAAATTAAATTATTATAACTATTGAAGAGTTTAATAATCTAATTATAATATTTAAAAGTTATATATTATTAAAAACAAAATGTATCTTATATTATATCCATGCGAAACACGAACTAAATAACTTGCACTAGTTGATATCATATTTTTTTTGCACATTCACATTAGAATTAGTGATGCTCTTAGTAGACATTTTCCCTTAAACACCTTTATCTAATAAAAAGTTTGAAAAAAAAAATCTCTTTTTTGAACATCATAGTGTTTGAAAAATATCAATATACCAAAAACATAATTAACCTTGCACATGTGATGTGCGTATTCCTGAATATTATTTAACTTGAACTTAAATTGTAAATAATTGTTAATTTTTTTTAACAATCTTGTTGACGTGGCACATGTGCCATGTCATCACGTGCAAAAAGGCTTTGTTAGAGCATCCTCAATGTTAAAATTTTTATCAACTTCTTATACAACTTCTTAACTGGGTCCCACTGCTACCTACACATTTTTTTCTTCTTACACTCTTAAGAATAAATCTTCTCATTGTATACTATTCTTACACAACTTCTTACACAAAAAATATTAAATTTAACACCAACCCAAATAAAATAAAAATCCCTTCCCCACTCCCCCCCCCCACCACACACATTGGCCGACAGCCCCTGCCCAGTTGCCTTCCTTTTGCAGGTTCCTATTGGGGAAGTTTTTTCCCCTCTCTCTCCTAGTTGTCAACTAAGAAGTTACACAATGGTAAGCAAACTTTACCTTCTTAATTGGAAGTTGTCTAAGAAGCTTGATTTTATAGACAATGGAGATGCTCTTAAGTTTTGTATTTCCGTATGGATTCAAATAGATATTTTTCAAATAGTACGATGGTTGAAAAAGTAATTTTTCTTTGTAAAGTATTAATTGAAGAATATATTTTTCAAATGAAGCTATTTCAAAACCCATATTCAACGATCTCTTCTCGCAAAATTCTTTTGATCTTTCAGAAATCTCCATTCGAACACATTCTACTATTAGATATATTTTCTTCTTTACATAAATTGTTGTCCGCTGTATAACCGTGTATAACATAAATAAGTGAGGGCAATTTTGGCATTTTAAGAAAAAAAATATATTTATATTTATTATTGTTGTCTTCTTTCCTGCAAAAATTATTTCACCTAAACAACCCAATCGATAATAAAAATTTAACAAAAAATTTAACGGCGGGACTAATGAGAGCCAAAGTGTCGAGTTCAAAAATAACTATACGAAAATTGTAAAATCTATCACATTTATAGGAATATGTTTTAAGTTCAGGGACCAAATTATATATTAGTTTTTTCAAATTTATAAGTTTTATTTGGAAGTAACTTTGATCATGGGTTAATTAGTGATTATGAGATCTTGTGCATTAATTTCAAGATTTCAATTTTATGGATACTTTGTAGATACTTTGTGGAACAGAGTAATTTTGTAACATATTTAAAGTGTTTAATTATAAGGCCAAATAAGCCAAAAGAGCTTTAGCATTCAAAAAAAGCCAAAAGGCCAAAATTTTAAGAAACATGAAGATAACTATTCATTAATAAATATTTGATTGTCTTCATTTCATATTTTATGAAATATACATATCACCATAAGTACTAATTTTCAAGTTTTTTAACAAATAATTATAACAACTCATAAGATTAGAGAGTTAATTCTAACTATTAAAAGTTTAAAAAAAATTAAAAGATGATTAAATTTAACACTACGTACTTAGTTTTACTCAATTGCGCGTACAAATTGTATTGTAATATTGATATCTTAGTGGTTGTCGGATATGACTATCAAGTAAAGGATTGTAGTATCAATGTTGTGCATGATCAAGAACAATTTAGAAAAAAATAACTTAAGCAATACTCTCTCCGATCTCAAATAATCATGGGCACACAGATTTAAAAAAATAATTAATTATATTCTAAATATTGATATAATATTAAGTTTTCTTCAAAGCCCTTTTTGCATGTGACTCATAATTTAAATAGGAAGAAAAGTAAGGGTAAATCAGTAAAATTATTTTCATAAAAAGAATTGTTTCAAAACATAAAAATATTTTGAAAAGTATGAAAAAAAGGAAGATAGATGATGATTTAGGAACAGATGCAGTATTAATAATAATAATAATAATAATATTAATAATAATAATAAAAAATAGCAAAAATCAGTCTTAGGTCATCAATTTGTATTTGATTGGATATTTAGGCTTATGTGTGGCTTGGATTTTCCAACAAACCTGGCAAAAACACGAAAGAAACCTTAGTAGCAATGCAAGACTTAGACAAACCACTTTGGTATGAGAGTAAGAATCGTATGCTAGAGAGAGTTCAAAGTTTCTAGGCTTAAAATGTGTGTACCATGTTTAGGGTTTTTGGAGGGTATATATAGGTCCCCAAGTGATAGAATTCTTGTAGAATTAAGATTGGTTACAACCTATTAGAGTTAGGAGTCCATCCTTAAATCATAGGCGTGATTGGCGGGATGCTGCTTGATTTCCAGAATAGATAAGAAATGAATCTATGTCAGATTAGGAAACCTCATAGCCTGCCTTGGGCCTCAAGGCTTGGTTGCTCAATGGCCGCCATTGACACCGGAGTGTCTTATGAAAAAAATCCGCAAAGTGGCAATGTGATGGTCAAGACATGGGACTAAAGGTAGCTGTTGTCCAAAATGTGCAGAACCGAAATTTCAGTAACTTTAACTATTAAACTGTATTGACTCGGGAGGACCCAGAATACATGGCTATGTTCGTTGGAAAGGTATACGAGTCTACTTTAAGGGGAAAAAAACGGTTCATCGTTTCGAGCCCTGTGGAGCGAGAAAATGCATTTTACGTACAAGGTGTCGGTATGCGCACCGGCTTCAGAGCGTTTTTCATCTTCTTTTTAATCTTTCTTCTTGGATTCTTCTCCAATAGTCAAGATTGGAAGTTCATCATCCCTAGGTGTGTTATAGATTCAGTTTATCTCTTAGTTTTGGATAAATCATTTGTACTTGGCCATGACTGTTCGTATTTTTCAATTCATGTACTCCCTAGGTTCATAGTTCATGTATCTTTGCTTCATAAATGGGGGGATGTCCCATTCTAGACTATAAATACCCTCATATCTAAAGGGGAGGGTAGACTTGATTGCAATTTTGAGCCATTGGAAATTTATAGAAAAAGGATTTCTTCTTTTCTTAATCAATTCCTTTGGTGGATTTCGAAGTGTATTTGGGTGTTTATCCCTCTCATAATCTTCACTTGTGTTTTCCTCTTTACTTCTCCTTTTCCAGCATCAAGTTTGGTATCAGAGCTTTGGAAGCCATGCCTCCCTGGTGTCGAGCTGCTCGTGAAAGAAACCTACGAGATGTTGAAATGGATGATCTTAAGAGACAAGTGGAACAACTCCAGCAGCGATTGGAGCAGTACGAACCTCCTAATCATGATGATTCATGCCATGGTTCGGATACTGAATCTGTGAATGAAGAGGAGAATATTAACCCCTTCCATCGCGCTCGAAATGCAGCGTCGAGTGAAGAGGCTTTTCCCCGTCATCAAGACCGAAGAAACCGTTATTTCCAATGCGATGACATCAAAGTTGAAATTCCAGAATTTAAAGGTAAGAACAATCCTGATGATTTTATGGATTGGTTGAACACTGTTGAAAGAGTTTTTGATTACAAGGATGTAGAGGAAGATCGTAAGGTCAAGCTTATTGCCATCAAGTTGAAGAAGCACACATCTATTTGGTGGGAACACCTCAAGAATCAACGAGCTTGTGATGGGAAGAGTCGGATTTTGACTTGGGAAAAGATGAAGAAACTACTCAAGCGAAAGTACTTGCCGGAGAACTTTCGACAAGATTCTTTCCTTCAATTTCACAAATTCAAGCAAGGGGAGTTATCCGTTGAAGAGTACACTACTGAATTTGAGCATCTCATGATGCGTTGTGATGTTACGGAGCCAGAAGAGCAAACCATTGCTCGATATTTGGGTGGATTGCGGTCTGAAGTTTGTGAAATTGTCGAATTATAGCCATTTTGGACTTATAATGATGTTCTCAAGTTGGCACTCAAGGTGGAATGTCAACTAAAAGTGAAAAGGAGTAATTACCGGTTGACAAAGTATGGTGGCTCATCCAACCGAGGTAGTCCCTCTACAACCAAGTCAACTTCATTTGTAAAGGGATCTACTTCCAAACCACCCCCTAATCGTGAAGTTGCAGCTAAGCCTAATACATCTTCTAATTCTAATTCTTGCCAATGTTTCAAATGCCATGGTTTTGGTCATATAGCTTCTGATTGTCCGAATCGAAGGATAGTATCTTTAGTTGAAGAACATGATAAAGTGGAGTAGTCCGAACATGCCACTAGCGAAAAGGATGAATCGGAGGAAGAAGTTGAAGTAGTCTATGAAGATAAAGGGGAATCTCTAGTCGTTCGTTGAAGTTTAAATGCAGCTTGTGTAGAAGATGATCAATGGTTGCGCAACAACATCTTTCACACTAGGTGCACTTCTTATGGAAAGGTATGCAACGTTATTATTGATGGTGGGAGTTGCGAAAATGTGGTAGCAACATCGATGGTAGAAAAGTTGCAACTCAAGACGGAGACTCATCCACGACCATACAAGTTTTCATGGCTTTGCAAATGAAATAAGGTAAAGGTTAATAAAAGATGTCTTGTTCAATTTTCCATCGGTGATAAGTATAAGGATGAAGTTTGGTGTGATGTTGTTCCTATGGATGCTTGTCATTTGCTTCTTGGGAGGCCTTGGCAGTATGATAGAAAAACAAAGCATGATGGTTACAAGAACACCTACGCTTTTGAGAAGGATGGTGTCAAAATCACTTTGGGGCCTTCTAAGATGGAAAGTTCTCCCAAACCTTCCAAAGGGGTAGGAAATAACTTCCTTTCCAAATGTGAGGTTAATAAGGCTATGGAAGAAGCTAGGGAGGTCTATGCTCTTGTGGTGTTAGAAGGGAACGAAGAATTATTTGTAATTCCTCCACAAATAAAACCACTTCTTGAAGAATTTCAAGATGTGATTCTGGAGGAAATTCCACCAGGCCTTCCTCCCATGAGAGATATACAACATTGCATTGATTTTGTTCCTGGATCAATCATTCCAAATAAGGCAACCTATAGAATGAGCCCAAAGGAGTATGAGGAGCTTCATCGACAAGTGGACGAACTTTTGGCTAAGGGAATTTTGAAGGAGAGTATGAGTCCTTGCGCAATTCCAGCTCTTCTTGTGCCTAAGAAGGATCAAACTTGGCGTATGTGTATTGATAGTAGAGTTGTAAACAAGATTACTATCAAGTATCGATTTCCTATTCCCCGCCTTGATGATCTTCTAGACCAATTGCATGGTGCAGTTATCTTTTCCAAGATAGACCTTGAAGCGGCTATCATCGATTCGAATGAGGCCAGGAGATGAATGGAAAAACTTTCAAGACAAGGGATGGGCTCTACGAATGGATGGTTATGCCTTTTGGCCTCTCTAGTGCTCCTAGTACATTTATGCGTCTTATGAATCACATTTTAAAACCTTTTATTGGCAGCTTTGTTGTGGTTTATTTTGATGATATTCTTGTCTATAGCAAGGATGAAAAACAACATTTGGAGCATCTTCATCAAGTCTTTGAAGTTTTAAGAGAGCAAAAGTTGTATGCTAACTTGAAGAAGTGCAATTTCTTTACAACTAGTCTGGTGTTTCTAGGCTATGTTGTTTCTAAGGAAGGAATCAAGATGGATCCAAGCAAGGTAGATGCAATTACAAGCTGGCCGACTCCGAGGTCAATTCATGATATGCATAGTTTCCATGGCTTGGCGTCTTTCTATCGGCGTTTCATCAAGAATTTCAGCTCTGTCATTGCTCCAATTACCGAATGTCTAAAGGGATGCAACTTTTTATGGACAAAGGAGGCAGTAACGAGCTTTGAAGTTCTCAAAAGGAAGGTAACCAAAGCTCATATTCTTGCATTGCCTGATTTTGACAAAGTTTTTGAAGTAGATTGTGATGCTTCAAATGTTGGAATTGGTGTTGTTCTTAGCCAAGAAGGCAGGCCCATTGCTTTTTTTAGCGAAAAGCTTAATAACTCTCGCAAGAACTACTCTACTTATGATAAAGAGTTCTATGCAAGTGTTAGAAGCTTAGATCATTGGCAACATTATCTTTTGGGTAAGGAATTCATACTTTTTTCTGATCATGAGGCATTGAAGTTCATAACTACACAACACAAGCTCAATAACCAACATGCAAAATGGGTCGAATTTATTCAAGCTTCTCATTTCATATCAAGCATAAGTCTGGGGTTCTTAATCAAGTGGAGGATGCACTAAGTCGTAGACATTCCTTGTTAGCAACTATGGAAGTAAAAGTGTTGGGTTTTGAAATTCTTAAGGAACTCTATAAGGATGATCCTTATTTTGGTAGAATTTGGCAGCAATGTTCCGAAGGACCGAGTGATCATTTTTTGGTGCAAGAGGGTTTTCTTTTCTAGGACAATCGATTATGTATCCCTCAAAGTTCTTTAAGGGAGGCTATAATCATTGAAGCTCATGGAGGTGGATTGGCTGGCCACTTTGGAAGAGATAAAACACTTGCTCTTCTAAAGGAAAAGTATTATTGGCCAAGGATGGAGCGAGATGTCATACGACATGTGGGGCGGTGCAAAGTTTGTCATATAGCCAAGTCTCATGCTCAAAATACAGGTTTGTATACTCCCTTACTAGTACCAGTTGCATCTTGGGAGGATGTGAGTTTAGACTTTGTTGTTGGGTTGCCTCGGACACAAAGGAACAAAGATTCTATCATGGTAGTTGTTGACAGGTTCTCGAAAATGGCACATTTCGTTTCTTGCAACAAGACATTGGATGCAAGTAATGTGGCAGATCTTTATGTCAAGGAGATAGTAAAACTTCATGGGATTCCAAAGACCATGACTTCCGATCGTGATTCAAAGTTCATGAGTCATTTTTGGCGTACGCTTTGGAGGAAGTTGGGGACTACTCTTCAGTTTAGTTCTTCGTACCATCCTCAAACTGATGGACAAACAAAGGTTGTTAATAGGACTTTGGGAATTAATTAAGGAGCTTGGTAGGTAGCAAACCTCGCCAATGGGATCTCATTTTAGCTCATGTTGAGTTTGCTTACAACCGGTCGACAAGTGAAACTACTAGTTCTAGCCCATTTGAAGTCGTTTATGGTCAGAACCCTCATAGCCCTTTGGACTTGGCTCCACTTCCTATTACTAATCATTTTAGTGCAGATGTGGAGGAACGTGCCAAGTACATAAAGCAGTTGCTAAGCAGATTCGAGACAGGATAATCAAGCATAATGAGAAGTACAAGGTAAGTGTTAATAAGCATCGGAAGTTCGTAGCCTTTAAAGAAGGAGATTTGGTTTGGATTCACCTGCGTAAAGAACGTTTACCTAGGGGTCGTCATGGAAAACTTAAGCCTAGAGCAGATGGTCCATTCAAGGTGCTTAAACGCATTGGTGAAAATGCATACAAGATTGAGCTTCTGCCAGCTATGGTGTTTCATCAACTTTTAATGTGGCGGATCTCTCTCCATATCATGGAGAAAACAATGATTTTGACTCGAAGACGAGTCTTCTTCAACCAGGGGAGAATGACACGGGAGTGTCTTATGAAAATAAATCCGCAAAGTGGCAATGTGATGGTCAAGACATGGGACTAAAGGTAGCTGCTGTACAAAATGTGCAGAACCGAAATTTCAGTAACTTTAACTATTAAACTGTACTGACTCAGGAGGACCCAGAATACATGGCTATACTCGTTGGAAAGGTATACGAGTCTACTTTAAGGGAAAAAAACGGTTCATCGTTCGAGCCCCTGTGGAGCGAGAAAATGCATTTTACGGCAAGGTGTCCCAGGTATGCTCGCACGCCTTCAACAGACGTTTTTCATCTTCTTTTTAATCTATCTTCTTGGATTATTCTCCAATGGTCAAGATTGGAAGTTCATCATCCCTAGGTGTGTTATAGATTCAGTTTATCTCTTAGTTTTGGATAAATCATTTGTACTTGACCATGACTGTTCGTATTTTTCAATTCATGTACTCCCTAGGTTCATAGTTCATGTATCTTTGCTTCATAAATAGGGGGGGGATGTCCCATTCTAGCCTATAAATACCCTCATATCTAAAGGGGAGGGTAGACTTGATTGTAATTTTGAGCCATTGGCAATTTATAGAAGAAGAATTTCTTTTTTTCTTAATCAATTCCTTTGGTGGATTTCCGAAGTGTATTTGGGTGTTTATCCCTCTCATAATCTTCACTTGTGTTTTCCTCTTTACTTCTCCTTTTCCGGCATCAGCCATGCTTGCCCGGGTGCATGGCCCTTCCCGGACAGGCTATGGTTGCTCACAGTGCGATATGTGTTTTCTCGGGCATGGTCCCCTGGTCGGAGAAGCAAAACCTTGGTCCAGTCAGGATTGGCCGGGGATTGAACGTGGTCCTTAGTCAGACATCTTGCCCGCTATGCTTGATGCTTGCACGAGGATCCTGTATATGAGCTCGTGATTGACATGTGATGATCGCACGTTCTCTGTTTGTGACCGGATTTAAGTTGGACACATCAAATAATAATAATAATAATAATTAATTATTATTATTATAATAGAATGGGTCATGGTATGAAAGAAATAAGTGTGGGAGAGATGAAGATCCTATTGATCATGCCGATCATGAATAGATTTGCAAAGAAAGGATGCTTGGGGAGGGGGGGACCTCTCCAATTCCGTAGAATCCGTACCCTATTACATTTTCGGAAATGTGGAGGGATTTCATTATTCACCCTATCCCTTATCTAGCAATTTTTCATTCCAAAATCCTTTATCAAATGGAGTAAAAAGGTCACAAAAAATCACTTTTTTGACCATCTTAGAGTTTGAACAATCTCAATTATAACAATCATATTATCAACTTTACAGTGACCATCATATTTTTTTATTTTGCTTTAACTTGAACCTAAATTGTGTATAATCGTTAAATTTTTAACGAATTTTATATGTCCATGGTCCAATAACGAGTTCGCTTCAGATAGAAATTTCCAATAATGACTAAAAAAATAATTTTTCCAGTTAAAGTATTAATTGAATGAGCAGGTCTCCTGTAAGATCGTCTTACGGATTTGAATTCGTAAAACGGAGCCCTACTCTCTCACAACTCAATCCACCAACGGTAGGTTAGGTAAGGAGGATCCGTCTTACAAAAAATATCCGTAAGATCGTTTTACCCAAGTTTTTGTCTAATTTGAATTGCCTAACCCAAACCATATACTCCATCCGTTCCAAGCAAAGAAATCTACTATTCTATTTTATGATGTTTCACTTAAAGAGTCTACTTTAAAATATATATATATATATATATATATATATATATATATATATATATATATATATAATGACAAGGGTGGATTTCTCCCTCCAAATCTCACTTTTGAATTATTAACTTTTGAGTTACCATTTCAATCTTTCTGTCTCCTATCTTCTCCTCTGATTGTATTTATCTTTCTCTCTTCTGTCTCCTCCATATTTTCACTTTCATCACCACCATCTTCTCTCTTTTAAATATGTTTGAACATTTTTCTCTCTTTAAACATAAAAAATAGTAACTAAAACAAAAATAATAATTATGGAGTCAAGAAAACAAAAATATAAGAAGTTAGTAAAATAAAAATAATTTATGGAACAAGCAACTATAAAAAATAAAAGTTACAGAATCAATAAAACAAAAATAGTTTAATGCGGAGGTTAGTAAAATAAAATAATTTATGGAACAAAAGTTTAAAACAAATTCTTAAAAATATATATGTAAAAAAATAAGTTAGTAAAATAAAAATATTTGATGGAACAAAAATAATAGTTACAAAGTCAATAAAAACAAAAACAATTTAAACTAAGGATAATACAAGAATAAAAACAATTTATGGAACAACATTTTAAAACAAATTCTTAAAAATAGCTATGTAAAACAAAAATACATTAGTTAAATAAAAATATTTGATGGAACAAAAATAATAGTTACGAAGTCAATAAAACAAAAATAATTTAAACTGAGTTTAGTAAAATTATAATAATTTACGGAACAAAATTTTAAAACAAATTCTTAAAAATAGTTACGTAAAACAAAAATATGTTAGTAAAATAAAAATATTTGATGGAACAAAAAGAATAGTTACAGAGTCAATAAAACAAAACAATTTAAACTGAGGTTAGTAAAATAATAATAAAAATTACAGAACAATTTTTTTTCGTAAAACTAATTCTTAAAAATAAAACAAAAAATATATAATGGAAGTTATTAAAATCAAAATAATTTACAAAACAAAAATATTTGTTAACGGTAAAAATAATTTTGTTATTTTGATTTTAGCTTATTTTTTCTCATAAATTTATTTATTCATAAAATACAAATATAATTTAATAAAAGTAATCATTCAAAAGGAAGAACTTATTTGAGTTCACATTCTATTTGAAGGGCGGAAAAAATTAAGTTTGTTCAAAGACATTCATTATACAGAGTGTTTGAATAATATAAAGTGTTCGGAGTTGTCAGACCATGAATTGACACTTAAAATTAGTTTTATAGTAATGCTATTGAGAAATATTGACCATACTGCAGGGTTGTGCAATGGAACAAGACTAATCATCATAAATCTTGGGGATCACATTGTTGAAACAAATTTTTTGAAAGGAAGCAATGTTGGAGAAAATGTTTTTATCCCAAGATTGTCATTAACTTATCCGATGTAAGATTGTCTTTCAAGTTCTAGATAAGACAATTTATATTGCGGGTATCATATGCAATAACAATTAACAAGTTTCAAAGTCAATAATTGCACGCATGCCTTTTTTAGAAAGAAAAAAAAACAGTATTTAGCCATAGACAAATTATTTTGGTTTGAAAATATTGATGTGCAGTGAAGATGAAAAATCAACCAGCTAATAAGACAACAAATGTTGTGTATAAAAACATTTTTTAGAATCTATAATGATTAGTGATATATTTATGTGTAATTATTAATAAACCGATCCTCCTTATTTTGTTTATATACGATTTTGTTGATGTGCGTTTAACGCACGGGTTAAAAAACTAGTTAAGATAAAAATTATCATTTTATTACTATTAAACTACTAAAAATATCATTTTCTGAAAAAGTTTGACTTTCAAATGAAGCGATTTCAAAACCCATACTCAACAATCTCTTCTATTGAAATTCTTTCGATCTTTCAGAAATCTCCATTCGAACACACACTACTGTTAGATATATTTTCTTCTTTACATAAATTGTTTTTTGCGGTATAACCGTACATAACATCATGACTCATGACATAAAGTAGATCAAATACGACCCATTTTGCGCGTTACCTGTTCCTGAAATTCGGTCTGTGCTTTATTTTCCAACTGTTGATTCATATTTTTGAACTTTAAACAAGAAGCAACTGCTTGATCGAGGGCCATTCGAAACGAAAAGATCAAAACGCTCCATCATTGGTTATCAACGACTATGCTCGAGTAGTTATAACTGTAATTAAGTAGCCAAAGGCCTGCACCTTTTCTTGATGATGCTTATGGTCTAGCAATGAATACATCTATTTGGTCAGTAAAAGTTGTTTCATCATTAAACCATACTGTAAAGCCCCCCCAAAAGTGCTTTTAGCTTTTATAATTAGCCCTCGATCCGCTTTTAAAGAACTGTTATATATATGAATTGATTTTGTGGTGGCTTAAGGTAAGGTGTTTCAATATCAAGGCACTAATGGGGAGTGGAAGCCAAAAACTGTGGTGTGTGTTAGTGCCTTGTCGAAGCAGAAAGTATGTCCGTACAGAATCACAGAAGGCTATTGAGGAGATACTGCAGGCTAAGCTAGCGACGATTGAGGAAGTGCCCGAGATTTGTGAAGAAAACGGGATGAGAGCAAAGCAATTAAGGAGCGTGAGCAAGAAGGGAAAGAAGAATTATCTTAAGGTCAAGATGTGCAGTCTTTTTACGCCTCAGTTCAGTCTAAAGGATTCTTATGTGCTACTCATCTGTGGGTTTTCCTCGAAAAGAAGCTTGCAGGGTGGACCTACTCAATACTAAACCACGCTAATACTTACCTTTTGGAATTAGTTCGGGGAGATGAATATCAATCCAGGGACAGATTTTACGCCAGGCGGAATGGGTATTTCTAGTTTTCAGAATTTCTGTACATCTTAGTTCATCACCTGCTCCCATGAGATCGCTTATGTACCTCTTCCTAGTTCCTTTTAATGATCATTAATTACATGCTTCACTTTAAATTTTCCACCGCTTGATGACAATGTTGTACCAAGTGCTATCATTAAACAGCTGATACAAAACTATGGTCATAGGCTCTCTTCTGGTTTTTCCAATGCTTACTAATTTATGCGTGTAATCTCATGAGTCGCCATGAATCAAGAGTATTTTGCGAGCATGTATAAATCTTGACAAGACAAACATCCCTAGTGATTGGTCTATCTTCTGGTGTCAACGGAATATTAGGCGAGACGTGGTCATATGCCTGTCTGACGATTCTGTGTGGTCGGAGTTAAAATGTAGGTCATTTGATCCTAAAAGGGGATGGCGTGTGGCAAATGGCGTAGAGAAAGGTGTGAGCCATGTGGTGAGCACTCTCATGGAGAAAGATTTTCTCGCCAAATCTTGATATCAACCCAAAGCGTGCTGCAAATTGATGCCAGCATTATGAATCATATGAGTAAATAAAGTACTTAAATGATTCTTCCAAATCTCTAGGGAGTAGCTTTTGTTCAAGTACATAATATATCGAATCACCTCATACTAATAATTAATGGGTGTCAAACTGTTAAATATGATTATAGAAACAGGTGAACCCACAAAGCATGAACTGCTCCATAAGCCCAATTGCTAACATTAACTTTAATGCTTGTCAAAATAGATTATTTCTTGAAAAATGAGGGAAAGGTTTCCTTTCTTTATTAGAAAGTTAACCTAATACAAAATCAAATAACTATTTGACATTTACTACAAGATCTTATGGTTAACTTGCTCGTTAACCATGGGAGCATTCGCCCGGTGATTGAAATCCGTCCGTTGTACTTGGTTCTGACTTGGAACTTGCTCGTTAAGCACTGGGACATTCATGATTTGGTTTACACCCTTCCCATGATCAGCTCCCGGATTTGGAACTTGTACGTAATCACTGAATTTCTTTCCTCCTCCACGATGTCATTGGGTTCGTTTCCTTGATCTGTCTCTTTGGCTAATTTGTCATTCTTGTACATCGTTCATAGAGCCCAATCGTCCAACTGTAACATTGCTCTGAAAAACGTTAGTGAAGTTCTAAAATTATCATTCGCTTCTTCAGCAGCGATTCTATACTCATGCATAATCCAGTAATCCACTATGCAACAACTTGTACGCCAACTTGTAATAAACGAGAGATTATTTCGCAACAACTTGTACACCATTGCTAAGGATTTTGGTATCAACTCCCGTAGCTTTCCGATGCCTGTTAGATCGGTTTGGTCGGCTGCTTTATCTCTTGGGGTAAAGAAGTACCAATTTTTTTCTCTATGCAACTTGTACTTTTTTTTTTGTTTTTTTTTGTTAGTATGCAACTTGTACTTATCTATCAACATTCAACATAAAAATTTCCATTAACATTGCTAAATGTATGCGTGATTAATAAATATATGAAAACAAGATTACCATTCACTTAAAACATACTATCCATAGTATATGATTGATCATTAGGCTAGACAATTACAACCCAAAGCCGTCAGCCCACCCGATCCAACCCCTTAACATTTTTGAAGGGTAACACGTTTCAATCCAAAAATATTAATAAATTGAGTTGAGTCGGGTTGAACTTGTCACCCATTTTAATCCGATTGTTTTTACTATAAATATATGTATTTTTTGGGAGAATTTGGATTAAGACAAGTCGTCGAGTCGTGACATGCTATGATTGTAACGCCCCAAACTCGGGTTGCCCCTACTTGGGTTTAATTTTGGTAAGGGATTTTTTCTTTTTTTTAAAACGACATCCAACTTAATATTACAAAAGTCTACGCTTGCCAATTTAACATTTATAGTCATTTTGCCACATGAGGATATATATTTTTAACAAAGTTTCTACCGTGAGTTAATTTCTCTGAAATCATTCATAAATTCCTTTTCCCAAACATAATATTAAAAAATCAAAATCTCTCTCTTGCTCTCGCCGGTATCCTCTACCTCAAACTTAGTCTCCCTTAATTTCGGCCTCCACTCCGGGCTCAGTTCCACCGCCGCTCCCTCGACCAATCGACCATCCAACCTTTGATTATGTAAAACGAGTTCGACCACTACCGATCGACCTTGACCACCCAGAGCACGTGCTTGGGCTTGAGCAGTGAACTCTTTGTCTCTCCAATCTCCATCTCCACAAACTCTCTGCTGCCCTTACTAGTTATTCATTTTAGTTCTCTACCCTACAAGAAGTATTTTTCAATAATCAAGGTATTTCATGAAAATTGAGTTTTGTGATTTTAAATTTCTAAATTATAATTGTCTATTTGTTTGAATCAAAGTATGATACTATGATTGTTTGAATTTGTAAATTATATATATTTGAATTTGTGATTTATTTATTTATTTTAAAAATAAAAGAAACGTAAAATAAAACTAAAGTTAAAAATAATACAAAATAAAAATTCGCCCTAATTTGAAATCCTTCAAGTAACCTTTAAAATTTTGAAATAGCATTACTAACAATTCCTACATATAAAATTAATCTAATTATAAGGGATTGTTGTGAATTGTGATTTGTAAATTTTCCTAAAGTCTACAAAACAGAACAATGCTAGCAAACCCAAAGTGAAACAATATTATATCCACCACCGAAATAACTTTGCTTTGTTTGTGGTATACTTAGACTTTCCTAAATTTGTGTTATTCAATATCTTGGTAGAAAAAGTCTATATATTATTCTTAATTTCCTTCCTTCTTCCAGTAAATACCCACCTAGGGCCTTATTCTTCTTTCTTTTTTTTGAGGGTTGAAGTAGTTCGCCATTCCCTATCTACATTGTTCTCTGAGCTCTCCCCTTTTTTTCTTTTCTTAAATCACAACAAACAAGACAACCCATCACTTCATCTCGTACCCATTGGTGTATCGAATTTTTTCTCCCTGAAGTTCGCATTGATTTTGCCAATAGCAACATCAAGTGTGAAAAAAAGCAATGTCTTACCTCCGATCATGAATATTGCGATTTCAAGTTAAGGATTCGTGCGTCGCCATTCTTTCCACCTGGAATCTCGACGGCTTCCATTCCGTGTCCCTCTCACTGCCGTCATCCCCAATCAACTCCATTTATATGGAGAAAACCCTATCTTGTATGGTTTCCTACCCCTAATTGAAATCGTAAAGTTGACTGGATCAGAATTTATTAAAATGTTAAACCCATAAAATGATGATGTAATTTAAATGTTAAGTCAAATTTATATGAAAACGCGTAATTTAAGTCAAAAGTGGGCCAAGCCCAACCCAATTTATGATTACTAAATAGGTCCAAACCATTAAATAACCCAAAACGTTAAATTTAACTTAATAGTGCAAAACAATAGTAATATTAATTAACGGTTGAAAAAATTTTTTCTAACACTACCTCGAGGTCTTGACATGTATGATATTTGGGCTTTAATAGGTCCCGACACGTTTCAACCCGCCACCAAACCAACTCAACTCATAATCAACCCAATCGCCGATAATATTAACATTGTTAAGAGTATGAATGTCAAAATTTTAGTTGTCCAATTAATTTGAGGAAGTCAATATGAGAAAGTGGCATTTATATATACGATCATAATTAACAAATACCTTATTGTTATCATATCCCTAACTTCTTTAATTGTCTTGTTCTTTTTCAAGAAGTAAATCAAGAAAAGTAAATCAAGACGAAGAAGGTGATAGGATTACTCACTGGTTGCTGATGTCTCGAATCCGGCCTGTTGATGGGTAGGGGCACATTTGAAACATTCTTCATTAAGTAATCCGCTATCACCTCTTCTCCGATAGGCTTGAATTGATACCCCGATGGCAACTCCCTATCAACTTATCATGTCCTTCTCGTGTTCATCAACCGTTCTAAGGAATGACATATGCTCTATTTCTTCTTCCTTGGGAGCTTCTCTTTTGTTTTGCTTTCTTTTCCCCATTCTTGTGCTCTTAAAAACTAAAACTAAAACCGTTGTTATGTTATACTATTCCTTCCGTTTGTTTCACGGAAAATAACTTCGGAAAACGTTTTTCTTATTTTTCGGTATTAGGTAATTTTAGAAAAATATATTCGACGTAAAATCTTTTCTGAGTCAACGGAATAATTTAGTCTTCTTTTCCGGAAAATGTTTATGGATTCATTTTCTCTAATTTATTTTCTCTAAATCATTTTTCAAATGTTTGAGCACCCATCCGCCCCCTTCCACAATTACACATATTTACATACACACACAATATTACTCAACATATAAATTGTTTAGAAATATAAATGAAATTTGTGCATACTATTTATAAAATATAATTTTAATAAATACTCATTACGTCCTAAAATTAATATCAACCATATTATTTAGAGACGTCACAAACATTGTCTATTTTCTTTCTTAAAACGTTTTTTAATACTCCCTCTATTTTCAAATTATCTTTTTTTTTTTCATTTTTCGTCTGTTTTAAAATATTAATGTCTTCTTTTTAAACATTTCTCGTAGAAAAACACTTTTACCACTTTACTCTTACTTTTTGTACATACTTTAATTATGGTCGCATATTCAAAGGTATTAAAGGAAACCACACATTTTATCAATATTTATAATACAGTCAATATTTTTGTGGGCGGTGGAGAGGGTTGGACTGGGGAGGGAGTTGAGAGAGAGGGTGAGCCTCGTGCACCATTTCTTTCTTATTTTGAAGTTGACATATATTGTTTACATAGAATACAGCTTTGGGCAACAATTTGTGATGCGAATTAGTACTAGTGTTACTCTTGAAGATCTAATGCACATATCATGATAAGAATCACAAAGAAAAGTTCAGAAACAAAATTCAGCACAAAAATTATCAATTTCTGTTTCTTATTTGGCAAAAACAATATCATTAGTGAAGCCAGGTTTTCTAACAAAAGAGATGGCACTCTTTCTACAATTGGCATTAGGATGAGAAAGTACAGGAAGTCCCCATTGACCACAGAAAACAATTGCAGGGTGCGCACCAGCACCACCATCCATCTTCAGTCTGTTCTCTATAGCAGCGTAAATCCCAGCAATCCTTCTTGGCAATATCATGACTGAAAACGCCTTCCAATTCAATTTTCTAGACCGCATCAGCCTAAGACCTCTAAACCTTCCATTCGTTTTCCTCACCCACGACCTCCTTCTCGGTGATCTTGCTGCCTTCACCTCATCAGCACAAGCAATGAGTCTCTCATAGCAAGTACTCAACCGACTTTCAACTAGCCGTTGGAAGCCCATTTGCACAAGCGTCGAAGTCATCATGAAGATTGATGTAGGAGTATCTGCAGCTGCAGCTGCTATATATGTCTATATAGAGTGATGATAAATCTCTCTATATATAGTAGAAAGAGGTAGCTAAATAGGTTGTTTTTTTATTAAGAAAGAGAAGAAATGTGCAGTAAGCAATTGCTAAGAGTACCTAGTTTTGATTCTTCCAACACATGGCTAGGCATCATATTTCCAAACCAATACACTGCACAGTTACTGATCTAGAGGGGGAGAGAGAGAGAGGAGAGGTACAAGATTCAATTTTGTTAGCAATTGGCAATTACTAATTGCTTAAAGATCTCACCTTGTGATTAGTAAGTGATGCAAGGGAATATACAAGACATGTGCAAATGATTGATAGCCATGTTAGGGGTAAATCTCAAAACCAATGATTTGTTCAACAAGAAAAAGAATGTTGTTGACAGAGATTAGGTTGAAAATCTGGTCAAGCTTTGGTCTAAATTGTCCCCTATTGAAGAAAACAGCTCCTTAATATGTGACAGACTAGATAGTCCTAGCCTCCTAGGCTTCTAATCAATTTAGTCTAGTTTTCAATACTTAATTTGCATAAAATCTTTGGATTATGCCTTCTTAAAAAGATGTGTTTATGCAAATTGACATATAGAAAATGAAAATCCAAAAAGGGTTCCCCAAAAAGTATCCAAACATAACCAATTGGTATCATTTCTCTTTACATTTTTGATTAACATTCCCCATTTTCTTTGGCAAAAGAAAAGATTATACGAACAGAAACGAAGTTTGCTCTTGATCCGAGTTGAGCGTTGACTAAAACAAATTTCTCAATCACTCCTCGTTTCAGTTATCATTTAATTGAGCAAATTAAAGATTACTTAAACTTTAATTTTATGCTAATGATTACTTATTAGTATAAGCCAAAGGATAATGAATCATAAATAAAACACATAGGAATAGAAAATAAAGAATATAACATGTAAAGATTAAAAAATGTAGTAAGACAAACTAACAATGTGCATTATGCAAGTCTTTTGATAATAAACAAGAGGTTAGTGGCAGTTAAGTGACTATGGGGACTGATTAAGCAGGTAGAGGGATCTAATGATAATAATTTATAAGTTAAAAGCTAAGCATATGGACAAATGGTTATTCAATTGGAGGGAATAATGTGACCTGTTTATTTCACTTTATGCAGTAATAAGATTGGCAGCTCTCTCACTATAAAATTCTCCACATTCTTATTTTAGAAAGTTCAGTTTCAAAAAGATCTTGCGTACAAAAAGTAACGTTTAATTCTCAATTTAGTCATTCTATTATTTCAAAAAATCTGCTAAGCTCACTTTATTATCATTTTTCATAATTTAATAATTGTACTTTATCAAAAGTATCACGTTAATCACTTCGTTAAATTTTTGGATGAAAAACTTAAATTAATTCTAAAAACTCGAAAATACCCCCATATAAGAAACATATGAACGTTTTTAGTTTTCCGAAATGAAAATCAATCTTCTCTGATACAACACCCTGATGAAGATGAACCTTCCTTTCAATTTCCAAATCATAAATGAAAGAACGTGAGACCACGGAACCTCAATATGGAACGATGTGATTGTCAATGTTGCAGTGAATGTTGCAACAATGACAATAACAACGATAACAGAAAGTATATCACAAATAATAGCAGCGGAAGTTTTGATTTCAGATTTAAAATCAAGCAGATTTTAGTAGTCAGAAAATAACTCAAAACAATCTACAAGTATCAAACTTGTAGATCAAACCTCAAGGCAACACAATATATATTAAAATCAACACTGTTTTTATGCTTAACAGTTAACAAAAATTCTCACAAGATATAGAATCTTGGAGAATCGAAAAACCCACATAAACCACTATACCAAACGTGGGAAGAAACAAACCAAAAACAGCTTCCAAAACAGTGAACAAAAGGAAGCCAATCAGACTTCGGAAATACAAGGTGTATTCCACTGAAGTTTCAATATGAAGATTACTGCCTGCAGAATGGTCTCCGTGTTTGGGCTGTTGATCTCTTCTCTCAAGCTCGGCACACAAGACTTCTGGATTGATTCTCTCGCACACTGCTTCTCTGAACGAGTTCTAACTGTAAGCTCTCGGCGTGTATCTCAACCAGGAAATCACCTCTGTATATATAGGGCACCAACCTGTAGAACACGGCACAAGGAACCCTTTTCCAACTGGGAAAGAGATTAGTACAATATTCCAAAAGATTATGTTTCCTATTATGATACTTCTAATAACTAAATATTTTTGTAAAGATTTAGTTACCAAAAATATATCACCTAAATCTAACAAAAATATCCTAACCAAATCCTATCACCTAATTAATCTTTAACACCAATTAAATCCTACTTTGACCAAGAGAGTGAAAACAAGACAAATTAGGCTATGCCTAATTTACCCTTACAATAAATCAAGTCTACTGCAAACAAAAAGGGACTTTCCAATAGTGATACGGTACTCAACTGGTAATTGAGTAATCTTGCAACCAACAACAAGCTCATTTGGGTGCTCTTTTCCTACAAAACTCGTCACTTAAGTTAATACCGTAACTGATCAGAAGTGAAAACTGACTGCTCAAGCATACTAACAACAGGCTCATTTCGGTAATTTTGTTCCTACAGAGCTCAACACCCATTTGTAAATGAACATCTATTTCCTAAAAACAGCTACAGGGCTCCAAAATATTGCTTAATGCTGCAAAATGAAACATTATTACAAACCCGAAAAAAATAATCAAATTTCAACAGATTTTACAACCCAATTCAACGAATCCAAGTCTAAGTTCAACAAAATTCCCCAACACAATGCTAATCATGGGTTCTGACCAGTATCGATTATATATGCAAAATTTTAAAATAAGAAATAAATAAAGATAAAGAGAGCAAGATTTTGGATTGAATGCTCGTCATTATCGCTGTCACCACTAGGAGATCTAGAGTTTCCGATACAAGAAGGTTGGAACACTTTGCTTCCCCTTGAATGACTTCTCTGATGACCGGACAACCACTCAGACGCGGCAACATTGAATTTGCTACCGCTCGGTCCCATCTTAAACCAACAACCCACAAACCCAAAAATCTCAAAAACCAGCTACAACTTTCAAGAACACTCTTACGCCATCATCACATAAGCCCCTCCTAAAAGAGATTCAGATCCTTCTCGGCAACGAAACCAACTGATGTATCCAAAATAATACGGATACACTTGGCGAAAGTAATCGGATATCTAGCTTTCAAGCTATCCATGATATAAGGCCCAAACCTGTCAAAGAGATCAAGAACAACCGTGAACTAGGCAAGGACTTTCCCTGCAAAAGCACTCCGGTGTGATAATCAGTAAACCAGCAAATGCGTGTATATTTTGACAGAGTTTTAGCCTGTAAACTTATGAATGTACCTCTCCCTTTGTTGGAGAAGGGTTTATATAATGACAGCCTTAAAGGCTAGGAGCTGAATTTTGATTGCACGAGCGTTAAAAGCGGGCACGTCCCTGGCCACGTCCGAAACGTGGGGGCGGATTTCTCGGCATTAACTCCTCACGTTCTGGACGACCATTAACATACCTCTTGTGGGGCTGGCTATGCTCGCTAAGACATTCACCTGCTCGTTACACTCTTGGCCCCCAGACGTCGAGAAGGAGGCTGTCTGCTTCGTATGCATGGGAAGCCGATGACATGTCCCTGCTCGCTTATGAGTTGAGCTCGAACAGTGATGCAGGCACGTGATTCGCTCGTGACCATGATGATGGCGTGCTTGGCACGTGACCACTACTTGGGCCAGGCAACTCAACAATAAAACTAACAATAATAATAATAACTAACATACTAAATAATTATTTAAACCAAAAAAAAAAGTTGAGGGAAGATAAGGTATGAAAAATCTTGCAGCTGAAGATGAAGTGAATTGAGCTTCACTTCAAAATGAAACATGTTTTGAAGTTGTGAGAGAGGAATAGTGTGGCAAAAGACTTCGTTTTGAAGCTTTTGTTGGAGATGGTGTTAACGCCCAAATAAAGAAATAATTTTTTGGGGGCCGTTGTTGTTAGTGTGAAGTCAACCTAAGAAAGAAAACCTAATCCCTTATAGCAACTCTAAGAGCATATGCAACAAAGATCCCCAACTTGGGGAGCTTAAGCTCCATATTTTAAATTTTATTACAAAAATATCATTAAACTCTCAAACAAAAATACCCTTCCAATAATGCTCAAACTCCAACACTATTACATACTCCACCATATTTATCTCATTTAATTTAATATTTTTATATCCAAATGGTTAGAAACTTGAAAAATTTATAGATTTTTTTTCTGATATCCAAATGAAACAAACCAAGTCATTATTTATAGGTAAAAATGCATACTTTAATTCAGGAAAAAAAATTAATTTTTATGGCTAAAAATTGATTAAGAAAGCAATGGTGAAAAAGAAATTTTGGTCCACTACCATGATAACATGTGGAAAGGCAAGTGGCAGGAAGCAGGCATGGAAGCAGTACACATCAAAAAAAAAATAGCAAAACGGACGTGTATTGATGGTTTTTTTTTTACAAAACAGTGTCGTTTTGCCTTACAAAAACTTGTTAAGCACGGGAGCCAAAAAAGCTCCCCAATCCCCTTTTTGCTTATCAAGCATTAGCCAAGAATCTTTATTGTCTAGAAAAATCCCAAAGAATCTCTCAAGCATCCCTTGTTGTAAGTGGTCTAAAGGTACCCTCTTTCCCTCATTTTGGAGGTTTTGAGCCCTCCAACCGAACCCCAAACCCTTTACTAAATTTGAGAAAGTGATAAGTGCTATCCAAATTTGGGGTTCAAATGTTCATCATATCCTCAAATAGTCAAATTTGGTATTGGGTGGGGACTCGTGGTATAAATTATTTTTTAGTGATTTTGTAATTTTTAAAATTGTTTATAATATGATATTCTTAATTTAAATGTATTAAAAACTAATAAATAAATAAATAAATAATAGTAATATTAAGTATTTTAAATTACTGAACATTATTAATTCAATAATTTCTATGAGTGTTTTTGCAATTTGTAGACACCCCAATTTCGTACCCCTGATATGTAACTACGGCATATGATATCAAGAACTGTTTAAATTTAACAAAATGTCAAGTTACAGGGTTGAAAATGCAAAAGGAGAAAGTAGAATGCATGAATAGTGAACTGCAAGGGGAGGAAAGTGTTGAAAAATGAGGAAGTTTTGCCCCTTGGCGCCGCGCCCAACTTGCTGTTTGGCCGCGCCAAGGTCCTGAATAGTGCCTGCTCAGTTAACGCATTGTACAAAATGTCAAGCGCGCGGTACAAGCCGGTGAAGCACAAATCCAACTATAAATAGAGATCCCCGGCTACGCTTTGAGACAGAATTCTTCGACGAAGGCTTGAAGCCCAGGAAAACTCTGCGTAATTTTAACGCAGTGTGCGATCCCCTCCTCTCATAAAGCCTCAAAACCCTGCCAAACCTCCTCCAAACACAAATCCAACCGGTTAAAGTGATCCCTAACCCTTTAGTTAGGTATACACCTTGTTTCCCCGGCCCAAAAACCATAAAGTAAGCCGTTACTCTGCCCGAGTAAATAGGCTGAAATCACCTGAAATAAGCCGTTATTCCGCCCAACCAAATAGGCCAAAACCACCGAAACTAAGCCGTCATTCTGCCCGAGTGAGTAAGCCAAAACTACCATAAATAAGCCGTTACTCTGCCCGAATCACATCCGCAACAGCAATAAAAGTCTTCCTCTCCCGAGAAGGACAGAGCGAGCACACCCCGCTCTAAAAGGTAATAACCTTTAAGGGCTTTTTATTTATTTACTTATTTATTTATTTATTTATTATTTATAAAAGTTATTATTTAAATCCGGTCAAATGTGGTCAATATAAGCCGTTGTGCTGCCCGGATTAGATTAGGAAATATTATGTAAAAGAGTTGTTATAATGGCCAAATATTTTTAAATATATTTGTAATTATTGTAAGGAAATGGCTGCAAGTCCGTAAATAATGTAGCCAGGGATGTATTTGTTTTATTTTTTCTGTCTTTTAATGCTTTATTTATTTGCTAAATAAATATAACAATAAGCATACTTTAGCCAAAAACTATTTTGAGACCGAAAGGGCGAGTTGGGTGCCTAGCACCTTCCCAACTCGTAACTTAGCCTCCGAACCCGTTTTCTATCTCTGGTTTTCTTTTTTTCTGGTTTTGCTTTATTTTTACCTTAAAATAAAGATGACAACTCTAAACCTTTTGGATCCAGTGGGGCCTCGCAACACTCCTTCTTTGCACTTTTCCGTTTTCCCCTAAAAAAGGGAAAATGAGAATGGAAGGGTGATGCATTCCCATATCCTAATATCCCCTAAAAAAGGGATAACTTGATGAGGGAAACTCAAAGCTCACATAGTGATCCGAAATGGGCCATAAGACTATTTTTAATAAACTCCATAGTGGGGGCGTCGAAACATCTTTTTTTACACTTTTCTGTTTTCTTCTAAAAAAGGGAAAATGGGAATGAAAGGGTGATGCATTCTCATATCCTGGTATCCCCTAAAAAAGGGATAACTTGATGCGGGAAACCACAAGTTCCCATATTGGATCAAAAATCCACTAAAGGCAACCGAGACGCATTCCAACGCGCTATCATAGACAGCACTCCTCTCGCACTTTTAATTTCGTCTTCCCCTAAACAAGGGAGGGTGGAGCGAGAGCGGTGGATGTCCCGCATCCGCGTCACGCACCCAACCAAGGGCGCGAGGCGCGGCAAGACGTCCGGGAACCCACAGTGGCGACTCTGCTGGGGAGTTGTTTTATTTTAAATAAAATGAAGGGCTAGACTCATAAAACAAAAACTTTTTTTGTTTTTCTTTGTTTCTGGCTAAAGTATGCTTGTTATATTAATTTACGCATTTGAATATTGCGTTCCTATACATCCGTGTCTATATTTGTGAATATGATCCTCCATCTTGCAGCAGTTTCGTTCCAATTTAAAAATATTCTTTTAAATAAAGGAAAAAAAGAAGAAAAATCAAAAAAATTCGAAAAAATAAAAAAAAAAATATATATATATAACAATAAATTTCGGGCAGCACAATAAAAGGGCCGGGGCTTTATTTTTAATATTGCTTTATTTTCGACTCTATTTTATTATTTCTTTCTGTTTATTATTCCTTTTCATTATTACATTCAATTTGTACATATATGCATTCATTCTGTCATTTTATTTTGGGGACATAGGACCAAAATTTGTAATTAATAGGGATAAATAGTTTCCCTACTTTTCTTTCTATTTCTTAATATGGTGTGCTTGCTTGCTTGCGCTCAAATTAAAAGGCCGAGAAATTCCACACGTAACAGCAAGACATGCCATATATGTTTTATTTTCAGTTTATATATCTGAAAATAAATAAAGATTTTCTTGCTTTTTAGATACACGCACACGCATGCGCATATATGTATATTCGAGCGTTACCCTACACTATGGCGACCTACACCTGCATGAGCCAACGCTAGAATGAATATAGATTCTCGGGACACTTCATAGAACCGACCGGTTTTGCATCTACGAATTGTGAGTCGGCCCTGTCAAAAAATAAATAAATATAAAAAAAAAAGTCAAAAAATACATATATGTAAAATATATAAAAAAAAAAAGAAAGAAAAAATGCATAAGTTAAAAATGATGAAAATAAATTGTGCAACAAAAAATATAATAATAATAAATAAGCAGTGATTTATTATTCTCGATGCTTCGACCTAGACCATTTCGAATGGTGAATCTGGAAAAGTATAGGCCCTTAAATGCAGGATCGGTCAGATCTTGGGGAGTCGAAAAGCGAGGTGGAATCGTTGGTCTATACTGCGGAGAAAGAATCCTTGTTCGAGGAAAATCTTGAAACCATCAAAATAAGCGAGGTGCTTTTCAGGTCAAGCTGTAGGGAACAAATAAATAATAATAAAATATACTAATAAAGGCCTGACGTACTCCAAACCAGAAAGCCTTGACCGGCCTTACGATACCTTGAAACCCATTTTCCTCGAAACAGCCCCAAATTTGGAAAGCGAGAATAATGCTTGGCAGTTGATCTGGGAAATTAGTCAATCAGAAACGAAGGTATCGTGTCGGATCATACAAAGGCGAGAATCGGTAAAGATAATGCAGATCAGAAGCGGTATGGCGGCGAGAGAGTGAAGCGATGCGCTATGGAGTGCAGATCAAGGGCTCCATGATACCCTCTGGAGCTCGGCAATGCGAGGAATGGTTAGACCAAAGTTGGGTGCGGCGATGATGCTCGACCTAGACCATTCGAATGGTGAATCTGGAAAGAGTATAGGCCATTAGATGCAGGATCGGTCAGATCTTGGGGAGTCGAAAGCGAGGTGGAATACGTTGGTCCTATACTGCGGAGAAAGAATCCTTGTTCCGGGGAAAAATCGAAACCATCAAAATAAAGCGAGTGCTTTTCGGTCAGCTGTAGGAACAAATAAATAATAATAAAATATACTAATAAAGGCACGTTGTACTCCAAACCCGAGAGCCTTGACCCGACCTTCGATACCTTCAAACCCATTTTCCTCGAAAACAGGCCCCAAATTTGGAAAAGCGAGATAATCTTGGCCGGTTGATCTGAGGAATTAGTCTGTAAATCGAGCAGAAAGATATCGATGTCGAGATCATACAAGGCGAGAATCGGTAAAGATAGTAATGCAGTCCGAGCGGTATGGCGGCGAGAGGCGTATGATGCAGATTCAAGGGCTCCATGATACCTCGGGCTCGGCAATGCGAGGAATGGTTAGACCAAAAGTTGGGTGCAGGCGATGAGCCAAATAGCTAGCTGGTACAAAGTTTGAAATCCAGTGGTGAGGTGAACTCTTCCCCTAGAGTCCCCCGGGAAGCATCAACATCTCATGTGCCTCCAAACCTAAACCCCCAGCCAAACACTAACCCACCAAATACTACCGATACCCCGAATCTCAATCCTCCACCAAGTCCCTACTACCCAAATATCGCCCTTACAGTCCCTATCTCTCATATCCTTCCCCAAGCACCAAAATTCCCCAAAGCCCAAATGACCTCCCTTTTACCATAACCAACCCACTGGAAACGACACATATGGACCCACAAAGTTATAACTGCCGGGACAAGTTACCACTTATTTACCTTATAATGATCCTAGCCGCCCAAATTTAAACCATCGAACCCACCAACCCAAAATCCACCGAAAATCCTTATCCTACCCAAGTTCCACCAGCCCAAAATCCTTATCCTACCCAAGTTCCACCAGCCCAAAATCCCTATCCTACCCAAGTTCCACCAACCCAGAATCCACCAGCCCAATATCCATATCCAGCCCAAAACCCTTACCAGACACCGTAGCCAGAAATTAACCCAGCCTTCCCTAATCCAACCAGTATATACCAAAAGCCAACTCCCCCAGCCACCAAAATGGAGGCCGACATGGAAAATATAAAGGCCATGGTGCTCAAACTTCTCAACAAAAGGGAATTTTCTGGCACCGACATTACAACTGCGCGATGTTGCCTTTAAAATTCAAAATGCCTGACATAAAATTTTTTGATAGGACTAGATGCCCTATATCCCATTTAAAATCTTATTCCACTGACATACAGTCAAGGGGAGCTAGCTTTGAGGCTATGGCTTCTAATTTTCACCTCACCCTAATAAGTCGCCAAGCGATGGCTAATGTTGTCGATAGCGGCACCATGAATACGTGGGACCAGGATAGGCTGAGCGTTCCTAGAAAGGTACAAAGACAACACCAGTCTTGAAAATAGAAGGGACCTTGAGTCGTGCACCCAGAGGGAAAAAGAAACATGTGCTGAGTTCGCAGTCAGGTGGAAAAGAAAGTTGGCTCAGACCTTTGACAGACTTGATCCAGCCGAGTCATGCAGAATGTTCATCAAAAACCTCTAGCCCATTTACCTAGAACACATGTGGTATCTCCCCTACACCAATTTTAAAGAAATAGTGGAAATAGGAGCCCGTATTGATGAAGATATACGGACGGGGCAATTACAAGTCAATACGCCTCCCAGCTCTTTCCGTTACTCTAAAGGAAAGACAGCCACAGCCACACCAGCACCAGCTGTTAATATGGTAGGGAATGCATCAGCCACTTTTCCTAACCAAAGTTATGGCACTGTTCCATGGTCTTATGGAGCGGACAGGTCTGTCAACACATTCGGAGGGAATAATGGCCCCAACAGAAATTTCAGAAATCAGAACCGATATTATGATGAACTGCAAGCCTCCCAGTCTGTGATCCTGCAGGGGCTAATGGCACAAGGAGTGTTAAAGCCTATGAAAAATTATAAGCCACTGAACCCCGTGCCCAGGACTTGGAATCATGCCCAGTACTGTAAATATCATCGCTGCAGTGGTCACCTCACCGATAAATGTTATATGCTCAGAGATGCTATCCAGGATCTTATAGATGATAAGGTTATTGAAAAGCTTCCTCCCAGACCAAATATAGTCAATAACCCTCTACATCAAATCAACATGATTGAGGTTGATGAAAATTTTTGTGTGCCCGAGTTCGAAACAAATAAACACCCATTACCATATATCTTTGTTCCTTTCTTTCCACCCCCATCCATAAAAGAGCCTAGCTGCAATATGCTCTCTTGGGACACTATCCTGAGTAGCCAAAGTACTTGCAATATTGAAAGAGCCACTTGGGTCGGTGGAGATGTTAACCGCCTTACCCGATCTGGCCGAGCCTACCAACCAAACTTGGAAATAGGTGATCACTCGACAAAGACCAAGCGACGACTTCTGGTATGATAGGCGGAGGCAGCGATTATGATGAAGCTCCTGCTGAGTTTGAGTCTATTTCTAATAAGCCTCTGCAGAGCTAGTATATTAAGACCGACCCGTTTTTGGACACCCGCAGATCTGGTGGACCGCTTCGGATATATTATCCCTATTCCTTTCCCTAGCTTTACGGATTGGTCATCTACCAATCTGCTCCCTAAAATTGAGGATCTCAAACCCCAGGTCCTCAATAATGTAATAAACCCTGTACGGTTTGCTTTTAATGATAATCTAAATATCTTTGCTTATTTCTTAGTTCTACCTACATTAAAAGACGCATTAAATAATAATAACGATGAGTCATTTAATGAAAAAGACCCAAAAGATAAAAGTTATTTGCTTGAACTTGTAAAGTCAGTAGAGCACTAGGAACAGCGTCATTCATCAACAGCAACTGAAGACTTATCCACTATCAATCTGGGGCTGGACAATGAAATCAAAGAAATCAAAATCGGCAGCTACCTGCAAGGTTCTGAAAGGGTAACACTCATGGATCTCCTCAAAGAGTTCGTGGAGATATTTTCCTGGTCCTATGAAGATGTGTTGGGGCTAGATCCAGCCATAGTTGAACACCGGATCCCCATATGTCCGGATGCTAGGAAGATCAAGCAAAAGCTCCGTCGGATTAAGCCAAAATAGTCACTACAAGTTTAAAAAAAAAAAGAAATCATGAAGCAGCTGCACGTCAATTTTATTCGGGTAATAAAATACCCGATCTGGCTGTCCAATATATCGACTATTCCCAAGCCCAACGGGAGGGTCCGAATCTATGTAAACCTCCGCGACCTCAACAAGGCGTCGCCCAAAGATGACTTCCCTCTACCCAATATTGATATCGTGGTAGATGTCGTCGCTGCTCACAAAATCAGATCCTTCGTCGACGGCATGCTGGGCTATAGTCAAATCAAAATGGCAGCAGAGGACCAAGAAAAGACCTCATTCACCACTCCTTGGGGAACTTATTGCTACACTGTCATGTCGTTTGGGCTGAAAAATGTTGTGGCTACTTATCAAAAAGCTGCTACCACTCTCTTCCACGATGTGTCGTATATTGTCAAAGAGATCCGGTCAGGAGATGACGTACTCCTCACAAGCCAGGAAAGAGAAGACCTTGTTCAGCCCTTCAATCTTAATGAGCTCAAAAGGTATTATGTTTGAACCACCCTATCCGGCAAGTGCTTCCTCTCCATCGCTAAGAGTGAAACCCGAAAAGGCGGCCGAGGCAAAAATTAGAGCAAATAAAAAAAATAAAAAAAAAGGAGAAATAAGGGCTCGCTAGGCTGAAAACCCAAAAGGGCGGCCTAGACAAAAGTTAGAGCCAAATAAAAAATATATATCAAGGGGAAAAGGGGAGGGAATGCACTCTTTGAAACCTCGGCTCCTACCTCCAGTCTTCAGCATGCAAGGGGGCTCGACTGACAAAAGAAAAAGAAGAAAAACCACGACAGGAAGCTCGCAATAAAACACTAAAATATAAAATTTTCAGGTCCTAAGGTGCAACTTAGGAATAATTGCTAAAGAAATTTAGATTATACATTAATTGCCTGTACATATCTATTTATTGCCTCTACCCCCCCCCCCTTTTTTTTTTTTTTTTTTTAAAGGTTGGAGGGGACATAGACCGTACCCCAACCCTTAATTTTTTTAATATTATTTTTAATGCCTTGAAAGGCTACAATTATACATATATGATGCCTTTGGAATGACTCGAACAATTGGTGCCTCTGGGGAGGCTTTGAACACCCGACCTCTCGGTTGAGAGTAGTTAAGTCCCAGGGTGCCTCTGGTAGGTCTTGAATACTCAACCTCTCCGTTAAGATAAGTGAGTAGCTAAATGAGGCCTTTGGATAAGGCTTTAACAACAACGATGCCTCTAAAGAGGCTTGAACACCCGACCTCTCTTGAGAATAAAGTCCAGTGTCTCTGAGTGAGACCTCGAACACTGACCTCTCCGGATTAAGAGAAGTGAGCAAGCATTTGCTAGAGCTCGTTGGTGCCTCTACCCCCCTTGTTCCCCCAAACTATCCTTCATTTGCAGCTTTAGCCCCGGAACAGTCCATCAGTGCCTGCGGCGTCCGCCCGACCGGGCCCATATACTTCTTCTGCAAGGCACAGAAAAGGCTCAATCTCATCAGAATGAGAAGCACCAGAAGTGTCATTGTCCTATTCATTATCCGCATTGTCGTTGTCCTGAAGCAGCTATATGACTTGGGTTCCGATCATTCACTACTGCCCAGTCTGATTGCGAAGAAAAATGCAGGGGCTATGAGAATATCCTTATGCCAAGTGTAGCCCTGCAACAATTATATGGCCGAGAACAAGAGGGGGTGACTGCCTTTTCCTCTCCCCGTATATCATAAAAAAAAAGGGGAAGCCCGCTCGAGCCCGAAGGTATATTCCTTTAAAATATGTTTTTGAGATACAGCGTGCCATTACCCATTAGACATCGGTATAGCTTTGCTATGTGCGTGCGTTTTGAGTCTGCATTTGTTTTATTTATTTTGCATCATATAAAATTATATTACATTGTAAATGTTTGTACAGGTTTTGACCCAAAAAAACAAAAAAAAATGTATATGTATTGTTTTGCATCTAAATAAACGTTTTGCACTCTAGGCATCATAAAAGTGTGTTTTGCATTTTAAAGATATGTACTACCTTTTGCATTATTGCATGCATGATAGAATAAAGAATGCTCATGCATCATGTTAGTAAGCATCCTATAATTTTTATACATTGCATTTGCATCAAATAAAGTAGTACATGTGTCCAGCATTTGCATTTATTATCCAATAAGCTACATTAGGGGTGCGCTAAAAAGAGAATAAAATGCCACCAATCATAAAAAATAAATATTTTTATGGCATTTACTATGTCCCTGTAGCATAAGCATGCATGAAAAATAAACTTTTTGCACTCTAGGCATCATAAAAGTGTGTTTTGCATTTTAAAGATATGTACTACCTTTTGCATTATTGCATGCATGATAGAATAAAGAATGCCCATGCATCATGTTAGTAAGCATCCTATAATTTTTATTCATTGCATTTGCATCAAATAAAGTAGTACATGCGTCCAGCATTTGCATTTATTATCCAATAAGCTGCATTAGGGGTGCGCTAAAAAGAGAATAAAATGTCACCAATCATAAAAATAAATATTCTTATGGCATTTACTATGTCCCTGCAGCATAAGCATGCATGAAAAATAAATTTTAGGGCATGAAATATATCTGTTTTGTCTTGTATTTATCCGGAAATGTGCCCAAAAATGTGTTCAGAAAAAATTGAATTATATTCCGAAAAGTCCGTTTCATGAACATATAGCATGCAAAATATGTTTTAGCCTAGAACATGCATTATATAGCCCCATTTCCATTTATAGTATAAACCATGCATAGTAGGGTCAAATAGTGATCAGTAGTTCAATCATGCATCGTAAGAATAAATTGCATAAACTCCATGCATCATTATCTAATTGCATCATTTAGGCATAGATATGACATGCATAAGCATTATTACTAAAGTCAGGAATGTTTCAAAAGTGTCAAACAGTGCCAAAAATCTATCAAATCTAAAGTATATCCAGGCAGAATAAAAAAAAGAAAAAAGAAAGTGGAAAAGAAAAAAAAGAGAAACAAAACAGATAATAAGCATGCAAATAAAGAGAAATGGCGAGCATGCAAAATAAAGAAGAAAAAAGAGAGAAAACAAAAAAAACAAAAAACAAAAAAATCGAGAGAGGGGAAAATGCATGTACAAGAAAAGAACAGAAAAATTTTAAGTGCATGCAACAAAGGAAAATACGGCGACAGAAGAAGAAACTTTCGACTGAAGCTAGAAAATGGAGCGAAAAGGAAACAGCAGCAAAGAAAAGATGATTTCAGCTGGTACCAAAAGATGCAGCAGCAAGGAAAGGAAATTTCTAACCGAGCAGTAAAGAAAAAGCAGTAAAGAAAAAAAATTGCAGCAACATCAAGAAAGATTTTCCAGCTAAAGCCGAAAATATAGCGGAACAGGGAAAACAATTTTCCAGCAAAGGCTGGAACTGTGACAAAAGAAGAATCCCCAAAGAAAGTGCAAAGAAGAGCAACAAAGAACATCGTAAAAGCGTAAAGAAGCAAAGAAAGCAACAAAGAAGCAGCAATTTGTCGCATTGGCACTAAGCGGTAAGAAAAGGAAGGTATTTTTCCTTTTTTGCAAAGGCATTTGTATGATGTTTGGAAAATTTCCTTAAGGAAGCACGCAACCCTGATTCGAGGAAAGGTCTGTTCTCCGACGAAGGTTATGCCTAAGGAGGCAATGCATTCCATGCATTTTTAGCTGTGTTGGAAACTTTCCTTTAAGGGGCACGCAACCCCGGATTCAGAGGGAAAGGTCTTGTCCTCTGATGAAGGTTGAGTTCCTGAGGAGACAATTCATGTCGCGCAACCGCAGGCGAACTACGAGTGGTCTGATTCCTTGGCTAAGGATACGTAGGCAGTCTATCTCGGTAGACGCGACCATCACAACACGTTATATTTACCCTTTGCAGCACTCATTTGATAGAGCTTTGTCGCACTTGCTCATTTAGCATTGCCGCACTTGCACCGCAACACTTGCACCGCAGCATTTGGTCCCCTGAATGAACCACGCCTCTGCCTCGATTCCTTGTATAAGGATACGTGAGGCGCCCTTCTATTTCGTAGGGCACGCATCTGCATGAATGATAGTTTAGTTTTTGGCCGAACTACGTTTGGTCTGAATTCCTTTATTAAGGGATACGTAGGCAGCCTATACTAGTAGGTCCGACCATCAGAGCACTTCATTTTCATATCTGCTTGAAAATTACGATAACCTGTTATAACCGACTAAATATGTCTAGGATATGTGAGGTTTGGTTTGCATTATACACTATTGCATTATAACTACTACCTGTTGCATCTCTTCCCCGTTTTATATTTGAACGAAATTGGAGGGTCTATTGTTTATCAACGATGTTCGTCTACTTAGGGCCTGTTTGGTACAGTGTTTTGAAAACGCAGTGTTTTGAAAACGCAACGTTTTTCTTACAAATGCGTTTGGGATACATTTTCAAAACGCTAGTTTCATAAATCTGAGTATTTGTCAAAATGATGATATATATATATATATATATATATATATATATATATATATATATATATATATATATATATATATATATATATATATATATATATATAGACACACACACACACATATAAATTAAAATTAAAATACCAACTATAATTTTAAAAATATCTAAACATACTTATTTAGTCCAAAATACATATTTTTTTCAGAAAATTTCAATACACATCTTTTAATTATCCAATCTCGATCACCTTATTTTAGTTTTATTCAAAATAATTAAAATTTTAGAAAATCCTATTAATAGAAACAACTTTTACAATTTTTTTTATTAAAACACTTACGGGTTCTAACTAGTACCCATAAACTAGGTCACCTTTTAAAAAATGAAATAATGTATAAGATATATATAGAAAATGCTTGAAGTGGCCTAGTAGTAGCTAGCCGACAATTAGAGTTGACTTTTTTTGTTTTGGCTTGTAACTTTGTAAGATATCGATCAGCCTGATGATCCTGTCTCTTATTTAAAAAATACAGACACCACCCACTAGAAAGAATTGAAGAATACTATCGGAGAGAAAAATGGCCGAAGGTGTTGTCCGATTCGTGGTCCAAAAGCTCACATCTACTCAAAGACGGCAAGGTTGTTGCCGAGTGGGATTCGCAAGATCGCGAGTACATGAGAGCTCAATCTCGCGCTTCCGGCCGTATTGAACCTCCCAGAAAGTCGCGACAAAGAACGAAGAGAAGAAAGGAGGGTATCTGGGGAAAATTATTTTGCGGCGGCGTTACAAAAAGCTGCGTTTTCCACCTTGCTCGATTTTCGCTGTCGAAACGGAACATTTTTCAGACGCTCCGTTTTAGAACGCTCCGTTGAAACACCTATTTTGAGGAAACGCTCCTTTTTTGGCAAGCGTTTTGGACAAAACGCAGGACCAAACACACCCTTAGTAAGCCTTGGGTTACCCGTAGACTCCATCGTTGAGGGGCTCTATAGACACCCCAATTTCGTACCCCTGATATGTAACTGGAGCATATGATATCAAGAGTTGTTTAAACTTAACAAAATGTGAAGTTACAGGATTGAAAATGCAAAAGGAGAAAGTAGGATGCATGAATAGTGAACTGCAGAGGGGAAAGTGTTGAAAAATGAGGAAGTTTTGCCCCTTGGCGCCGCACCACGTGGCCTTGGGGCCGCGCCCAACTTGCCGGCATTTGGCGCGCCTAGATCACGAATCTTGCCCGCTTCGGTTAACGCATTGTACAAAATGTCAAGCCGCGGTACAAGCGGTGAAGCACAAATCCAACTATAAATAGAGGTCCGGCTACGCTTTGAAAGCAGAATTCTTCGGCGAAGGCTTGAAGCGGAAAACTGCGTAATTTTAGATTAATGCGATCCCCTCCTCTCATAAAGCCTCAAAACCCTGCCAAACTTCCTCCAAACACAAATCCAACCGGTTAAAGTGATCCCTAGCCCTTTAGTTAGGTATCCACCTTGTTTCCCTGGCCCAAAAACCATAAGTAAGCCGTTACTCTGCCCAAGTAAATAGGCTAAAATCACCCGAAATAAGTCGTTATTCCGACCAACCAAATAGGCCAAACCCACCGAAACTAAGCCGTCATTCTGCCCGAGTAAGTAAGCCAAAACTACCACAAATAAGCCGTCACTCTGCCCGAATCACATCAGCAACAGCAATAAAAGTCTCCCTCTCCCGAGAAAGACAGAGCGAGCATACCCCGCTTTAAAAGGTAATAGCCTTTAAGGGTGTTTTATTTATTTACTTATTTATTTATTTATTTATTATTTATAAAAGTTATTATTTAAATCCGGCCCAATGTAGTCAATATAAGCCGTTGTGCTGCCCGGATTAGATTAGGAAATATTATGTAAAAGAGCCGTTATAATGACCAAATATTTTTTTATACATTTGTAATTATTGTAAGGAAATGGCTGCAAGTCCGTAAATAATGTAGCCAGGGATGTATTTGTTTTATTTTCCTGTCTTTTAATGCTTTATTTATTCGCTAAATAAATATAACAATAAGCATACTTTAGCCAAAAACTATTTTGAGACCGAAAGGGCGAGTTGGGTGTCTAACACCTTCCCAACTCGTAACTTAGCCTCCGAACCCGTTTTCTATCTCTGGTTTTCTTTTTTTTTCTGGTTTTGCTTTATTTTTGCCTTAAAATAAAGATGGCGACTCTAAAACCTTTTGGATCCAGTGGGGCCTCGCAACACTCCTTCTTTGCACTTTTCTGTTTTTCCCTAAAAAGGGGAAATGGGAATGGAAGGGTGATGCATTCTCATATCCTGATATCCCCTAAAAAAGGGATAACTTGATGCGGGAAACCCAAAGCTCCCATAGTGATCCGAAACAGACCATAAGGCTATTTTTAATAAACTTCATAGTGGGGGCGTCGCAACATCCTTTTTTGCACTTTTCCGTTTTCCCCTAAAAAAGGAAAAATGGGAATGAAAGGGTGATGCATTCTCATATCCTGGTATCCCCTAAAAAAGGGATAACTTGATGCGGAAAACCACAAGTTCCCATATTGGATCAAAAATCCACTAAAGGCAACCGAGGCGCATTCCAACGTGCTATCATAGACAGCACTCATCTCGCACTTTTGATTTGGTCTTCCCCTAAACAATGGAGGGTGGAACGAGAGCAGTGGATGTCTCGCATCCGCACGTATGCGCACCCCTAACCAAGGGCACGCGGGGCACGGGCACACGTCCCGGGAACCCACACAATTGTTGTTGTTGTTTGATTTTTGTTATATTTTGTATTGATTGTAATATTTTTTATGGTATTTTCAAGAGCTTGTATGTTTATTAGATTATATTTCTTCAATTTAGTTAAAAAAAATTACTAATTTTTAAATATTATTAATGACGTAAATAATATTATAATTATATAACTACTAAATATACTAAAATTATTAATTGTACAATCTTAATAATTATTATTTAAAAGGTTAATAGCAAATTAATATACATGTTGATAAATAAAGTAAAAGAAATAAAAATAGAATATGCTAAAGAATATTTTATTTGAGGTGAGATTTTTTGTTGTAGGTTGGAGCTGGAATAGTGTTTGGTGCTAAAATTGACCAATTTTTGGGTTAAATCTGACCAAATTTGGGGTATATTATTGGAGATGGTCTAACGTCGCTCTTTGCCTCACTGCCTCATGTTCGTGTCTACTTCGCTCATGCACAGCTCTAGCGCTTTGTCTCACACCCCACAGGCGACGCTTCTGTAACGCCCCAAGCCTGAAAGCATGGTCCGCTACGTGTAGTCTATACACTGGCCCACTGAGCACGCAATACCTTGGGTCATCAGGTCCACCACAAGCTGACCCAAAAGACCATGGATGATGTTGGTGCCCATTAGTAGCGCATGACTATCTTATAAATCACACACAAGTCTCACATCTACCCGATGTGGGATTGGGCTATTACAATCTCTCCCACTTAAATCCTTGACGTCCTCGTCAAGACAGAATCGTAACCCGGGCGATGCAGGATTCAAGAATTGGCTCGTACGGGGATCAAGAGGTTGTTCCCACCTTCTACGGTGTAGCACTTTGACCCGTATAACACTTTGTTCCCACATTTTCGGTTGGGACAGCTCTGATACCATTTGTAACACCCCGAACCTGAAAGCACAGTCCGCTACATGTAGCCCACACACTGGCTCACTGAACACGCAACACTTTAGGTTATCAGGCCCACCACAAGCTGACCCAAAAGACCATGGATGATGTTGGTGTCCAGTAGTAGCGCATGACTATCTTATAAATCTCACATAATTCCCACATCTACTCGGTGTGGGATTGAAGTATTACAGCTTCACCCCTTCTCTTACCGGGGATCGCACTCTCTCTCACTGGTGACCCCACGGTAAATACTCAGCCTATCAGTCTCCAGCTTTATTCTATCATGATCGTCGATTAGTTATAGCCAGTCGTGTACGTTTGAGATTTGGTTGGATTTTTTTTTTCTTTAGATTTTTTTGAATCTAATGAAATTGACACAAAATTTTGGGATCTATTAATTTCTTATATATATTTTTATATATCGGTGTGTCTATTTGTCATTTTGTTGAAAATATATTTTATAATAACTTCGGATACGATGAAATAAACAAAAAAATCATAATTGTATATTTATTATATAATTTTCCAGAAATGTCATTTGGTTATAATTATAAAAATGTTTTTAAAAAAAACAAAAGTTTAGAAACAGAACAAGCTGTTTGACATGAACAAGCAAAAAAAAAAAGTAGAACAATTATTTAAGAACGAATGGCTTATGAGAAGTGTGTCCGAGTCCTTATTATTTTCTGTCATTGAGATATGGTGGGATGTAATATCACCAAAGATATTAGTACAAATTATGGTGTATGTGTAAGAATCAACAGTAGCTAGGATTCACAAAATCTGTCAATGCAATTCACAATGTAGCTTGTTACTGTAGCTACACTGAGAAGTGCATTGGTCAGAAACTCAAAAACAGCGGAAGACTTTAAATCTAAAGCATGAATTAAACACAGAGGAATACCAAACAGTCTACAAGCTTGTGCTTGTCGACCCAGCCTTATGGCTAAAAAGATTCACTAAAAGGATGAAGTGTTTTACAAAATAATATGTGAAATCACCAAACCAAAAACTTTCACAAGACAACAAGTCTTGGAGAGCAAAACCCACAGAAACTAAGGTACAGAAAACGTGTGATTAAAAAAAACAACTTCCTAGCAATTCTAGGAAAGTAAACAGTCAAAGCAGTTTCAATGTAGTTCAAGATGAAGTTTCATCCAGAACTGCATTCAAACTTCAGCAACTCTGTTTTTCTGAATGCTCTCCTTTGGTGCACTGCCTTCTGCTCTGCACTGCTATTCTGTTCTGCACTCTCTGTCTTCGTGTATTCTGCCTCTATGACGTGCTCCTTATTTATACAATGGAAGAAACCTACACATTAATTAGGAAACAAACTCCAATATATTAAAGGATTTAGGAGTTAATATTGGTAATCAAATATTAAACTACCTTAATTCCCTAGATTTTATTACCAAACAAATAAGGACTCGTAGAGACGATATAGGAATGAAATATTGCCGAGATTTAGTGTCCAAAAATACACCTAAATTTTAGGATCAAGAAAAACAAAATATTATCAATATATATTTTGTTTCCAAAAATATATTTAAACTTTAGGACCAAGAAAGATTAGAATAAGACCAATATATGACATGTCTATTTTGCCCTTACAGGATGCTTAGCATGTTTTAGTAATTGATTTGGTCTTTTTAATTGTGGTGTATGTTTCGCATGTTTTAGTAATTGAATTGTTCTTTTCTATATATTTTGCTTCGTTCTATGCAAAAAATTTACTATATTATTTTGAGAATTTTCAATTAGAGATAACTTTTAAAAATTATGGATATAATCAACTATACGCTCCATGTTTGATATTAATATATTAATTATATTCAACCATTTTTATAATTATGACACACTCTAATACTAGTTATAAAACATGATTATCCTCTCATAATAACTTACGATGAAAAAGAAAATAATAACTAATCATTAGTGACTTGGAAAAATGTACGGGCAATAAAGTTTGGAGTAGGTCTGCTGTAAAACAGTTATACGGATTTTAAACCGTAAATCGGGCATATCCATGTTAAAAGATTCAAAATTCAAAAATCTCAACGTAACCTCTCAACTTTTAAAAATTACAGTAGTACCCCTCAATTTATAAATGAAGAGTGTTATTTTTAGTATTAAAATTGTCACTTTATAACATACAATGTGTCATTTTTGGGCTATAAGTGTCACTTTGCATATTTAATGAAAATTATCACGTTTCTTCCTTTAAAAACACTTTTTAGCATTATATGTGTCACTTTGTATTATTAATGAAAATCATCAATTTTGGCGTTAAAATATCACTTTATAGTATTAAAAGTGTCATAATTTAGCATAAAATATGTTACTTTTGGCCCTAAAAGTGTCACTTTGCATTATAAATAAAAATTGTTAACGTTGACCTTAAAAGTCACTTTATAGCATTAAAAATGTTTTTTCCTAGAAGTGTCACTTTGCATTTTTATTAAAATTATTATCTTTTATTACTTAAAAAGTGTCACTACTGCCCTTAAAAGCTACTTTTGATCACAGAGTGATATTTTACATTAAATAAAGTTAATTAAAGTTAAAAATTGATTTATGACTAAAATGCAAAGTCATGGCCCAAAGGAATTTTAGCACCAAAGTTTGGAAAGAGGGGGGCAACGGTGCACGATTTGAAAGAAGGAGGCCACGGAAGCAATTAATGAAAAATATTCATTAACGTGCTACCATGGGCAACAACAAATTTATCGTTATCATCGTAAACCTTATTTATCAATTAAATAGAAAGAAACATGTTATTTATATGAAATTTATTAACGGCAAATTATTTTTAACCAACAAAAGTATTTGATTAATATATGAGAGGACAAAAGGCAATTAATGAAATTTTTTAAAACATAAATTGCCTTTAAATTGACATATATATAGATAAAAATAATTTAAATTACCAAACTACACAACATTTTTTCATAGAATATAAATATTTCATTTCAAGTGTGGTGGAATAATATAATAAAAAATGATAAATATGTTGGTAGTTATGTTTGTTAGTTGATATGAAAGAGATTTGATGTTTTTTTAAGGGAATGTATAGAGGGTAATTATTGAAGTAATTTTTAAAAAAAAAAGTTTAAAAAGTGTAAATGAACAAAAAAACGAGGTAGCTATAGGGTGTTATAGGGTGATATCAGTAGAGATGCTCTAATAAACCAATAAGTGCATCCTCGAATTTTGAAGATACAACATTAAGTGGGCTGTGGTCTGTTTTCTTTTCACCCAAGGGCTGTGATGGAGAACCTAATATTTGGGTCAGAGATTGGGCTACATGGGCTTTGTTAAGCTATTTTGGGCTTGGGTTACATAGTTTCTAGTAGGGGTGGAATCAAAACGGGATCCGTCCCGATTAGCGTTATCCCGATCTCGTCTTGATAGAATTCGGGATTTCAATTTCCTTCCCGATCTCATTCCCGATAAGTGTCGGAACCCGACGTAATCGGGATCCCGACAGTTCAGGATGTTGACTATTAAACCAAGCACAATCCAACTCGAACTAGTATTTGTTTTTAAGTCTCTATTATTTATTATTTAGAGGTCAATTAGTATTGTGTTTCCTAATTAGTTTAGAGTTTATTATTAGGACTATTATAAATAAATGGTTTGAGAAACCTTATTACACCCATTAGGGAGGAGGATTAAAAATATAGTCGAGAGAGGTTTTGTGTGTTTGGCCAGAGGCGTAGTTTTAATTAATTAGACAATTTTATATTGTCTACATTTGGTATCAGAACTTGAGGCTCGATCCTGGTTATTGATAAGTTCAATAAAAGCTTGAGCTTTGTTGGTTCTGTGGAGAAAATTGTTATTCAAATTTGCAATTTTGGCTATTAGGTGACGACCTTTGAACAAGGACTCAACAGAGTATTGATGTGAGTTCGTTTGATAACGAGTTGAAGAAAGATTATAGAAGAATTATTGCAGCGTGATTATTTGCGAGAATGAGCTATATTTAAATGTGAGTCAATTAGTTGCTTGATTTATAATGATGAGTTTTCCCAAGTTAGTTATTTATAATTATGATTCTTGGAGTATTGACATTAGTAATTATCTCAAAGAATGTTATTATCGTCGTATGATGTTTGGAGCAATTTGATAATTCGAGTTAAAGACACTTTCGATAGCGAAAGAGCTTCGTGTTTGGCCGATTTTACAAAACTCGATACATGGAGAAATAGGGGGTTTGTTGGCAAGTTTGGAAGTGCAGAATCTTTACAAGTGGTTTGGAAAAAACTAGAACATAC
>CM028381.1:70889525-70963547 GCA_013146195.2 Codonopsis lanceolata
TTTTTAATTAATATTTTCCAAGTTAAAAACTTGAAAGTTCGATCATGACAATTACAAAAACTTTTCAATCAAATAATGTTATTCAAGTACCTATTTTTTATAAAGATAATTTTGACATATGGAAAGAACGAATTACAAGATATATGAACAATATTGATAAACGATTTATGGAATGTGTAAGAGGTGGTCATATGCAACCTATGAAAATTAATACTAAAGTTGGTAAATCTTCTAATGCAGATGATGACAACATAAATCCTCTTGCTCCTGCTATTTAGGGGGCAATTGAAATTAATTCTGTTAAAAATTAGATGACAGTTAGTGATAATGACTAAATTAAATCACCCATTTCAAGTACAATGACAATTTTGCTCGAAAAATAATACAGTGACAAAATATAACGATTGATCAAAGTACAATGACAAGATTAACCGTTTTTCCGCTAAAAAAATTAATGCATTAATTATGACACAAATAGTATCTTGTGATAATTACTTCTATCTCACCCATCCAACACATAGCATGAGATAGAAGATTTGAATTCTCTTTACATATATTACAATAGAGTCAAACTAAAATGATAAAGAACATTATTCATTATTCATAAAATAAAATACGATAAAAGTTAATACATGTTCTAAGAGCACTTATTAAACATCATCTAATGTCCCAAATAAGAATCAATATTGAAACTACCTATGGTTCTTGTTTTATCTTTGATGAACATTAACCAGTCCAACATACTCCCTCCGTTCATGACAAAAAGTCTTTCATACTCTTTTGAGATGTTTCAGTTTGAAAGTCTATTTTAAAGCAAATTATGCTTCTAATTTTTATAACATTTCATATTTACCCTCCAATTGTGTTGTAACAACATTACTTGTGTTTAAGTATTTTTATAATTATAACAAACTTCAATAATATTAATACATCCCTATAATAATTATACTCTTCAAACTTGAACTCTTTGGATAGAATGGAGGGAATAATTATATTTTCGTAGAGTTTCCTTTTTAGAATAATAAGTGTGAGAGAGAAAAAAAAGGAACAAATGTTGTAGGATTCCCCAAAAATTAGTACTCTGTACTTGATTTCTTCCGGAAATCAATGATAATCATCTAGTAGGATTTCCAAGAAAGCCTATTCCTATGCCAGTTGATATTAGTAAATAAAGTTTTGACCATATATATTGTTATGAAAGTCAAAGGAGCTACCTAGCTATAGCTAGGTAGCTGTATCTGTAGCATTGCAAAAGCTTATCACATATATTGTACTTAATTATTTCACATCCTTCTTTCGGCTATAAATATCAAGGAGTGGAATGCTATTGGTACAACTGCTTCAGTTTATAAAAAAAATTCTCTCTCTTTCTCTAATACACTCTTTGTCCTAAGTTTGTGGTTATTTTATAACACGTTATCAACACGATCGTTATAATCTTAACATTCCCACCGGTAAAAAATTTCTGCCGATATATTTTATTTTATGTTACTGTCTTACTTTAATTTATATCGTATATCACCATTATTAAGAAATGGTTGGCAGAGCCACCGTCGATAATAAATGGTAAGATAACGAAATAATAATTTATTATTTAACGCAATATATATATATATATATATATATATATATATATATATATATATATATATATATATATATTATGAATTGTTATGCTTTCAATTTCGTTATACGGATAATTTTATTACTGATTCTTAAACACCACCCGAAAGATTTGCCGAGTAACGTGGCGTGAATAAATATGTAATAATAATCATGTGTGGAACAATAATAATAATATACAAAGTTACTTTATTTGTGATCAACTTATTACCTCTAATAAGATTTATATTTACACATAATATAGAAGCAATTCTATCAAATCAATTTTTTTTTCATTTTTTCTCTCCTCCAATGACTATTAACGGCTAGTTAACGGCCATAAACGGTCATTTTTTTACTCCATAAATACTCCAACATCTCAATTCTTAACTCATATTTTTACTACCTCCTTACAAACCCTCAATACAATATCCACTTCTACAATATGTTTAACCCAATATTGATAATTATTATCATACTAGTTATTGCATGCATCATGTTGGTTTGTGTTGCTGAATACTTTCCAAACGATTTTCATATTTTTGTTTATTATCTCTGTATTATGTATTTTCTGTTAGCAGTAACAATAGCTTTTGACTTTTACTCCACCATGTAATAATTATTATGTTTTAAATAAATTTTCGTATTAGAATTTTATTAATATATATGTTTCTTCTTTTTAGTCCATCAAAATGTCGAATCTTGTCAAACTTGAATTTGAAGTTTTAGACATCATTGGAAAAAACTATCTGTCGTGGATACTAGACGCTGAGATCCACTTAGACGCTAAAGGTCTCGGTGATGCAATAAACGAATCAAAAGAAGCATCAACCCAAGACAAGGCAAAGGCTATGATCTTCCTTCGCCATCACCTCCATGAGGATCTTAAATCAGAATACCTCACTATCAAAGATCGTGCAGATCTTTGGAAATCACTTAAGGAAAGATATGATCATCAGAAAACAGTGATTCTCCCAAAGGCTCGTTATGATTGGCTTACACTCCACTTTCAGGATTTTAAATCTGTTAGCGAATATAATTCAGCCATGTTTCGCATCAGTTCTAACCTGAAATTATGTGGTGAAAATATCACTATGTATGATATGCTGGAAAAAAACATTCACCACATTTCATGCCACAAATGTGATCCTACAACAACAATATCATGAAAGAGGATTCACAAGATATAATGTGGATGTTGATATGACCGATGGACTCAACCGCCAAGAAAATAAATCTTTATAGATATTTCTCGTTTGTGCGAACAATAAACTATTTACTTATATTTTAGTACTATGTGTAATGGTCCTCAATAGGAATGAAGCTATGGTCCGAAATATGTGCCAAACATTTATGTTTGACACAACACTAAAATTATGTATGATATTATCTATTTATATATTTCGTGTTTAATACCCTTATAATGTTTATTTAGCTTACTTTTTCTCTATCTTATATTAAAATAGATCTTTTTTTTTAAGAAAGCATGGCGTCACCTGCGCAGATTTTATTAAATAAAAGGAGAATTACAAACAAGAGGGGGACAACCAGCCTTACCCGAAAAGGGGGGACAAAGGAGCCTGGCCTAAAAAAGAGAAGGCTTAAAGCCATACAAGAAAGAACCAAAACAACTAGAGCCATTAAAACAGCCATAAAGCACTAGGGATGCAGTCGAGACGATTAGCAGCCTTTAAGTGAGCAAAGAGATCCTGCTTGATAAGTTTTATGACTTGGGAAGCAGAAAGGATGGAGCTATCAAAAATTGCACAATTTCGATGCTTCCATAAATGCCAAAGAATCAAAGAAGGAAGGAGAATATGAGATTCATTAGTTTTAGAAACTAACCACCAGGAGAAGCAAGCTTGGGGGATAGAAAGCCTATGAGTTTTGATGTTGCAAGCATTGCTAAAATATCTCCAAACCTCAAGCAAGTATGTGAAGAAACACATGGGAAAAAGTTTCAGCGAAACCTGATAGGCAACAAGCACACTTTGAAGCTAGAGAGAATCCTTTAGAGGAGAGGGCTTCATCAATGGAGATTTTGAGCTGGAAAAGCTTCCAAAGGAAGACACTTATGCGGCTGAAGAGATGCTTAAACCATATGTATTTAGCCGAAAGGAGATGGGATTGGTGACTTCTAATAGATTGCCAGGCTGAAGATAAGCTGAAGTGGCCATTAGAAGTTGCTGCCCAGAAAGCCAACTCTGGATTATTAGAGAGAACAATCTGCTGAGAAGTGATGTGTTGTCTGGCTGAAAGAGGAAGAAAATCAGGAACGAAGTCTTGAAGCGAGGCGGAAGCAAACACTCTCGAACGATCTAAGGTACTGCGGCTGGACAAAGATATGTTAGGCAGCCAATTATCAAGCCAAATAGAGCAATTGCCATTGCCAATATTCCAGAAAATGGACAACTCGGCCACTGATCTGATGGCAGTCATACGCTGCCAAATATGAGAGCCATGAGTGGGGGAGGCACAAGGATGAAACCGCAAGCAGTATTTTGCTTTAAAGAAACGAATCCACAGGTTGTCTTGAGACCGAAACTTCCACCAAAGGTTTATGGAATAGGCTTTTATAATATCAACCAAAGACCGAATACCCAGGCCTCCTTCCTTGATCGGGGTACATCATTTAGCCCAAGCCACCCAATGCGATTTTTGTTTAGCTTCAAACTGACCCCAGAAGAAATTAGCGAGCATGGACTCAATCTGATTGACCACACCAACTGGAGGATCCATCACCGTTATAAGATAAACAGCCATGAAATGAAGGACGTGATTAATCAATGTTATGCGACCAGCAGCAGAAAGAAGGTTGCCCAGCCAAGTTTCAATTCTGCCCCGAATTTTAAGTAAGATGGAATCAAAGTATTTCTTGAAGCGCTTTCCCACGTAAAGCGGACAGCCCAAATAAATTAAAGGAAGAGGCTTCCAATTAAAACCCAATTTGCGAGCTATATTAAGTCTGCGAACAGATGAAAGGGAAGGGCTAGAGACAAAGTTACTCTTCAAAGAATTAATTTTCTGACCTGAACAACTCTCATAAAGAGAAAGAACCTTGCGATGCTTGCTTAAAGAGGGACCCGCTCCATTACAGAATATCATCCGCAAAGGCAAGGTGCGAGACCAAAGGACATCCAGTCTGAGTAGAGAGGAGTGATGAAGATCATTTAAAGCATGGCTAAGAACTTCCGCAGAGATAATGAAAAGACTAGGAGAAAGGGGATCTCCTTGCCGCAATCCATGAGAAGAGTGAAAAAAACCAGAAGCTTCTCCATTAATCAGCACCGAGAACCAATTTTCTGAGATAAGACGCCACACAAGATCTATAAAAGTTTCATTAAAGCCAAATCTCCGAAGAACTTTAATAAGGTAGACCCATGAAACCCTGTCGAAAGCCTTAGCCATATCCAATTTAATGGCTATATTAGAACTAGCCACTTTTTTCTTGATGTGAGACATTAGCTCCTGAGCTAACAAAATGTTATCATGAATCACCCGACCTTTGACAAAACCACTTTGATTCTCAGAAATGATAGAAGGAAGAATTTTCGCCAGACGACTAGAGAGAACCTTAGAGATCACTTTATTGCAAAAATTACATAAACTGATCGGCCGGAAATCTTGAAATGAAAGAGGATTATCATGCTTCGGGATAGTAGCTATTAAGGTACTCGACCAGGAACGAGGAAGCTGAAAGCCTGCAAAAAAATTCGAGCACAGCCTGATAAAAATCTGCACCAATGATATCCCAACAAGAAACATAAAACTGCCCTATAAACCCATCTGGACCAGCAGCACTATCTCCATTTAAGTTCTTAACAGCTCCAAAAACTTCCTCCATAGAAGGGAAGGAGCTAAGATTATTATTCATATCCTCGGAAATAAGCGAAGGAATATTTTCCAGCAAATCATTTTCAGAAATAGGTTCCGCACTCAACTGAGTTTGAAAATAATTAATAGCCTCTTGTTTAATAGAATCAACATCGGATATAAGCCTTCCATCTGGAGTTTGAATGCTATGAATATGCATTTTACAACGAGACTGAGAAACAGATGCATGAAAAAGTTTAGTATTCCCTTCTCCCTCTTTCAGCCATTTGACACGAGCTTTTTGTTTCCAGTACTCCTCTTCTATTTTAAGATAATGCAACAGATTAGCTTGAGCATGATGAAGGGATGCCCGATTTTCCGGAGAGTGATTCTCTTCATATAGAATTTCCATAGCCTGAACTTCACCTTTAGCATTTCTAAGATGCTGGAAAATATTCCCGAAAGTAATCTTGTTCCAATGATTAATAGCCTTGCGAGTATTCTTTAATTTCATAGAGAAAGCAACCATGGGTCTACTTGAAACTGCTATGCTCGAAGCATCTCGAATTGTATCTAAGAAAGTAGAATGTTTCGTCCAGACATTAAGAAAACGAAAGGCTGATTTTTTTTTTAACACCATCTCGAGTGATTGTAACCAGCAACAGAGTATGATCCGAACAGGTTCTGTTTAAATGAGTGACATCTGTTTGAAAAAATTGATCTTGCCAGGCTTGGTTGCATAACATTCTGTCAATTCGCTGGTGTATGATAGCATCTCCTTCTCGTTTATTCCACCAAGTAAAAAAGAAGCGTGTATCCAAGATCGATGGTTGTAGTTATACAGGTGTGAAAATCCAAGGCTCCAATTCTGTCCCAGCCATTGCCACCTGACTTTTCTTCCAGAGATAAAACTATATTGAAATCGCCCCCGACCATCCAAGGGATATCTGAAAAAGCACGGCTGTGGTGAACTAAATCTTCCCAAAGGGCATGATGATCAGCTACAGAACATTTAGCATAAACACAAGAAATTATAGTTGCTGAAGACCAGAAAAATCTTTGTTGCATCGTTAAATGTTGAGAAGATTCAAAAAGAACTTTGCATGTATAGGCGGCCTTAGCAAAAATCCAGATTGAGCTGCAGTGGTTAGAATAGCTAAATCTGAATTTTAGACGACGAGCAATAAGTTGGACTTTATCCATGGCAATCATAGGTTCAAAAACAGCGATTAAGGAAATATTGTGCAATTTAATAAGCTTCTTTAGACGAGCAACGGTTGGATCATTACCTATCCCGCGCACGTTCCAGAATAAGATATTAACAGCCATGAGAAAGGTTGATGGTTTGATCAAAAGAGGGCTTTGCTAGAGCCTTAGATCGAGTCTGCCTATCTGTAGGAGGAATAATTCTAGTCGGCTTTTGAGAAATCTTGGGAACAAATTCCGGATCATGAAAAGGTTCAGAATTCTCCTCATCTAAGTCTTCCAAAACAGCAAACCGATTAGGAGAGGCTACATGATCTTGTGAATCTTGAACTTCTTCAGATTGGTCTTCAGCATTAGGAATTTTTTCCAGAATCGAATCAATATCTTGAATAACTTCTTTTAAGCTGGCACGAATTGAGTTTTCTTTAGAGTTTTCCTCAGAAATAACCTGACTGTGCGAAGAGGTATTAATCTGAGGACTCGAAGTTTTTTTAGGGCTGGGAATTGCACCTTCATTGCGATTTTCTGCAGTAACATGTGTATCTTGGGGAGTTTTCTCCAATTGCGGGTTAGGATCATTAAAATTGTTAACTTGTGTATTTTCGGACAAAGAATGCAGCTCATTAATATCATTAATGACAGGAGCATCTTCCACCAATGTTGGGCCTTTAATATGGCTGGGGGTAGAATCAACTAATACAACTTTACCCTTGTCTAATTTTTTTTGGAGTCCAGCGTAAATTAGAGCCCGAAGGACCCTTATGTCTCAATCCAATATCCAAGAAGGTGATTTATGTCTTGCGAACAGCGCTACTACTCATACTATACGTAAGGATAAGAAATATTTTTCTTATCTAAAGATTGCCGAAGCAAACGTCAATACTATATCTGGTAGTGCAAAAATAATTGAGGTATCTGGAAAGTAATTTTTCTAATGCATGGAGGCACGAAATTCATAGTAAGTGATGCACTATTCTCTCCTAAATCTCAAAGAAACTTGTTAAGTTTCAAAGACATTCGTCTGAACGAATATCATATTGAAACCATGAACAAAGAGAATAGTGAATATCTCTACATTACTTCAAACACTTCTGGAAGTAAGTGTGTATTGGAAAAGCTGCTTGCCCTATCATCCGAATTGTATTATACAAATATAAGAGTATTTGAATCATATATTACCGTAACCCCGAAGTTTATGGAAACAATTAAAGCCTGGCATGAACGATTGGGACACCTCGGCTCAATAATGATGCGGAGAATTATTACGAATTTTAGTGGACATCCGTTGAAAAACCAGAAGATTTTTCAACCCAATGAACTCTCTTGTGATGCTTGTTCTCAAGGAAAGTTGATAGTTAGACCATCACCAACCAAAGTTCGAAATGAATCACCAACCTTTTTGGAACGGACCCAGGGTGATATATGTGGATCTATCCATCCACAAAGTGAACCATTCCAATACTTTATAGTGTTAATCGATGCTTCTAGCAAATGGTCACATGTATGCCTATTATCAACTCACAATACGGCATTTGCCAAATTCCTTGCACAAATAATCAAATTGAGAGCACAATTCCCAGATTACATGATTAAGAGGGTTAGACTTGATAATGCTGGTGAATTTACATCTCAAGCATTCAATAATTATTGTATGGCAATAGGAATTGATGTTGAACATCCAGTAGCTCATGTTCATACACAAAATGGTTTGGCTAAATCGTTTATCAAACGTATTCAACTCATCGCCAGACCATTAATAATGAGAACAAAACTCCCTACCTCTATATGGGGTCATGTTGTTTTGCATGCCGCTGCACTAATTCACCTTAGACCAAGTGCATATCATAAGTACTCCCTATTTCAGCTAGCATTCAGTCAAGAACCGAATCTATTTCATCTAAGAATTTTTGGTTGTGCGGTATATGTACCCATTGCTCCACCACAACGCACAAAAATGGGACCACAACGAAGATTGGGAATATACGTTGGGTATGAATCCCTTTCGATAATCAAGTATCTTGAACCAAAGACATGTAACATATTTACGGCACGTTTTGCCGATTATCATTTTAATGAAGAAAAGTTCCCACCTTTAGGAGAAGAAGAACGACAAGTGGGAAAGAATATCAAATGGTGCACATCATCATTGTTGCACCTTGACCCTCCCACAAAGCAACGTGAACTGGAAGTTCGAAAGATCGTACACTTATAGAATATAGCAAATCAATTGTCAGATGCATTTATAGATACAAAGAGAGTGACAAAGTCACATATAGCTGTTGTCAATGCTCCTGCTCGAATTGAAATTCCCAAAGGGCTACTAAATGAGAATATGGCAAATGAATCTAAAACACGCCTAAAGAGTGGATGACCCATTGGTTCAAAGGATAAAAATCCTCGAAAAAAGAAGGTGATTGAAAAACCCCAATCAAGTGAATGTGTTCCAGAAGAATCACATGATCATACAAGTCCTAAGAGCCCTGCAAGCAACGAAAACCATGAGATTTTCATTAATTACATGTGTAATGGAAAAATATGGAACAGGGATGAAATGTAGAATATCGATGATGTATTCTCTTATTCGGTATCACAAGAAATTAATGACGGGACTGATGATCCCGAACCAACATCAGTATATGAATGTCAAAAAAGGCATGACTAGGTAAAATGGAGAGATGCCATGAAGGTTGAATTAGATTCGTTTAAAAAACGAAAGGTATTTGGGCTTATCGTTGACACACCTGAAGGTGTGAAACATGTTGGGTACAAATGGGTTTTTATTCGAAAGCGAAACGAGAAGAATGAGATTGTGAGATACAAAGCTCGCCTTGTTGCACAATGTTTTTTCCAAAGGCCTAGGATTGATTATGAAGAAACGTATTCTCCTGTTATGGATGCTATTACGTTCAGATATCTAATCAACTTATCGGTTTCGAGAAACCTAGAGATGTATCTCATGGATGTTATATCAGCCTATTTATATGGATCATTGGATATATATATATATAAGAATTCTTGATGGAATCAAGGTGCCTGAAGCATTGAGCTCAAAGCCCAAAGAATTATGTACAATTAAACTACAACGATCACTATATAGATTAAAGCAATCTGGACGCATGTGGTATAATTGCTTAAGTGAGCATTTGTTGAACGACGAATATGTGAGTGATCAATTATGTTTGTGTGTCTTTATCAAGAAATCGACAATTGGATTTGCAATTGTTGCTGTCTATGTGGATGATCTGAATATTATTGGAACTCCCAAGGAAATTCAAGAATCAGTCAATTACCTAAAGGGAGAATTTGAAATGAAAGATCTTGGATAGACCAAATACCGTCTTGGTTTACAAATAGAGCACTTGTATAGTGGAATATTTGTGCATCAATCAAATTATACAAAAAGAGTCCTGAAGCGCTTTAATATGGACAAGGCAAATGCTCTTACTAGCCCTATGGTTAACAGATCGCTAATTGTTGAAAAAGATCCATTTCGTTCTTGTGACGAGAATGAAGAGATACTTGGTCCTGAAGTACTATACTTAAGTGTTATTGGAGCCTTTATGCATCTTGCAAATTGTACTAGACCAGATATATCATTTGCTACAAATCTATTGGCAAGATATATTTCATCTCCATCACGAAGACACTAGAACGGAATCAAGCACATATTTCGTTATCTTCAAGGAACGATCAACTTGTGATTATTTTATCCTAGAAGATCAAAGGATGAAATAGTTGGTTTTGTAGATGCGGGTTATTTGTCTGATCCTTATAAGGCCAGATCACAGACCGGCTATGTTTTCACGATGGGTATACTGTAATTTCCTGGCGTTCTCAAAAGCAAATACTAGTTGTTACATCGTCAAATCATGCTGAGATGGTCACACTTCATGAAGCCAGTCGAAAGTGCGTATGGCTTCGATCTATGGCTCAGCATATTCAAAATGCTAGTGGACTACCTGTCAACAAAGATCCGACGGAATTATTTGAAGACAATGTCGCATGTGTCGCCCAAAGTAAAAAGGGATACATCAAAAGTGACAGGTCCAAACATATCCCCCCGAAGCTCTTTTTATACACTCAAGAACTTGAAAAGAATAAAGAGGTCAGCATCCAATATGTTCGATCAAGTGATAATGCTGCAGATTTATTCACGAAGGCACTTCCCACTACAACCTTCAGAAAACATGTTCACAACATTGTAATGCGAAATCTACAAGATTTACAAAGATGATTTCTCTTAATCCTTGTTAGCTCAAGGGGGAGCATATATGGTTGTACTCTTTTTCCCTTTATCATGGTTTTATCCCACTGGGTTTTCCATGAAAAGGTTTTTAACGAGACAGCCCATACACATGATTCATATTTAAGTTATGTACTCTTTTCCTTATGTCTGATTTTTTCCCTACCGAGTTTTTCGACTTAAAGGTTTTTAACGAGACACGCTTATTTAACCTACAATGCTACGTACAAGGGGAGTGTTATGAAAGTCAAAGGAGTTACCTAGCTATAGCTCGGTAGCTGTCTCCGTAGCATTGTAAAAGTTTATCACCTACACTGTACTCAACTATGTCACGTCCCTCCTTCGGCTATAAATACCGAGGAGTGGAATGCTATTGGTACAACTGCTTCAATTTATGAAAAAGTTTTCTCTCTTTTTCTCTAATACACTCTTTGTCCTAAGTTTGTGGTTATTTTATAATATATATATATATATATGTGTGTGTGTGTGTGTGTGTGTGTGTGTGTGTGTGTGTATTACTTATTAGTGAACTATCAAAAGTAGTCTCTTTGAAAGATAAATCTAATTTAATCATTTAGATATTTTCACATTACTTTTTACCGAAAATACTATGACGTTGATCATTGTTGATATCGAGGTAAGTATAAAACTTATACTCCTATATATTCTAACTTTCTCTTTTATTAATTATCTAATCTAAAAATATAACTTCTATTGTTGTATTTGCAAAGTGATAAATATATAAATTATTTGTTTATACTACGTATAAAATGTTTCAGTGTTTGATAGTCATGACAGATACATATATCACAACAAGCAACTGCAAATTACAATTTATGTCTACAATTGATATGATCGAAATTGGTGATCAAAACTTCCACAAAACAAATTTACAAATATTTTATGGTGGTAAAATTAATTCACCCTATTTGTTTATCAATTTCCATTTTTTGGTTGAAGTACTTAAAACACAAATGGTGCAAATTTTAGTACCGTTTTCGGTAAAAAAAAAATAGTTTATAGTTGTAAGGTTAATTAATTATATTTGTTTATCAAATTTCCATTTTTTTGTTCAAATACATCCAAAACAAATAGTACAAATTTAGTTTATGTTTTTGTTAACTACTTGCTACATATTTGTGTGTGCATATAGAGACACATAAATGACAAATAATTCTTAAAATAGCTACATAATACTATAATATAAAAATCATGTTTATTAATAAATTGAACATGCAGAATAAGAGATAATTATCCTATTATGATTTCAAATGTTGAAATACTAGTACTCTTGCCCGTGCCGATGGCACGGTGCCAGTTTGAGAATTTATCAATAAATGAAGCAGATAATGTGAAAATGAATTAATATTTACTTATAATTTGTAGGGGTTGGATATATGTGCATTACACAACGAAAAGGAGAGAAACCCAAATACCTAACAAAATAAAACATTTTACTTCGATATTTATTTCATAAGAAAACCAAGAAATAAATATTTTAATTGTAACTACTGTTAAAATACGAAAAGAAAATTTTATTGTTTTCTCAATAACGAAAACTCAATCTTCTTCTTCTAGGGGTTCTTGCTTAACAACAATGGAAACCAAATTAATAACTTTGTCAAGTTTTTCATGAGATGCAATAACTTTGTCAATTATAAATAAATCTAAGTCAGACATAAATTAAATTGTGATTCAGTTGATTGCAATAGGAATCAATTAAGAGACTACAACTAAATATTTGTAAAACCGTAAAGGTTAGTTTATTATTGATAAACTACTAAAAGTATTATTTTCTTAAAAAAATTGGCTTTCAAACGGGGCCTCTTTGCCCGAAACAGAGGAAATAATTAATAATAAGTATACGAAATTGCAGGCTGAAAAAAAAGGGTCGGACAAAAATTAAATTGATTAAGTTAATTACGATAACAATTAAAAATAAAAAAAATTAAAATACAAATATTCAAAACTTAGACATAAATTAAATTGGTATTCAGTTGATTACGATAACAATCAATTAAGAAACTACAACTAAATATTTGTAAAACCGTAAAGGTCATTTTATTATTAATGAACTACTAAAAGTATTACTATCTTAAAAAAATTGACTTTCAAACGGGGCCTCTTTACCCGTAACGGAGGGATTAATTACTAATTTATATACGAAATTGTGGGCCGAACAAAAAAAACGGGCCGGACAAAAATTAAATTGATTAAGTTAATTACGATAACAATTAAAAAGAAAAAAACAAATATTTCAAATTACAAAACTTACGATTTTTTTGTAATTTGTATACGAAATTATGGGCCGAAAAATAAATAAATTGATAAAGTTAATTATGATAACAATTAAAAAGACAAAAAAATAAAATACAAATATTCAAAACTTACTGCTGGACTAAAATTAAAATTAAAAACACCAAATTTTCTCTCTCTACAACAATTTACCAATTCCACATAAAAGGATTGAAACAAAATGGAAACAAACGGTTGAGATCTGATATTAAATCTGGGCCAGTAATTGTGTTTGGTAAAAACTAATCCTGGACAATAATTGAGTTATATGTAACTGACCCATGACCGCTCATAATATTAATTGTAAGGGGTGGTTTTGTAAAAACTAAAAGATGATTGATCATAATATTAATTGTAGGGGGTGACTTTGTAATTGGGAGTTAAAAGTGGATAACTACTCTCACACATGTGAATGTGAGGATGAATCACAACCATTAATTTTTTAAAGATAATTTAATCTCAACCACTAAATAATTTTAGTCAATTGCACATGTGTGAGTATGAGCTCTATTGTTTATAGATTGATGCATATTCATGCATCGTAATAATTAATAACATCTTTTACCGACTATTTCGTAGATGTATATGTCAAATGATTTATATACAACACACAATGATTCACAAGTACCAAAGTACATGATATCATTTTAATCATATTTCATTATATCCAGAATATTGATCCACAAGGTGCAACAAGACAGTACAGACATTAAAACAAACTTGCAAAATCACGAAAGGATTGAAGCAATTTTGATATGTAAAAATTCAAAATAATTCGATTTTCATTTCATAATACGTGTTGATTGATTTTCATTTTAAGATATGTGTTCATCTTCTAATTTTGTTTTTTTTATTCATTTTGTTTATATTTAATTTAATTTAAAAATATACATGTCGTGCGTTTAACGCACAGGTGCAAAAACTAGTTAGAGAAAAAATGAAAGAACAAATCTCGTAGAATTCTCAAGAAATTCTTTGATTTCTTTCGAAAACCGATGAATCATTTACTTCTCACGTTCCTCGGGGCAATATAGACAGCTAGATTTCTTAATCCAATTATCTATACAAACTACTTATAGAGCCCGTGGTCTGCACGAGTTTTTTTTGGTAATAATACTATTATAATTTTTAAATGTGACATATATTTCTTCTTTTGATAATAGTAGTAGTATAATTTTTAAATTTTTAGGTATTATCATTTAAATGTTGGAATATAAAGCCAACATAATTTTCTAACAAATATGGAATATATATATATATATATATATATATATATATATATTATTGGTAATAGTAGTGAAATCTTCTAACCAATGTGTGATACATCTGTTATATTAATAATAATAGTAGAAATCTTTTATCTTAAAACTTTTGAAACTAACATCATTTTCTAACGAATTTGTGATATATTTATTCTATTAATAATAATAGTAAAAGTCTTTTATCTTAAAACTTTTGAAACCAACATTATTTTCTATCTAATATGTGATACATCTCTTCTATATTTAGTAAACAAATTTTATCTAAAAACTTTTAAACTAAAGGAAATTCTTTGTAACCAATGAGAAATAAATCATTTTTATTGATAAGATTTTGTTTAAGAACTTTTAAAGCAACATCAACTTCTAACAATTGTGAACATATATCTTCTTTTGTCAGTTTAGTAAAAGTCATTTATCTAAATATTTTTTAAACCAACATCAAATTTTAACCAATATTTGTTACATCACTTTTATTAGTAATTATAGTAGAGATTCATCTTACATTGGTTATAAACTAATGTTGACTTTAGAAATCATTAAAGTACTCACCTAATATTTGTTGAAAATTAGTGTTTTTAGTAAAAGAAATTGTGCAATTTGAGACACGAATTTTTTTGCGTGTCATTTGTTTGTTGACAATGATAATTGTGCAAATGTATTCTACTCGGTGAGAGCATCAAAATGATATATTTATTTGTACAAATAGAGTTTTGGATTAATAAGATATCAATGTTTAAAGTATGATGTTAAAAATGAGTTATTAGAATAAGTACTCATCCAATGTCAATATAATAATATTATCCCACATTGGTTAAGAAATGATGTTGGTAGTAAAAGTCTTTCTATATAAGATTTCACCATTATTAACAATAGAAGAGATTAATAATAAATGATTAATGTCACAATATCATATTAATTATTATTCTTAGCTAATGACTATAAAATGAAAAGTTTCAAATCAAGTGATGCGAAAGCTTAAGGATTTAATAATATCAAAAGTTAGGTGATGTAGCACAGCCATAGTGTGTGTGTGTGTATATATATATATATATATATATATATATATAATTTTATTTTTATTTTTATTTTTTTGAAATCTTCTTCTAGTGTTAGGTTACAAATGCCCACCTTATAACATTTTAGCCCAACATATTAAGCTTTTTGAAACTTATAATTCATATAAATAGGTGGTTAGTTAGAAGGTTTTTAGGTGTATGATCCAAATCATAAAAAACCTTACCATCGTGGGAGAGAAAATGAGGTTTATAAAGAAAAAGTTGTTTCATATAAAGGAAAAAAAACATACTTCCTTCGTTTCTAAATTATCGTCCTAGTTGACCTGACATACGGATTAAGAAAAACAATTGACTTGATTATTTATATTGGTTTAATGTATAGTTTCCTTTAAAGCTCATATGAATAAAAAATGATGGGGCTAACCTTAACATTGAATTTTTTCAAAACTAAATGAATTACCATTGTGAGAAATGTTTGGAAATAAATTTTTTAACTTTTGATATAGCGATTAACGTGACACATAGAAGACGGTAAAAACTTTTCAAAGATTTATCAACTAAGAGCATTCACATTAGTGGCTCCCAATACCACATTCTAATTATCTCGTTTTCTGTTCCAGTTATATTTTTTAACCCTCTAAAAAATAATTCACTTCAATAAACACCCTCTATACACAACACTATAAACCTCAAATCTCTTAAAACTCAACTAACAAATCTAACTACCGACATATATTTCATCTTTTTGTTTATTTCCCACCATGATTGGAATGAAATATATTTTATTTTAAATTTTCTATTCTATGAAAAAAATCTTGTATGTTTTAATAATTTCAATTACTTTTAATAAAAAATATGTGTCAATCTAAGGGGAAAATTCATGTTTAAAATACATTTTCATTATTTTTTTAATTTTGTCCTCTCATAAATTATAACATTAAGGACACAATACAAATATTTTTATTGTTCGAAAAGAATTTGTAGTTAATTTACAAATTTCATAACAATATTATTATTTAAACTGATATTACACAGAACAAAATTCAAAGTCTGTATCTCAACATTTACAAGAACACATCAGTGAACTAAATACAATCACGAACTGGGTAAGAATATCAGGGAAAACTGAAGACTTCAAATATACTCTTATTATTTCCACTACACTTTTCAGTGTCAAAGACTATAATAGACACCTTGGCTTTTTGGTGCTTCATGAGAGTTTACTGGATAAATTGACACAACCTCCAAGTAAAATGTTAGAATCTACCACCATAAAAGCCACCATTGTTGAGTTCTTCATGATCCCTCAGTAAGTGAGTAAGTGAGTGAGTGAGCGAGGGAGAGGCTGACATTGGCCAATCTTCACTTCCTGTCATGCTCACTATTCTCGATTTTGCATCCTTCCCAATCTGTCATGCTCACACTTCTCTAAAGCAACATTAATCAACCTTTTAGGTTTAGAACTTCAAAACCAGCTGCCCATCAAACCTAGAAGCTGTAACATATTCATTGGTCAAAAACATTCCATTCAAATAATCAAAAGATGATTGTACGATTGTATAATTTGAGGAGGAAGAAAACCCATCCCCTTAACCAAAAATCAAAAATTAAAAGTAGTGATATCAGTAAGATATGCAAACCAAAAAGTGGATTCACATTCCAAGAGTTGATGTCCTTCCTACACCAAGTAATTAGCCAACAGGTTTGTAAGTACATACCTATATCAAGTTGATCATTGCAGCAAATCCATATTCCTGGTATGTACTACGATTTCATTTATTCTAGATGATCACACCTATAAGCAAATAATTCATTTCTCCCAGAAATAGATCCATTTATAGCCATTACACCAACGCTTCTTAGTACTTTCCTTGTAAATTGTCTTTTGGCAGAAATTTTCTAACACTGTCAGTCCAAGTAGTCAAAAATTTACTTCATTAGGATAAACAATATGCAAATTAGAAGAAGCTGACAATATCTACCAATTTAGTCCTAAACTATATGATAAACTATATGCAAATTAGAAAAGGCAGGTAAAGTCTCCCGTGATTGAAGCCAACATCCTAGAGAGAGAGTTACAATGTCTTAGACGCTAGTAAAAGGATCTGTTGCTATTGATCCTTTTGGTGATGCAAATGAAACTCTCTTAGTGCATTCCTTTAGCTATTCGAAAATAGCAAGCATGGCAGACTTGCTGCATCTCTACAAGAATTGTTAGGGCTAACACATCTAGAAAAACACAATGTGTTCCAGGAACTAAACTAACCTGATGTAAGTAGTGGCATAATTCCCAGTAAAGAAAAACCATGAAGCGTTCCAATGTAAAAAAGATCTGCTCAACAACTAATTTTCCTATAACAATAGAGCCCTTGAACTTATAAAGAAAAGTAAGTACAGTCAAAACAAGGTACCCTGTAATCGAAAGCTTAAGGGCTAGTCGAATAGCTAAAGGAATGCACTTCTTGAAGTTAAAAAAAGGAGACTGTTGTTGAAATGAACATTTGGATCAGTTGAGATGACTATAACAAAAATTGTCCCAAACACTGAAGCACATTTCTAAATGAAACAAAATAGTAGTAGTAAATTTGAGATTAACACTATACTCATGATTAAAATAATGTTCATCCTTGTTTCACAAGGTAGATCAACACAATAAAGTCCAAACTTTAACGAAGATTCTGTGATTAAGGGAAAATGAAATTTTGTTTGATGACTTTTAGGCATAAGGTACTTTCACATAATTAACATTATATATACAAAGATAAGGAGAAGAAATCAGATTTAATTGGGGGAGAGGAAACTATCACCTTAATGGTATTAAAATAGACAGCAGAAAATCAATTTTTTTGCGCTCAACCGCAACCGGGGTCGCCTCAGGAAGTACTTTTGAGGGATATAACTTAATAGTGCACCTTGAAGCAGTGGCATGAGCTCCTTAAGGAAAATTCACTTTTGCCTTCTTACCACGAATCCTTCTAGCCTCAGCATCATAAGCTCTAGCAGCTTCTTCAACAGTATTAAAGGTTCCAAGCCAAACCCGAATCCCTTTCCTTGGATCACAGATTTCAGCAGCCCATTTACCCTTCGGTCGCTGACGAATACCTTTGAATGGATTTTTCTTTTTCTTCTTCAAGGAATTGCCAGCTTGATCATCATATTCCTAAGACTTTATGGATTTAGAGCATGAATCAAAGAATGAAGAAATAGAAACCATCAAACTTGCGTCACTATAGATTCGCGCCATCAATTTGTATCGAAAAGATACCAGAAGAAACTAAATGAAGGTTTTATCATCGGCCTATTACACCCAAAATAATGATAAAAAAGAAACATATCTTACTTCCTCCACGCATGAAGGGTTATCTCACAAGGTGATTTTTTTTTGTTTCAAAACTTGAGATAATCACTGACGTGTGTTAAATCGTCAAAATTATTTTTCCTCCTTCCTTAATAACGAGTATAAAGTAAGTCGGGATCGTATCCACAGGGAACGTCGAAATTATTCCTTTTAGAATTTTATTGAAATAATATAACACAAACTTAGATTTTAAATTAACTAAAAATAAATTTAAAGACTAATGAACTGAAAATAAACAATTGTAATTAAGCTATCAGATTAACACTTAATTTAATTCAATAAAATAAAATCCAGCCAATGAACCAATTCCGTCTCGCATTTTATTTCTGATCATAGATGCAAAAATATCTTGTTAGATTTCAAATAAACCGGCTATAAGTGTCGACAAACGCCTAACACTCAATCGCTCCTTACCGTATTGATAATCAAGAGATGCTCGTTAATTACCGTCTAACCGAGTTACAACCTCCAAGACGCTTGTAAGATTTAATAACTCGGTTGCATTAAGAAGAGAAAGACCCGATTCAAAGCAATGCATATTGAAGCAATAACATGTAACAATGATTATCCGTTCCCGTAATACGATCTGATTATGCTTGTGATGCCTAAAAGGTGTATTACTTGCCACTTTGTTAAGACCGAGGACAATTACGGATCAACAGTGTTAACTAGCTTTAGAATATTATGTTAATTAATATTCTGGCCATTAAACATTAATTAGACACAATAATCTTCCAACGTGTAAAACGGAGAACGAACAAATATTTGAAAACTAAACAAGAAATAACTCAATTAGATCTCACAGAAATAAAAAGCTTGAGTCTTAATTTCTCATTGACTGGAAGAAGAACTTTAGCTACTAAACATGATTTAAAAACAACTTACAAAAATAACAAGAATTTATGTTCCCAGCAAGTTATGAACTTCAAAGAAGATGACAAGTTCCCTATACTTTTCTCCTAGCAATTGTTAGTGATTTCTCTATTTCACAGGTTACTGTCTGATGTCTCTCCATTCTCTTGGCCGAAAATTCCCCCTAGTTTGTACAGAAATCCAGCAATAAATATCACTATACTCTCCCACTAAAGCCACTACTCGGTAGTTTTAAAACTACCGATAACTTCCTAAAACCACCCACTACTTCCAAATCAGGATTTCCTTTAATACATAAACAATCACATTTTCTAAGCGCCCAAGATCTGCTCGAAAATTCAGCAAATTGACAATAGTTTCAACTCCGAAATTTGAACAGCACATGCCCATGTGACATCCCAGATTTCCATTTGCTTGAAATCCTGCATTTTCTTCTTAACTTCCCTCTGTTTCAGCTCTCTGCACACCTACAAACATAACCAGCACAAAACCAATCAAAAGTGTAATATTTACTCTAAAATAAATCATAAAATCGGCTAATTCTATCACACTTTCGTGCTCCCATCAATCACATAGAAATTTTAAGGGATTATAACTTAAATAGAAGCAACAATCCAATAAAATTCATCTCATTGTTTTTGATGCCAAATAAAACATTGAAGACTAGGGGTGTAAATTAGTCGGTTTGGTTCGGTTTAACTTCAAAAATTAGTTTTTGGTATCGAACCAAACCATCCTATATATTTTTATTTATTTATTATATAATATATATTATATTATATTTATTGACTATTTTGAACCTTTTATTTATTCATTATATATATATATAAATGGATACTAAACCAAACAAAATCTTGATTATTGGAGAACTATTATTTCTTTCATTGTTTGTGTTTATTTTAGAATTTGTATTGTTTTATTTATGATAATTTGTTCCAAATTAAAATCTTATTTTTATTGTTATTTTTAATGTTGGTTAATTTCATTAAACATAATTTATTGAATCAAATCGAGACAGATAGTGAAGACAGATAGTCCCAATAGAGATACTCAAAAATACGATCACAAAATTCTTATAATGTATTTAGGAGACAATTTTGACCACAGATTGCCCATTCAGAATGAAAAAGAAGCATAATTCAAAAGGCCTGGAGAATATAGGATACATAACCGAGGAGGTCAATTAAGCAAACAGCTTGAGCCAAAGCATTTTAACCCAAAAATAACCAAACTATCATAATTGCAAAAAGAAACTGAAAATAAGTTTTTTGCCCAATTTTTTTTGGACAGAGTAGCATATTAAGGTGAAAAACAAGACCATATCACGATTAATCATCAAGCAAAATTAACATCAATCCCACCACCCACCAAAACCCCTAAAAAAAGGCTTCAAGGAACCTTATGTATATACTGAGGTGCTGATCATATTTCCTCAAGCAATCCATAAACTTCCACGCAAGGAAAACTTGCTTTAAATTTTCTTTATTGAGGTTCGATCCTCGAAGATAAGGATTTTCAAAATAACATTCTTCAAGGGATAAACTAAATAAAACAAATACACAAAAAAAAATAAAAATCAGGCAAATCGAAATGGAATAGAATATCTACATCCGAATCATAAAAGCCCAAATAGTCTAATTGACATAACAAGACCAAATGATACAAAAGTAAACGCAATGATAAAATTATGATGCATGGATCCACGAGAAGGCCAAAAAAGAATAGAAGAGATTAATAATTTTGAAAAATTAAAATAGAAAAGGAAGTGATAAAGTGAGTACAAGAAATAGACGAAATTGAGATTTGAAATTACCTAAAAATTATGGAATGAGGAGCAATCTAACGACATATTGAAAACCCCAACTCGGAGATAAGTCGAAATCTTCATCCACCGGTGAGGTGAAGAAGGAGGTGGCGGCGGTAAAGGGGGTTTTGTTGTTGAGAGGATTGGTGTGGGCAGATAGAACAAGGAAGATGGTTGGGAAAAAGAAGAGAGAATACAGTGTAGATCAGAGAGAACGAGGAAGACAACAGTTGGCAAGAGAAAGAAGAGAGGGAGGACGAGCTACTGTTCACGGTAAATGAATCGCAAAGGACTATTGGGATAGAGGGTGGAATTGGGAGGCCGATGTGGGCTTCAGTTCCGCTAAAAAACTCTAAAGGTGGTTTTGAAATATTGATAAAAGGCTCCATTATGGACGCTCTAACGCCCTTAGCCTTCCAAATTTACTTTTTGCAACCTTTTTGAATTTAATTTGGTTCAATTGCAAGTACTGACAAAACGGCTCTAGCCATAAAATCATCATATTATTTTGTTTTAAGAATACCTTTTGGTTGAACTCCAAAGGAATGGACTCGATAATTAAAATTAATCTTACTCGATAATTGATAACTTAATTGTGTTTTAGAATGTTATACAGTTATTACCCGTGCGATGCATGATTTTTTTTTTTTTTGCAAAGATTGTTTATAATAAGATGATTTTCTAAACTTGTCATAAAAATATTTTAATTAGAATAGTTTGAACAAAATTAAAATAGAGTAAATATTAAAATTGATATATGAATAAATAATTGAAAGATATGTATTGAAATTTGTTTTAGAAAAAAGAAGTAAATAGATATGGACTGAAATACTATATTAGATGGAGTTCAAAAGGTCATAAATAAATTGTAATTGATTGTTGTTACACGTGTACATAATTTACTGTTTTGACTTTTAATTCAAATAATATCATTTTTTAAAATTTGTAATCCTAAATTTGTATAATCTTCTTTTCTTATTTGCAATTTTTTGTACTTACTATTTTGGTTAGGTAAGATCATTGTATTCATCATACATTTGTAAATGCTATTAGTAATTTAGAATGCAATAAAAACGGTAATACAAATAAAAAAAGTTAAAAAAAAGATTGCCCACGTAAGATATTTTTGATAAAGGTAAAAGAAAGAGCGTGAAGATCACGTGGAAAGATGAAAGATGAAAATTGAATATTCTTTTTTTAACATCAATAGCTTTCTCTCTATTTTTCTTACGGTTAATTTTTAATTATTGACAAAATAAAAGTATAATATTTCAATATTTCAATATCAAAATATTAAATTACTTTTAAATAAAAGTCAAAATATTAAATGACGACCCCAAATAGTAAATAAATACACACGGCTAAATAAAATTAATGAGTATTAAGTTTTGGTTTGGAATTCGGTGAAAATTGAAAAAAGAAATGGAACGGAAGCGTACTTTATGCACAATCAATCCTTCGCTGGCAAGTTTGAACGGCGGTTGTGGAGAAAGATTATCCCAAATTCCAATAATATTGCTGCCGCTGCTCTTCACAGCGCAGCGCGAGTCTGGAAGCCGCCATTATTGCTTCTCTGTCCCCACCCACAAACAACACTCTTTCAACATAAGATCTATCTAAACCGTCTTTATCGACGCAATTTTTTACTTTGTACGATCCCCCCGATTCCATCGTCAAGGTTACTCCACTTTCCAATTCATTCTAATTTCAATCGATTCGATCTTGCTGTTTATTTGAAACATTATAGTTCATGTACTTCATTTCACGCAGGAAATTGCATATTGGGGGTTAGGGTTTTCAGTCACTTGGTGTGTAATGTGTAACCGCAAAAGTGATTTTATCAAGTGTCAACTGAAGTCATATAGTAGAGTTTAGCTGTGTATATTGAGGTTTGTATTCGTAATCTGTGTATTTTTGTTGTTGTTGATTTTTTTTGTGTTTGGCTTTTGATCAATTATTGTTGTCTGCTGCCTTAATTTGTTCTTTAGGAAAAAGGGTGTTCATTTTGGTGAAGGAAATGGGGCCAGTTTACTATGTACTCGTGGCGTTGCCTTGCACAATTGGTGCCATTGCGTTGGCGCTTCTCCACATTTACAGGCACCTCTTGAATTATACTGAACCAACTTACCAGAGATTCATTGTCCGCATTATTTTTATGGTTCCTGTGAGTAATCCTTCTTATTCTCATACAACTTGTATGCATTTCTGTGGAAGTTTTATTACTGCCTTAAAATCATTAGATTCTATGTTTCACTCCCATACACTTGCATACTGAACTTAGGCTTTGGTGATGGAAAGGGTGGTGTATAGGGTGTTTGTTTAGCTGTAAAGAGTAGTATGTTGTGGAGAAGGTGGCTGTTGTGTACTAAGACGGTCTTGTTGTCAATCAAGTAAGAGCGTTTAGTAGCTTGTTTAATAGTAGTAGGTTCAGTAAAATAGCCACGTGTCATTAAAACTGGCTTCAGAAGTTGTTAGAGGTTCATATTTGTAGTCATACATTGACATATGATGGCTTGTATCTTGTTGATTATTGCGACAGATTGTCAGTTTGGTGTCCAGAATGGAGAATTTATAGTTTGAATTTCGTTTACTGGGAGGGACAGTTGAACATGTTTCCAAGCTTCCACTTGAACTGTCATCAGAATCTCAGATATATGTCCTAAATGGTTGTGTGTTATTTATAAAAAAATATTCATGACTTGTTATTGGAACTCTGGGTTCTCGTATAATTCTTCTGTGGAAACCCCTATAACCGCTCGGCGCCTCTACCTTTTTACTGGTTTTTTTGGCTCTCAATTTGTAATGGTTGAAGTTAGTTTTAGTTCCTTGTTATCACCATCTATCAAATAAAATCATCAATATTTATCTGGTTGTTGAAGTTCAGTTGTGGTTGTTCTGGAAGGTTTTCAGAATTTCTTAATGCTCATGGTAATCCACCTTTTGTCTCTTTGGTATCGTTATTGTTCCCTTCTTCATTGAGTTGCTTCTTTCGATCATGTGTTAGAAACAACGTGGGACTGGTAAATGAGGAGACCGTTCAACGTTTTTGTCAAATTCACTTGCAATGTGGTTGTTTCCATTTTGAAATCAGCTAGGAGACAAACTTCATCAGCAGATCCTATAGTTTATGAATCATAATAACAAAATTGAATTTAATCAATTTTAGAAGTAGTTAAATTTGAGAGTTTCCCCACGGTCCTAGGACAGAGAAAAACATCTGTGTAACGAGGACCCTTCATCTCCCTCGCCATACCCGTGTATGACATGATCCATGCGGACAAGTGTGTGATCTGTGTCGGGCTCTTTAAGGAGTAATCTGGATATTGAAGCTCATGATCTTCAGTTAAGTCACTAACAATTTAAAATATGCACCTAAATAGACCCAAAGTTTTAATATATTGCAGTTATTTCTGTATTATATCCACCATATATAATTAAAAAATGATAGGAGTCTACTATATACAGCCATTGGCCGTTTCCAAGTAGCTGCACCCAATTTTTCGGGTTTTTCTGAGAATTCTAAAATTCATGATTTTACCACATCCAACTTCTGGACAAGAACCATCACCGTACATCTGCACCCGAGTCGTTGTAACATAGTTGGCAAGAAAGGGAAAAGCAGTACATTATCATCCGTTTGTGTTTTATATACTTTGTTCCTTAGACATAGTGACGGGAGTGGAATTAAGTCCCAAGTTTTAAGCTCCCTTAAGATGGTATTAGGGCAAGGTGAATGTAACTTGACCCCATAACTTTTATCCTCCTATTACAACTTATATCTAGTTTCACTTTTTTATGGAGTACCTCTCATACTATCAATAGATTGATTTTTTATATTTGTACATATATATTAACTCATGACACACTCAAATGTGATTTGAGATTATCTGCTTCTGTTACCAGATTTGCTTTCGTTTTCACACCCGCCTATGTGACTTAGGCCTTACCCTACAGATAAAGAGGCTCTTTTCGTAATTTAAATTCAAGATGCTCACGTCGCAATCCAGAAACCTTACCTGTGCACAAGGCTTGCCCTTCTGGAGTTGTGCTTGGACACTCTTAAAATGCACAAATATATATGGGCTAGCAAATTGGTCGAATGCGGTTGAGCATCAATAAGTGAGCCTTTTATTCAGGTTACAGGGTTTGCAGTCAGTGGAGGGTCTCAGTGTTTAGAACTGAGCAATATTTGCCTCTGGTTCTATAGCTTGGCCAATATCAATGAGGAAGTGAATGCATTTTTAGAAGTATAGAAATGTGAGCAAAAGAAAGTCTCCTTACTGTGCAGAAGAGCTACAAAATTCACATACATCTTGCTTCCGATTGAAATTCCTCTATAAATGAAACCAAAACTAGAGCAATTACAAATAGGTTTGGTAATGCAGCAGTTAAGATATCCTTTCCACTCCAAGGGTCTGGTTCAAACCTCCCTATAGAGCCAACCGTTTAAATGATATCTTATATTAAACAATGACCGAACTTTAGGGGTAGCCTTTCAGGCACACACTCAGTAAGGGGAGTGAATCTCATCTTCTTCCATGATTCCATCCCATATTCTCTAACCCAAACATTTCAGTAACAACTTTTATCTTCCTCTTGGGAAAATCTCCCTAGCAATTTCTCAATGGATCCTTGCTTAAAACTACAAATTTCTTAAGACCTAACACTCATATATCACGCTTGCATTTTTGTTCCATCAAACTAAGGGGTATTTATATTTCTCCAATTTTCTTTTCGATAGAAATGGCTACAAATTCTATGCATTTTCTATGAAACTTGAGCCAGATTTGGGAGTAAGTACGTGAACTTATTTGGAGATTGGGTATCATGCTCTTTATTAGGCTTATCCTATTCCCCTTGGCAAGCACCTCCTCTTTCAACCTGTAAGAAATTCTTTGAACTTTTTTATTAAAGGAGCCCAAGTTGCGTGTGCTTAGTATTATTATTATTTTTTGATAAGTAATGATAGTATAGAAATAAGGTGTCAAACCAGGTGAAGCTTACTATGTACACAGGAAGTATACAAACAGAACACTAGCCAAAAGAAATATTATCCACAAACTCTATGAAGGGATCATCTCCCTGCATTGGTGACTCATCACACCAAAAGAACAAAGTCTGGAAAATTGACTTCTTTAGCTCCTTTACATTCCTCTCTACACTCTCAAAACATCTGCAATTTCTTTCCCTCCATTAAGACCAGCACACTATCAGCGGAGTTGCATCCCAAAATGATGTTTCCTTTTCCACTTATACAAAGACCAGCTCACCATCGACTCCTTCACTGATCTAGGCATTTCCCAATAAATGTGGAACAAATTGAGGACAAAATCCCATAATTTCCTTGAAACAGGATAGTGTAACAGGAGATGTTTACATTCTCCTCATCCGCCTTGCACAAAAAGCATCAATTTACATTTACTTCTTAAAAAAGCATCAATTTACATAGATTTTATTCCTGGTCTGCAGATTATCTCGAGTTAGAAGAGCTTCATTGACTGCTTCCCACATAAAAAAGACCTACCTTCCTCGAGCCTTCGATGTCCAGATATTCTTCCACGGAAAAAGGCTTTTAGTGCTCATCAACTTCTGATAAAAGGATTTAACCGAGAAACCTTGCCCTTCTCCCCTTCCCACACTACTCTATCCTCCCCAATGCGGTTGCTGTTCACCTTCTGCTTGTACAAGAGCTCAAAAATCTGCCTGTGGGAGTACATCTCCAATCTTGTGGGTTTCTTCTAAAGGATAGATTCCAAGTAATAGCATCACCTTCAATCAGTAAAACTGATTTGACAGTCACCTCTTTATTTCCTTCTATGTTGTATAACAAGGGAAAAGCTCTTTGCGATTCCGTATCACAACAACACTTGGCACTCCAAAAACTAACCGACTCGGCGACTCCCCATTGCCAATTTCAAAATAAATCAAGCGCTTCATTAGATCCCAATTTTTTCTTAATGCCCTTCCAAACACTCACCCCATAAGACATTTAGATCTCACTGGGAGTCCACCTGTCATCCCCTATCCCTTACTAACCCACCACCCCTTTCTTCCATAAAGCATTTTTTTTATAAGTATTTTCTTCGACTTTCTTCCATAAAGCATTATCTTCCATAAAGCATTTTTCTCCCTTAAGTATCTCCACATCCATTTCCCCATGTGCTTATTATTTTTTAGCAGCCCCCTAATAAATGATGTGAAGTGAGTTGTCCACACCCTTAGACTAGCCAAGAAGACTTTTGTTTACTGCTCTACTTGAACTAAGTGACCTCTGTTGATATTAATTTTAAGGCCTGAAACAGCCTCAAAGAGGTAAGTGTGCATCTCAGATACTGCAAACACTCTGTTCTTGCATGACGAAGAATTATTGTGCCCTCCCAAAAGCACCTCAACAACCAACCACCTTAGTATTCAAATGGCTTAATGGCTCCATCCTTAAAATAAAGGATATTGATCGATCACCTTGACATAATCCTCTCGTGCTACCAAAGATACTTGTTGAAGAGCCACTTACAAATGTAGAATATTTCACTGAAGAGCAGCACCAACAAATCAATGTAGTCTACCTTAATATGAAGCTTATTCTATTACGCACCTAGTACAAAAGCTTATAGTTTAAATGACCATTTACCTTTTTGCTATTTAATATGCAGACAATTCCTGGCATATCTGACTTCATTTTATAATAGACAGACTTTCTTGATTTATTTTCTTTTATGGTAGTCCACCAATCAATATAAAGCTTCATTGTAAAGATTTTTCTCTTTTCACACTTTTCAACAATGGGTTATTAGTGTTCTTACTTTCTATTCGTGGTAGAACAATTGGCCTGTCTTAGCAAAGATTTTTAGCAATATCACAGCTACCCTTTTGTTTTGTCTTGGTTCTTATTACCCTTTTTTTATATAAGTAAGAATAATATATAATAAAAAGCGTCAAAAAAGGTAACGCGTCCTCTGTACACTGGGAGTATACAAATTAGGAACTAATTACTAGCTACACTATCCACAAACTCTACAAAAGGGCACCAAGAGCTAGCGACTCACGGCACCAAAAGAGCAGAGTGTGTTCAGAATCAGCTCCTTAATCTTCTCTATGCTCCTCTCTATATTCTCAAAAATTCTATCATTCCTTTCCTTCCATATACTTATCACCAACGGGGCAGTAACCCATACCATAGAGAACTCCTCTTGCGGTAATACAAAGACCAACATCTGAGCATCTCCTTAACTGAATTAGGCATCACCCAAGCCACATGAAACAATTTAAAAATGAAGCCCCATAGTTCCCTTGGCTACTGAACAATGCAGCAATAGATGATTAACACTTTCCGCGTCGCACTTGCACATATAACATCTATCAACATAAGTTTTCCCTCGACGCTGGAGATTATCTTCGCACTTGGTTCTTATTACCTTTGTAAGTTATGATTTCACGTCTGGACTACTTCCATTATGTGCGTGTACTTTAGGTCTGCCTTGGGCCCTTGTAAGTTCATGATACTTGACAGTTTTTGTGGTTTTTATTGTGTCAAGTCTGTATACTGATGCTCCTAATTGAGGTGTGGTAACACTTGATCCTTGGAAGAAAACAACCTTGTTTTCCTATAGTACATAAACAATCAGATTCTGCTTTCGGTTTAGCTTAATTTTATATTTGTCCTTTTCTTAGCCTTGATTAGTGATCCTAATACTGGAAATAGGAAGTTAGTGAAGTCCCCTGTTCGATCGTTAGTTGATTTTGCTACTTCATGATGTTGTAACATGGATAAGCAGATTTTTCTCATGCTTTAAAACTATTGTTGTATTCCCCACTCATAGCTGGGCCTACATCTAATTTTCTCTGCATACTATTTTTTTGGTTTTTTTTACTTGGATGTTGTATCACCCTTTTATGATTTTTTTATGACAGGTGTATGCGTTAATGTCTTTCCTCTCCCTTGTGTTAAACGAGAACCTATCAATCTACTTTAATTCCATTCGAGAAGTGTAAGTGTGCCACATCTTTAGTTTTTTGTAATAAATTCTGAATTTAGTCCTTTGTTTATAGATTCTGATACTGTTTTTACTCTGTATTTTTCTTTTACTTTTTACTGTTTTACTTATCATTTTCTGCATTTATAAAATTGATAACGTAAACTGTTATAAACCTCCTTGTGATATAGATAAACATCGAAATGTTACAACATGCATAAACTACACATGTTCAATGGGGCTTAAATAACTGGAGCAAGGACTTCAAATTACATGTAGGCTCTTTTATGAATATATATATATATATATATATATATATATATATATATATATATATATATATATATATATATATATATATATATATATATATATAATTTTTTTCTTCTTCCTTTTCCTCTCTTTTTTCTCGCTCACTTTCTCCATTGAAATTTCACAATTGGTGGAGAGGCTTGATTTTGGATGTGAAGATCCAAGGATATTTTGTAAAAAATGACAATAGATCTGAGGAATTCTGATAAAGCTTCATCATCAAATAAGGCAACTAGAAAGTGCTAGTTTTCTCATGGCATGATTGCATTTGTGGCTCAAATCACTTCATTTTTAACTGATGAATGCTTCAAGTGGTACCTTGGCACAACTGGAACCAGCAACCACCTCCAGCTACCTCCTGACCACTGCTGTAGTTTGGGACTAGATCATTTTACATCTCCACTTTTGTAGGCTGCCCACCACTGCCATCTTCGTCTACCTAAATATGAATTTTAAAGGCCGGTCTAGATTGACAACCTTGGATTTAAGCTTCCAACTCCAAATGCAGTTGCATTTCGCTGTCTGGATCTATCTCTCTTCAAGCACATACCAGTCTGGTCCTGTGTTTATTCAGTCAACGACTCCACGGTGTTTGAGGTGAAATATGGCAATAAGATGTTGTGGTGTTACCGTGACACATAGGTGGCTGGATGATGAATATTGATGGGTTTTGGAGTTCAGAAGAGGGAATTGTATTTTATTTTGGCCATAAATGAGGAAGCACCTTAACTGATCGTACATATATATCAATTATTTACTTATAAAAAAAGAGAAATATTAGATCGAGTATTGATGGATATTTGGTTAGTTTAAAAACCACATGTTATATTTCACTTTATTCCATGGGGCCAGATGGAAGTGTGGGGCAAACCATTTGGGTTTTTAAATAACTTACTCATTTTGGTAAGAAAATGAACTGGTTGCAATTGTAAGTTTTCACTACTTCACTTTCTAAATATGAATAAACTTTTTGACTAGAATAGCTAATTGGTAATTTAACGGTAAAGCTTGTCAGACCTGTACTGCTGCTGTACAGTGTACACACAGGTAAAGATTGCTGACCTTTACATGGAAGCTGTTGGTATACCTTGAAGTAGTAGATCTCTATGAGCAAGTAGTACCTTGCGGGGCAATTTTTGCCAACTATCGTACATCAGAAAGTTGAGATGAAAAGGACAGCCCAAATGGCTTAATATACACCCCCTCACCCCTGGCAAGTGGAAAGGATGAATCATTAGTGAACACGGGTGTTACTTGAGTGACATCTGAGCAACCTTACCGGTGCACCAAAACCTTACTGGATTGAAATATCTTGTAGAGTAAATATCAGAAGTCTTAGATTTTGATGAATACTGGTCGAAATTTATACTCCCGTTCTTAAATAATTGTCTCTTTCAAAACTTTCTTTTTTAGGAAAACACAGTTGTGGTATATTTACTACTGTACCCTTATTTTTCTACCTACTTTAATTATGGCCACATGCACAAGGGAATTAAAGGAAACCACACATTACACTAATATTTATAATACAATCAATTGTTTTTTTAAACGGTGTGCCGGATCAAGGAGGAGGATTATTTAGGAATGGATGGAGCATTTGGTATTTTATTGAACAGATACCAGGATAAAATCTTGTGCCAAACAGGGTACAAGAAACTTCAATCTCTTGTTGTTACAGTGGCAATTCATTCAAAAGTATGTATGAGTTTCATGACCTTAGTACCTTACAGTAAAGATGGTCTAAAATACAATGGAGTATTGACAGCAGTCTGGGAGTTTTTGCTGCAATTACGATAAACTTACATTTCAAGGATTAAAAAGTTTGGAATTTGTCAATTTTGCAAGTAATAGGTCGGTAATTTAATAGATATGCTGAAAATTCTTCTCTAGTAAATTTGAGGAGTTGGGATGGTAAAGAACTCTACTCTCTTTTTAAATTATTAGAACCCCCCTTTGTTGCTTCTAGTGATACTCTTTTTGTCTGTTGACCCATTACCTATATCTGTTCCCATTACTTTTTTTTTTCAATGAGGAGAATAGAGTCCCTGATTTAAGTCAATGTGGTAGGGTCAAATCAGGGACAGTGCCCAAATTAATGGAAGGAAACCCTACTTGACACTGCACTAACCTCATTCTAAATTCCGCTGAGTAGTGATTTGTGCAAGTTATGGGAACTACCTTCTTTTTATTTCTTGACCAATAGTTTTACCATAATGGCCTGCTGTATTCTGCATGAAAAGACGTAACCTAGAAAACAGAATTATGTGCACTCTGCCTTCACTTCCTCATTTTGAAAGGATAGAGCAGTTTAGGACATGGAAAACTCTCTACGGTTCTTACTTTGTAGCAGTTACGTTGCCTATGTGACTATGTCTTTGTTTGTAGATTGACCTCAAAACTGGTTCGATTATTTTTCTTTGTTAAAGTAATTAATGTTTTCAAAAAACATCCTTTTGTCCACAAAATGCTCTTCATTGGACATGTACTCGTTGCCAAACATAGGCTACTTGGAAGAAGTGTGTGAATGTCTGTTGCTATATTACCTTCCCTAATATTAATTTATAAGCTATGTTGCTATATTACTTGTTTTCTCTTCTTTTTGTTTTCATTTGTTATCATAGGACATTCCTGTTCATGGACATGCTTTAAATTGCTGTTGATTTCAGTTGTGACTTCAACTTGAAATTACATGCTTACAGTTGAAATTGCATGTTCATGGATGTGCTTTAAGTAGCTGTTTCGTTTAGTTGTTGACTTCAACTTGAAATTACATGTTGATGGAATGCTTTAAGTAGCTGTTGCTTTCAGTTGTTGACTTCAACTTGAAATTACATGCTCAAAGTTGAGACAAACGAGCCATTTCTTTTGTTGACCTTTTCCCTTTTATTTCAGGTATGAAGCTTGGGTTATTTATAATTTCCTCTCTTTGTGCCTGGCATGGGTAGGTGGTCCAGGAGCCGTTGTTTTAAGTCTAAGTGGTAGGGTTTTGAAGCAAAATTGGTGTTTGATGACGTGTTGCTTCCCTCCCATTCCACTTGATGGGTAAGTTACTAACAACCAAATGCATAGTGAAAGTTTGCAATGCAAAAGGTTCATTCATTTCGGAAATAGAGTGAAATGATTGCCTCTTGTTATACTTCTTCATAACCCAAATAAAGGTACTCTCATTCCTTTTTGGGAATGTACTAAAAAGAGTCTGGTTTAATAAGCGACTATGCTTTAACAAATTTCATACTATAAACTAAGGGATTATGTGAGGAGATGGGAGTTCCATTAACGGCAAACTATTCAAGTTGTCACAGAGCTTGACATGTTAGTCCAATCTGGTTATTAACTTGGCATAGAATAAAATAAAGGAAAAACTACTTTTTTAATCATAGTACTAATTGTACTAATTGGGGAATATCAATTTGACCGTTGTACTTCTAGACTTGCAAATGTGACCATGATACTTATATTCGTGTTCAAAATTAAACCTAAAGCATTAGCTTCCATTAAATATATTAAGTGTGGCTCTCTAAACATGGTGATGTGGACTCTGTGAGACCCATATAAGTCTCAGAAAGTCTACATCACCATGATTTTACAAAAAGCTTATGGGTCCCGCGAAGTGTACATTAGCAGATATAGAGAGCCAACGTTAATCTTTTTTAGCAAAAGTTAACTATTTATGTTTAATTTTAAGCGCGATTATAAGTACGATTGTTAAATTTGCAAATCTCGAATATGATGGTCGAATTGATATTCCTTAAGTAGTACGATGGTTAAAAAATTCGTTTTTTTTTCTTCCCAAAATTGAATATTGTCAACTTGTCTCAGAGTAGTCACTTTTATGATGACTTTCCAAAGATTGTTTACTGAAGTGTTGAGTGTTGGATGTCAAGCCAACTTAAATATATGCATGTTCACCAGCTTAAGATGATTATAGAAAAAAATGATTTTTTTAATATGATTTGCTAGGTGATACTATATCCAAAATTTTATCTTATATCTTTCGTCTTGGACTCCTGCTACAGAACCTGCTACCCAGTACTTGTGCAATATTTTTTTGATACAATTACAATCACGACCATGGGCGGAAGCCTACCCAGAAGCTATCACAATCATTGCCTAAGAAAGCCATCGCCATCCAACAACACATCCACGTTTATGGATTCTAGTATGAAAGTTGAGATCAATCATTAGGGTTTCAAACCATTTTTTAGAGATATAAATATATGAAGAAATTTATCATTTGAGAAGAATTTAAAGCAAGGCGGACATGCCAAGAAAAATAAAATGTGGAGAAGACCAAAATAACTAATGAAGCACCGTGCTACGATCTTTCTGAAACTCAGTCACCTGCACCACTCTAGATGCTCCCAGCACTGAAGCCAATACTGGTGCAAGGAATAAAATCCTTCCCCTTGGAACTGGAAATGACATCTACCTTTAAATATTTCGAGTTTGTCTATGTCCATAAACACTGAAGGGCCCCAAACGTGGTGCACTTTAAAAGCACTCTCCATACTTGCCATCCTCCCCAAATCCCTGAAAAGTGTTTAGGAGATGCCTTCTAATAGAAGGACAGACTGAATGCTCTCCTGAAATGCCAAAAAACAGTGACTAGAACCTCCAAGCCATCTGGAAGAGATGCAGCCTTCTCTTACTCCTGATACTTGCAATCCATGTATATTTTGTGATCACCGCTACCCGCTACAGGACTGCATTTCCTTGCAGTCATTATAAAAATACCCCGCTAGAGTGCAGAGACTCGTTGTGAGAGAGAGAGAGAGAGAGAGGGTCAGAGGGTCCGTTATTGATGAGTGTGTCAATCTTTGGATGGAGAGGTTCAATTAGATACTGAATAGAGTTGTCAACTTGCCATCAATTGTTTTTGATACTGAATGAAGAATGGAGCCTATGTCAACCTGTGTTTACATAAAGATGTGATGGATTGGGGAGCGATAAAATCAATTTCCTGTTTTGTATAAAGGAAAAAGAAAAAGAATGAAGGAATAAGATTGATGAACGTATGACGAATAGGTTATTGGTAGGTAGCAGAGGTGGTGGTGGTGAATGTTTTGCGGGTGGACATGAATTTAGAGAGAAATAGTTTGGTTGTAAGTAGGAAGAAATAAAAATAAATTACTCCCTCTCTAAGAAAAACTCATCGACTCTATCATAAATATTATGTGCTTTCCAAAGATGTCCATGTGAGAGAAGGTCCCATCAACTAAAGTAGAAATCAAATCAAGGGTAAAATGGTAAAAGTAACATCCAAAAAATGAAAGATTAGAAACTGGACACTTTCTTTGGAACGGCTTAAAAAAGGAAGATGGACTCTTTTTTAAGAACAAAGAGAGTAATAGTTTTTCTTTTAGTTACCTGGTGGCTATTTTTTTTTCTTTTCCATTTAGATAAATTACAGCTGATTCAAATGGATGTCAAGGGTATTTATAGCATTGCAACTAAGCAAGCTACTTGACCCAATTGCAGATAAATTTGTCCATATGTGTATATATATGGGGATGTTGGATGGGGGAGACAAAGCATGTTTACATTCTCTTTCATAAATGGATTGCACTTTCTTTGTCAAATTCACGAGCAATGCATTATATAGCAATGATGTTTATTGTGTCTACTCTTTAACTTGGCACTTTAAGTCCAAAGTCACTGCAGTGACTTTTGAAGGGTGGATATAATTGAAACTTGCGAGGGGCGTAGAAACTTGTCTTGCATTTTTATTTAAGTAATTTTCATCTATTTGTATGTAAAACTTTCTGAAAATGTTACTATTCAGGCGTTTCATACGGAAATGCAAGCAAGGTTGTCTGCAGTTCGTGATCCTTAAGCCCATGTTGGTGGCAATCACACTCGTACTTTATGCGAAAGGGAAATATCATGATGGAAATTTCAGCGCGAATCAATCGTACCTGTATCTTACCTTTATATACACGATCTCATACACTATGGCCCTGTATGCTTTGGCCTTGTTCTATGTGGCATGCAGAGATTTGCTCCAGCCATTTAATCCAGTTCCAAAGTTCATCATTATTAAGTCCGTCGTTTTTCTTACTTATTGGCAGGTAGGATTCTCAACCATTTGTTATACCACTCAAGCAGTAAGTATTTTAGGGTATGCTATGCAGTGTTTTAGGTGCTTTTTTCTGTTCTCTATTGACAATTTAAATGTTGAATCACTTTTGAAGATTTTAAAATAAAGCACATATTTAGCTGTCATTTTGGGACATCATTTGTTACATAATGATAACTATATCCACATTTGTTTATTCTTATCTATGAAGTCTTCTTTTACTGTCCACAAAAATGTACTTTTGCATTTTTTTATTTCTATTTTCACTTGCTCATTCTTTTTTAATATCAAAAAAATAAAATAAAATATAGTCTTAAAAATGCCAGAAAAACAGGAACTGAATTTTCTTATTCAGATTTGTGATTTTGTAGTGTGTTTGCTGAATTTCATTTTACCTTTTGTTCTCTATTGTTAATTGCGAAATCCTGCATTTAGCTTACTTGTAGTTTCTTGAAGCTGTTGGAACCATTATAGATTTATTCAGTTATACTGTATCTAGCTCTTAAATTCGTGTATTGGAGTGTTTGTTTGGTTCAGCCTTGAGATATTGCACACACTTACTTCAATTCTGATAACACGACCCTTTTGTCCCATAAGAAGCCTTTAATCGAGTTATATCACTGGAATGATGTGCACGTTGAACCTCTGCACAGAAGACCGGGCATTGTCATCTTAAGTTGCATCTAATAGTTTCCTCTACTCTTCTATCCCATACTCAACTCTTAATCATGCTTTGATTGACTCCGATGTTGGTCTTCTCTAATTGTTGCTGACCCAATGTCAGATTTGACCACTCTCATCACACACCTGCTATAAAATAATCTAACTGGTGAGTTCTTGTGGCCTCTTAAATCCTTCTGTCCACGAAGTTCTTTGGTAGATCCAAGTCATCCAAGAACCACACTTTCTGACACCGGGGCTATTTGTTCAAGGCATTTTTGTGCATGAGGCTACCTCGACTAGGTGCTCTTCGAATAGTTTATCACACAGCCTTATCCTTATCTTGTTTTGTGAGGGGTTGCTTTGATTTGAACCCTTGTTTTGACGATTTGGTTTGTCTACTGAAACCAATTAACCTACTATCTCCTGATCCTGATTATTATCATCAGTCTAATTAGGGTATGGGCATCAAATAGGCTGGGTTTATTTTTAGTGATGAATTTTTGGTTTGTTATGAAGATTACGAGGTTTTTAGATAAAGTTTGGGTAGCTTGGTATATACTACAATGTAATCACAGTCCGCCACAAGCTGAAATTTTTCTTTCCGTTTTGTCAGAGATAGTAGCAACAAAAAAGTTGTGACATTTTGGAGTACTTGGGTGTTTGGTTTATATTTTTGGGTTTATTTTGGGAGGCTTGGGTGTTTTGCTATTGGGTCTCCTTGTTTATTTATTTGTGGGTGTTATTGTGTGATTTAAGGTATAATCTGATGTTTGATTAGAAATGGCGAAAGCTAACATGTTCGCTTGAGGCACAAGGCACATGTTAAGCACTCATTTAGTATGTTTTGTTTTGAGAATGACCCTAGTGGGCATTGGAACCTGGAATGGGTGGTCATCTTGACAAAACTTGCTATATTAGGTTCTTAATATGTGCCGTTAGCAGTTAGCACATGTTTTAGCCATACTAATTGTAAATTAATTGAGTGCGACAAAACACACAATAGCAATAGCACCTTGATCTTTAACAAGAAACGTTATATGGTATCTGGTAATTCTTGATGACTCATGGCCATTCTAGCATCGACAGTTCTCACTGTTTATGCACTTATCCTTGTAATTTTAGTTTGCATTGTTGATCAATTGAAAAGAATATCGAACAACATGTGGAACATTTAACCTGGTCAGGCTTTCTGGTAATCTTTCATTGTCCCCCTCATCTTTCAGGGTGTTTTGGTTTTTCTTGCCGCGAAATCTGGCTTTATAAAAAATGCCAAGGAAGCTGCCGACTTCCAAAACTTCATAATATGTGTCGAGATGCTTATTGCAGCTGTTGGTCATCTTTATGCATTTCCATACAAAGAGTATGCTGGTGCAAACATTGGCGTTTCTCGAGGGTTTTCTGCAAGCCTGGCTCATGCTTTGAAGCTGAATGACTTTTACCATGATACAGTTCACCAGGTGAGTACTGCAAGTCTGCAACTTGGGCTCTTTTCCTTATCTTTGGGAATTCTCTTATTCCCGTCTCATAAAAATGATCCTCTTCCTATATTTAAAAGTCAGCATGAGATAATATCATATTATTATTCTACATATTCTGTTTTAGGTAATATTATTTCAATCATTTAAAACAACATAAAAAAATATGATGGATTGCAACTTTTAAATTTTGTAAGGATAAGTAAGTTTATTAAATCTTCGGTCAAAACAAGGTAACTGGAAAAAGTGTCAAAATGAGACTTTTTTTCTTTTTCTTTTTTGGGACAGAGGGGATTGATAGGTTGTGGTGTGACTATGGTTACTGCAATTTTCTCTTCTCATTCTCCATTTCCGTTTCATGCAGTTTGCACCGACTTATCATGACTATGTACTATACAACCATAGTGATTCTGGTGACGAGGGAGCAAGGAAGTACCGGGCTCGGACCTTTGTTCCAATGGGCCCAGAGATGGACACTGTCAGAAAAAACAAGCATTTGTTTGGAAACAAGTTAGATGACATACAGCTATCGAGCCTGTCATCTTCAGGCAGTAGCACACCCCAAAACTCTAGCACCGTATTAGACACTTCAAAATCCGAGGCTATAAACACTTCATTGCTAATGGATGCCTCAAATTCAGCTGCTGTGCCCTATGACCTTTCACTTATTGACATAGACATGTCTAGTTACTCAGAAGAGGTACCTTCTGCTGCCAAGGAAGCTCTGGTACCAGCTGAGTAGAATCTCAATGATTCTTGGCTTGAGAGCAACTTCCAAGCAGTGCTTGTTTGCTGGTTGGTCACGATTTTTTGGAAGGTCGTGTGTGTGGAGAAATCTTTCCATTATTTCTGTATACTTGAAGTTGCTGACGTTAGATTTGTACATGTAGGGAAATATATTTGTCACCATGTTTTTTCCTCGTAGATGGTAGTGACTTGATTGTCCAGCGACATAACCCTTTTTTCGTGCGATTTGTATTGTACATGGAGAACGTTAAACCGCAGTGTGTGCTTATATTTGATTAGAGAACATTAGAATACACATGAACTCAGGTTTCGAAAACAGCCCCTTGTCTGAATTTAGATTTTTGAACATGGATTGAGTTGATCAAAACATCGTAAACGAGGAATTGGGGATGCTCTATTTTGTTTTGCGTGTTCCATTAAGTGAAGTTCATTGAACCGTTAATGGCGTAAGACCTTATGCTAGACAAAAGCTGTGTTTTCACCTATGCCACATCTAAGGGCGGAAGAAGGGCCTTTCTGTCGGCTTTTTATGCCTTGGAATACAAAGTGATTGTATTCGAAACATCTACGCAAAGGATGGAAATAATCATAAAATCGTTGAGATGTGCTTCATTTCGTGATTTTTTAAGGGGGGGCATTTGAATACGTGAGTTGTGATCTGTTTTGTGTTTTTTTTTTCTCCGTAATGTAAGATGATTTTAAGGATTTTTATTTGTAAGACAGAGTTTTATTCTCTCATAGCTCAATTCACTAATACACCGTGAATTAGATAAAGAAGATTCACTTTTCAAAAAAAATTTGTATTGAGTTTTTGCCTTGGGGTCAAAAAATAGAAGAGATAGATGGCGAGATTAATCAGCGTGAAAAAGGAAAACCACAAAACATGTTACAAACCATCAAAATAAATAAATACAAAATAGATGGAAATAAAAAGAAGTAGAGCTTACTTTAACTATTGAATAGTTCCTCAATTATTTTAAAAGAGTAACTTGTTTGATAATGGACACGGATTAAGAAAATATAATTAATTTTATTATAATATTATGATAGTGTTTATTTTTTAAAAATTTATATCTGTGAGTAGGGTTCATCATTTAAAGTGGGAATCAATTCAAGAGTAAAAATGGTAAGAGTAACTTCTAAAATCCACCAAAATGATAATTTAGGGACGGTGGGAGTACTATTTTTTGAAACAATCTAAAAAGAAAAGATGAATCATTTTTTTAGGAACAAAAAAAGTAGTTGAAAAGATGTCCAGGTAAATGGTGGACATTCCATTAGTTATGAATGACCACATCAAATATTAATTGCCCATTTAAAATAATCACATTACACACACACACACACACACACACACACACACACACACACAATATATATATATATATATATATATATATATATATATATATATATATATATATATATATATATATATATATATATATATATATATATATATATATATTCAAGGGATGTGTTTTGGAAGGGAATTGGGTAATTTTTAATATTTGGGGATTTCTTGGAATGAGGATTAAACACCTAGATGGAGTGTAAAGCTTAGATTAAAAGTTAGTAACTCTACTTTGGTACACATACAATGTAAGCATAAGTTGGTTGGCTGTATCTGCCATTAATTCATATCTAAATAAGTTAAATTCTTATACTAATTGAGCAACTCAATCTCCAACTTGTTAAGTTTTTCCCATCTGTCTCTGTCCATCTTCTCACTTGAGCTTTCTTGCAGAAGATGCACTAATATATATCCTGCAATGCTTCTACCTTACACCTCCTTTTTAAATTAGGTAACTTGCTCCACTCTCCCTAAGTTTAGGAAAGAACAATCATCAATTGATGGGAGATGAGATGACGTTGTTCAAACTGAACATACTACGGTTATTTGTTACATGATAGCAAGACGACATAAGACAACGGCACGTCACCCATGAAGGAAAAACCCTATTACGGAAAATTTCTGTAAGATTCACAGATCCCCTGACCTGGTCCATCGTATGTTGATGAATGAGATCCTGTATTACGGATTAGGGTCCGTAAGATACTCTCACGGAAGACCTAACTCTACTGTGAACAACATCGGTGGAACGGTTTCGGTTTCAAAGCTCTGTGTTGAGGAGTAGTCCTTCTGACAATTAATGAAGGGTTGAGGAGGTTGATAAAAATTTATTTAAACATGGTTTTTTGCAAGATATCATAGACCACTTATCCCTAACCTAAGTTTTCCCGAGTGAATTCACATAAATAAAACTACTTTGGCACTACCCCCCATAAGATAAAGAAAAAGGTATATTCTTTGGTCTTAAATAAAGCTTTTTTTATTATTGATTTTATATTGGGTCCAAAAAAATAATTGATTCTTGCTTTTCTTTATTACTTTTAATGCAGTTTTCTAGACAACATGTAAAATAAAACATTTTTATATAGATAAAAATTTAGGTAAGATGGTTATTATAAATATTTTTTGTAGGACGAATATTTTTTTACGCGACATATCGTATGTTTATGTGTTAAGCTTTAGAGAGTGAAGCCCTGTCTTACAAATTAAGATCACTCTCTTACGGATCTTAATGTAAGCGGAACCGCATTCTTACGTTGGGTTAGATAAAGACGATCAATTTTACAAAAAATATTTATTAAACCGTCTTACCTGAGTTTTTATGTTTCCAAAATGACGATAAGGAAATAGTTTGTTACTTTCACCTTGCTGCAACGGCTCAATCTTTAGCTGTTTTCCTCTCATTGGCTCATTAGGTCGTCCGGAATCAATATAATACAACAAATTAGAGTAGACTTAGAGTAGTTGAGTAATCAATTTAGAGTAGTTTTGGTGACTTTATTCCTCTAATCTTTCCTTGGTACACTTATATTTACTCACATGTTGACCAATATGTCAAAGAAAAGAAATATAGGTAGAATATTAAAAATTCGAGCTTGTAACATTATAAAGGTCTTTAGTGTTAATATTATAAGATAAAATTTACTTAAATCTTTATACCGTAAGAACATATTTTTTTTTTTTCTTAGTAATGTCATAAACATTACAAATCATTATCAATTTAACAATTAAAAACTCTAATATTAAAACTCATAAGAATATCACAATGTTCAAACTTCAAAGAGACATTGCATTCTTATAAAAAAAGTATGTTTTTCCTTTTTGGATCCTTCTTACTTTCGTTCAATTTATTTGTAAATTATCTTTACCATTTTATCCTTTAATTTAATTTTCATTTTAATTAATCTCATTTTTATGTAAGTATCATTTTAATGTTTATAAAGAGAGTTAATTAATTTATGAGACTCTCTGAAGGAATATAACAAAAGTTATGCACCACATCCCGCTAGCTATTGCTGACTATTCCTGCCTCGCATGTTTGCACACGCTGTGGAATTTGGCAAACCTTCAAATCTCCAACTCAGCTGTACTACTCCCTCTCGTTTCTAAATAACCGTCTTCCTTTTATTTTTTATCTGTTTAAAATAATGGTAATATTTGGGTCACTTAAATTTTGTATCATAAAAATGAGTACTCAATGACTTAAATCATTTTGATTGATTAGAGTGTTAGGATCCATAAAATATCAAAAATAATCGTCCAGTTGACTTGGTTTAAGAAAAAAATTGACTTGATTATTTATATTGGTTTAATGTGTAGTTTCATTTAAAGCTCATGTGTATGTGACCCATAATTAAAGTAGAATGAAAAATTAAAGGTAAAATGGTAAAAGCGATGTTCTAAAAATGTAAGTTTCAAACTTGACAATTATTTAGGGACGGACGAAAAAGGAAAGAAAGACGATAATTTAAAAACGGCGGGAGTATAACCATAGTCGGAAAGTCAACCATTAGTTGAGATGAAATGATGAAATGCAATGATGGAGATGAAAAGTTTTGGTTGAATGAGTGAGAGTGTGCAGTGATTGAGTGCCCTAACATTGCCCCTTAACATAATTGTTCAATGTCAAAACTTTCTTTAAAAGAAAACACATCTTTGTTTTTTTATATATTTTAATTACAACGATCATATACTTAAAAACAATATAAAAAAAAATTACATATTAAACGAATATTTATAATACATTTAATTATTTTTTTTATAATGACAACGTGTCACGGCAAAAATGACCATTATTTGAACGAACTCAGAATAAAGAAAATGTACGGCTGCTATTGCACGTTGTACCATCTTGATGTGACCTAAAAGTTAGTCATCATCGGACAGCTTGCTATGTATATACACATGACAAGAACATGAGAGTTTTGTGATTATGTAGCCATTGAGTTTACTTTTTTCCACTTGCAAGTTCTAGAGAACAACTTTTGAAATATGGCCTCTTGATTAAGCGTTGGTCATCTTAGTGTTAATTAATCAAGTCATTTCACCACCTTTGACTTATTTGGTAGTTTGATAAAGAAAAACAATATTATTAATCCAAATATTATTAGTGCATTCGTTATTAATCCTTATTTATATATCAATGGTAAGTTTTAAAATTAAAAATATTAGTCATAATTTTTTTTAGTGAGAGCACTAACAATACCACCCTCTCCTTGATTATTTGTCATCATTCATGACTAGGGGTGATCTTGTCCGGTTTGTTCTAATTTTTGCTAAATAAATCAAGAACCAAAACCATATCTAATATGTATAAGAACCAATACTTTGGTCGGTCTAAAACTAACTCAAAATGTATGAACATCAGAACCAAAACAATATTTTACAAACAAATAATAAAATCTGATACTTTATACACAGATTAAAAAACATTCAATAATACTTAAACATTGAAAATATACTCCAGCTTGCAAAATTAAAAAATAGGTATATTCAACAATTTAAAGTTTTGGGTAATAACATAACAATCTAAGTCATGCGACAACATAAAAGTGAAAGAAAAAGTAGGTAGATGTACACATGAGTTTAGCATTTATGGGTATGAAAATAGATTTACGATAAAAACATGTGAAATTTTAAATTCTTTTATATCATAGAAAAAAGCCAAAAATTATCAAACGACAAATGAAGAACTAACCGTTAAAGAACAATCAACTTTGATGGAAAGAAGATATTCTCATATATTTATCTATATATAGTTATATTATAAATTGTAGGTATTTGTCCAATTTGGTTCTAGAACCAATTAATAAGTTTTAAAACCAGGACTAAGCTACCACTTACTTTGATCTTTCTCCAACTTATTTTCTTCCTCTAAAATTTACTTTGATCAACGCCTCCTCCGCTCGATATAAATCGTAAAAATCAAATTGGTTCGGTTCAATTTTCTCTGATTTGATCCAGTTCTATTTTTTCGGTCTGATGTTGAAAAATCATACTCACCCTAGTCATAACCTATATATATATATATATATATATATATATATATATATATAGAGAGAGAGAGAGAGAGATACTTCCGAGAGAAAGAGATATTTTAGGCGAATATAAATTAAATATTAATAATTTGATCTTTTAGTTTGACCCCTTAACTATTAACATTTTAAAGAACCCTTAACATTAGTAAGAGCATTTTGATCATTTCCTCGTAGCCAATAACCTTTTAAGTCTGGGAGGGAGTAGGGACCTTAGACAATTGATGCAAGTATATCTAAACGGTGAGAAAAAAGTTGATCTTAATCGAAAAGTGGTGACCAAATTGTTATTTAAGCCTAAAAATTTACAAGTTGAACCTAAATCGAACTAGCAAACCGTGGAAGAAGGTTCCCCTTTTGAACCATTGAGTCGGTTCACGGTTCAAGACGGTTCAAAACCCTTTTTTCTTTTTGCTTTTTTATAAACATTTTATGGTTTTTTTTTCAAAAAATTCTTTAACCTTTGTATAATATATATTTTGAATTTTTTTTAAGTCACCAAAGGTAATTTAATTTAATATTATCAACTTTGTAAAATATTCAAAAGTATTTTATAAAAACTGGGACGGTACCCTGATCAATTTTATTAATCATAATAAAAAACATCAGAGTTAGCTTTAAATTTTCACAAATATCCCCTTCATGAGGAAATGTTGTAAGAAGATTATCTATTTGTTGAAAAAACCCACATAATCGTTCCCGTCATTGATAAGATTCATTAAACATTTTTATAGGTGGAATTCTATTGGTTTGTAACATCTGTTGAAAATTATTTAGGATTCAACATTAGCTTGTCTACATAACTTAGCCTTTTTTTTTTTTTTTTTTTTAAATATTTGGATGTCTCACCAAATAATTAGCAACTTCCCTACGTACTTCATCACGTAAAGAAGTTAAATTATTTTGTACACATAAAATTAACATATGACCTATGTATCTAACATGAAATTTTTTTATCATGGTTGACAATATGAAATGAGTAATGGTAAACTACCAGTATTATTAGTATTATCAAATCTAATTAAAAATATTTTTTGAACTAAATCATATTCTTGTAAAACACTAATAATTTTTACTGAAATATTACGAAGCGGATATGTACACTAGCAAACTCTCTAAATGCAATTAATTGTTTTAAATGAGTTATCAATCAAATGATATGTAATAACTATATAATTATGTTGTTGCTAATGATCACTCCAAATTCAGCATTTATTAAACTTTATGCGATAAATCTAAAAATATATTAATTAAGATTTGTTCACATTCTAGTACTCTACTTTTTATGTCACGAGCAATCATATTCCTCTGAATTTCTCTAGTGGCTGGATTAAAAGCTAATTGTGTAAAATTTGACCATAAACTATAATTTGTAAAAATAAAAGGTATTCCTCAAACACAAATAAAATTTGCCATTTCTTTTCGTTTAGTTTATAATATTCTAATTATAAAGAGTTTTAAAAAATTCTCTTCTTATAAACAACTTTAAAAAAAAAAAAACTTAAAACCGTACATTGAACGTGTATAACCTAAATTGTAGAATAAGTGGAGACGTACAATTCATGACCGTAATTTATATGAATCACAGAATATTGAAGAGATCCATGCAACATTTTACACCATAAATTCCAGGAGGACAAAATGTGTGACGTTTACTATTCTGGAATGGAAAACGATGGGGATTTTTAATTGTAATGAAGTGTTAATAAAGCAAAACTATGAACATGGAGGACAAAGGGGGTGGAGATTATTATTAATACAATACCTCCAAAAGTCAAAAGTAACTGACGTGGATAAGATGATCTTCCCACATGTGTTACCACTCATCAAAATCATCATCATCATTATCAGCTTATCATCAAAATATAATTTGAAAGATTTCACCAGAAAATATCTACCAAATTTCATCTATAGAATGCTTTAAAACATGCATCGTATTGTATAGCACAATTATGGATAGTACTGTGCAACATTTTGAGACTTATAATTAGCCCGATAATTGGGTTAGTTGGATCGGATATGTCGTCACTCGTCAGGTTAAGATAGGTAACCAATCAACCCGCCTTGACCCATATTTCTTCCAACAAAATCCAAATTTATAGAATAAAAACAATCAAGTTAAAATGGGTAACATGTTCGATCTGTTGTAACTCGACCCGACCCAATCAATTAATATTTTGAAAAAATTATGGATCGGTCCACTTTTCAAAGTTTCTAATCCTTTTTTTTAAAAAAAACCAGAAAATAACACATTTGAGGTAAAAAAGACTACGGTGCCCTTAATAAGCATGAGGCGTGCTACGAAAATGAATCACGGTGCATTAACCATTGAATCGCGATTCATCAATTTTATTCATTATTTTTTGCACCGTGGTTTAATAGTTTAATTGCACTGCGATTCATCAATTTTATTGCATTAACTTTTATTATGTGGTTTAATAGTTTAATTGCCTAGTCATATTGCACCGCGATTCATAAATTTTATTTCATTAATTTTTGCACCGCAGTTCAATAATTTAATTACCTAGTCAAATTGCACCGCGGTACCAACTTTTATGTACCGCAATGAATTAATTTTTAAACCGTGATACATATACATAATCCAAATTACACCGCGGTATCAACTTTAATGTACCACAATGAATTAATTTTTGAATCGTGATACATATACATAAAATATTAATTTTTGAATCGATATAAAATGATAATGAACCAGATCATGTCCTCCACCTTCTTCTTTCATCTCCTATGTCGTAAGCCTTCTTCTTCCCCCCATCCTTCGCCTTCGTCCTACTGAAAAATCCTTCAATCCGACACATATCTATTACAATTTCGTACATAATGAACCAAACAAACCTGTTTTGTTGCCAAACAATGGTGATTTTCGAATCCAAAGTGTATTGTCCGAGCAGTTGAAAGAGACGATGACATTTTTAGAATAATATTTTGAAAAGTAGTCTTTTGCGGTTGAAAAAAAAACGAGATACTGGAGGGGTTAGAAATTTTGAAAAAAAAGATCGATCAGAATTTTACTATAATATTTTTGGGTGAAAACATGTTACCCATTTTCAATTAAAAAATATTAACACGTTGAATTGAATTGAGTTTGATCAGCTAATTTTTAAATCAAATCCGGTGAATTAACGGGTTACAAATTGTAATCGCTGGGACTACTTATAATAAATTAATTCTGTTACTCTAGTAGCATTACTCGCAAAAACAAGATAAAGTGGCAATCAAATAGAATGAGAAAGTGAGAGAAACCCACACACGTCACGTGACCGGCCATTCCCATATATTGACAAATGACAAATAATGGTTGATTTTACATTAGCATCTTCTTAACATTGAAATGATAGTTAAACTTAAACCCCAATTTTGCTTATCCCATAAATCAACACTTTTGACTTCTTTTGATTGTTCATAATCCAATATTGTCTTCAATGCTCGTATGTGCATCGGATGATGAAGTATATTATCTTTGTCCTTTTAGAAATGTTCAGATTTCCACCTTTCCAGTTCATCTTTCAACATTAGCCACACATTAAGATGTTTTTTATTAATTGATGGTCCCTACGATTGATCTCTAATTGAAAAATGTTAATTGATACAATTGACTTGGTTCGTAATTGATTCGTAATTATATGAGTTATAAATAAATCTCTTAGTTATGAGTTATATTTGAATTACCCATAGTGGGTTTATAAGAACCTCGGTTAAAATATTATGTTGCGAATATATGAGAAATGAGAATACATATAAAATCTGAAATCTTGAAAATTTGGATAATGAAAATTTGGATAACGAAAATTTTGTAAGTTTTGAAAATTTTGAATTACGATTGAGCATTTGGTGGAGCTTGAATATTCGGTGGAGTTGGAAAATTAGTTATGGAAAATTTGGCGGAGAAAATTTGGAGTGTTTATCTTCGACATTGGAATAGTTTAATAAATTTGTAAAAAAATTGTTATCCATAACAAAAGAAGTGAGAAAATGAATTTGTGTAATTTAATAAGAATGAGATAATATAGAAGTAATGTAAGTTTGAAAGAATGAAATGATTTTTTTTACAAATCTATTTATAGGAGAATTTATAGGATAAATTGAAGAAAAAACGGTATAAAAACGGATCTGGAAGGAAAGTATACCGACATGACACGCTTTCAAAATCTTATGAAAAGGTTTAAAATCTACCCACACGCTCTAACACATATACTAATATATATAAATTGATCATGGGAATTAGTTCACTGGGTCGAATATGTGGGCACACCTAATCTACACCATATATGAACATGAGATGCCCTTTATAAACTAGCTAGTTGAACTAGTTGAGATTACTATGGTAAAACGTGACATATATACGTGACAATTAACGAGGTACGTATGTGACAATTGTCAAACTAATTTCAAGACAACGTTTGTGTTAACTTTTATGTATACATACACATATAGATATAACATTAATTCAGCTTACTCAATTCGTGTCAAGCTCGATCATTGGTTGCATTGAGATTAGAGATCATGTTTAAGTTCGGTCATTTACTCGCAATGAGCTCTGTTCGGATTGAACTATGACCGAGTGGAGGTCTATTTAGCTTTTTTCCTTTTTTTTCTTTTGAAGGTCTATTTAGCTGTCAAGCTTCATTAACAACTCTACACACTAAACTAAACCCCAAATCACACACCAATCATTGGAAGCACACAATTATTTCATTTTCGTGACGTTAATTATTGAAAGAAAGGGTAAACATGAACTTGAGTACCAGATTCGTAACCATGTCGCTTGATGGAACCATTACTATTTCGATTGCTATATTCTAGCTTTGACGACCAACACTTTGTTAATACATCCGCACTTCAGCTATAAATGTTTTGTTTTTTTAAGAAAGGGGGTGTTAGTGTCATTTATCAAATTAGAAGGGGTTGATGGTTGCAATTTTTTTATAAGTAAATACTCCAATATATTATTTCTTCCGTCCAAAATTATTGTTCGATTCGACACACAGATTAAAAAAAAATTTGGGTTAAGTATTAATATTTGTTTAAGTTATAATTTTTCTTACTCCCTCCGTCCCTAAATTATCGTCCTCCTTTCCTTTTTCGTCCGTCCCAAAATAATTATCCACTTTGAAACTTACCTTTTTAGAACATCACTTTTACCACTTTACCCTTACTTTTTCACTCTACTTTAATTATGGGCCACATATACATGGATATTAATGGAAACTACACACTAAACCAATATAAATAATCAAGTCAATTACTTTTTCTTAAACTGTGCGCCGGGTCAAGCAGGACAATTTTTTAGGAACGGAGGGAGTATAATATATGTATATTTGACTCATAATTAAAATAAGGGATAAGTGTACCATTAGTCTCTGAACTTTGGCCAAACACATCATTAGTCCCAAAACTTTCAAAAGTTTCACCACTGACCTAAGTAGGCCTTTTTTGCTCATCGGAGGTCCCTAGCCCTAACGCCGTTTGTTTATTTCCGTTAAGTGAACATATACCACTCACATGTACAAAATAAGAGGGTTATGTATAACATTATCAAAATAAGGAGGCAAAGTGAATATAAACTATATTTTTTTCCTAATCTTCTTCATGAGATGACATGATTCATCAAGCTCTAATGCGGTCAATTAGTGGTGGATTTAGTGAGGAAGAAAGAGGGAGGATGGAAGAAGGTGAAAGGAATTTTCGGTGGAAACAGTGCAACTCTCTCTGATTCCTAAGCTAATCCTTGATCTCCATATGGTTAGCCCTATTTCTTCCTCATTTGGTGTCTCCATAGCCACTCGTCTGCACTTGCAGCTAGTTGTTGATCGATGTTCAAATAATGTTTTCTCCAAAATTATTGAGAAAGGGGCAAAAATCTATCTGTTAGTAATTTCATCTCCAAATCTCTCAAACTTCAACCCCGGGGTTGTTTTAGCTTGTAATTTTTATCAATAAATACTACTCAAACAATTATTCATTTCTTCCGTTCAAAATTATTGTTTGATCCGACACACAGATTAAAAAAAAAAGGGTTAAGTATTAATATTTGTTTAAGTTATAGTTTTTCTTATACTATATGTATATTTGACTTATAATTAAAATAAAATAAAATGAAATATGACAAAGAAGTAGCGTTAAGTCAAGTAATTCTATGTTGGGGGATTTTGGCTTATGAAAAAAGTATCCGACTCGTCCACACTCCACAATAGTTAATTGGAACACCAAACGACATCGTAACGGATGTTGCCAAACAAAGACGGAAACAGTTGCGACTTTAACTTGGGGATTTCGTGAGTGAGAGAGAATCCAGAAAGCCTCAAAATAAACCCCCCCCTGGCCCCTTCTTACCCATTCTTTTATAATAAAACCCCTTTCTCTCTGTTTCTAACTCCCCTCTCTCGACCCTTCCTTTTATAATAAAACCCCACTCTCTCTGTTTCTCTCTCTATATACACATATCTAGCTAGGCATTTATAATATCCGTACAGAGATGGCGTTGAATCAGATGGGTATGGGTATGGGTATAGGTATGGGTCCAATATTTAGGAGCGAGATTGGTGGTTACACATACAGAGACATGGAGAAGAGGCAATTGTTCTTGAGAAGTTATCAGTTCAGCAGGAAAACGAGTACCACTGAGAGGATCAAGAAATCTCTGGTTCGGGTGAAAAGGGTTATTTGGTTCAGGGTCCGATCCGCGAAGAAGCTACGGAAGATGATTTGGTTTAGGCTCCGACATGGCTTGTTTTACGGTCTCAGAAGAAGAAGGTTCATTATCCTCCATAATAACCACAACAACAGTTACAATAGCAATAAATCAAGTTCATGTTTCTGGTAGGAATTTTTATTTATTTATTATTTAATTATTATTTTTTGATTTGGGTTTTTACTTTTTAATTTATTTTGGGTAGCTTGGGAATTGGTGACTGTGTAGTAAAGGGTGAAAGAAAGGGTTAGACTTTGACCAATGATATGATGTTTTTTAACCTTCTTGATCATTTCTATTCATAGAATTGTTTCAAATTTGTTGCAACAAAAGCTACTTAAGTTTTGTTTGCGTGCACGAAGTTACAGCTCTTGTGAGTTTACAGTTTGTACAAAAACATGGTTTTACTGCACTTGTCATCTTAATTGGCTCAAGATTGAACATGGTTTTACCCCTCTTGTAATCGTACCCAGTTTGGGATTAGTATTGAATTTTTAAACTTTGGGAAACCAAAAAAAGAAAAAGAAAAAGAAAAGAAAGATGAAACATGGTTTAATTTAATTCTTATTTGGTAGCCATATGAATGTAAATGAAATGAATGAGATAATTATGGGAGCATTATTTTCGCTAGAGGACATGAATGTGCTTTATTGTCTAAGTACACACTACCGGTAAATTCAAAGTGAGCAAGTAAAATGTTTTTTTTTTGGTAAGAAAATTGATGATGTAAGTTTCGTACTAAAAATAAAATAGGAGATTGTGTAAATTAAGAATGCAAACATGCTAATTTTAAAAATATGGCCATGTAAAGGTTGTAAACTTGTAATAACATTAAAAGAGAATTATTTGTGTTTGTTTCTCTTCTTTGAGCTTAATTTTTTTTCTTATTTCTTAAAACCATTACAAAGTCTCAATAAAAACCTCTCCAAGTCAAACGCAAGTAAGTGTTTCTTACGTCAAACATTGTATATATATAACTTGACCCTACTCTCTTCGGGGTGTCCTATTGATTATCTATATTACAATAGAGCTCAAAAAAATTCACCTTTAATTCTCACATTCACCTTTATTATATTACTAAAACTATTTAGAGGTTGATATTAAATTATCTTAAAAAAATTAATAGTTGAGATTGACTCTCACATTCACATTAGTTATTCACCTTTAATTCTCTAGTTTCTCTTACCATATTAGAAAGTCACCCCTTATAATTAATATTATGAGCACTCACATTCTGAAAGTAATCTTTTAAACTATTACCCCTTACAAAACATCAACCTTACATTAATATAATATCACACTAGAGCTCAATTGATTGCCTGAGACTATCTGATCATGAGGATCGATTCTATCGCAAAATCAAACGTTCATAGGACAGTTACATATAACTCCTTATAAATAATCTCCATCAACTATGGGTCAAGTTTGAATATCGCTCCTCGATTATCACTTGAAATAATGTATCCATCAGTTGTAACATTTTTTAAAAATCGTACATTTTATTTAGACGTTGGTGTTTCAATTGACGAAATTAGATATACTGGCGCCGTATCATAGACACGATACCAAAATCTAGTTTTTTTAAAAAAAGAATTAGAAAAAGGGGGAATAATAAGAGATAAGATACCGTCCTATGTAAAGTTAAATTTGACGTGGGTTCGGCATGTTGTGTATAAACTTTTTTTTGCTTTTTTAAAAGTGATTTATTCAGGTCAATATGCGCACAAAAAATTGAAACAAGATTTATAGTCTTAACTCTTAAGATCAAACCGAGCTACTACTTGAGCACAACCTTTAAAGCTTGTATTATAGCATTCTAAAAATTGTCCTACGTGGTTGCCTAGGTATTAGACCCCACCACGGTCCTAGAAATCAAGTGAGCTAAATTCATTTTTTTCAAATAATAAAATGAAAAATAATTCAAAATTAATGAATTATGTACTTTAGTAATTTTTAAATGGAGTTATGGAGTATTATGTTATTTTAAATTTTGGAATGATATTGAATTGTTGATTTTATTTTTAATTTTTAATCATGCGGTGGAATCTTTATCTTTAAATTAATTAATGGTATTTAAAAACTTTAGTGAGGTTAGGCCAATATTGGGTAGAAAAAAGATATTTATAATTAACAATTTAGACCATCCATCCATGTTTGGACTGTGAACTGAAATTAAAGAAACTATTGGGGGAAGTGTGAGCTGTAACTACTGCTTTTACACACAAGAGATATGTCAGGGCAGGCAGCTGGGTTGAAAATTGCAATTGAAGTTAGTACGTCACCAATACCATGGTTGAATATTGAATTTTTCACATTGCTGCCCTGTTTTGATTTATGAGTTTCCCCTTTCCTTTTCCTTGGTTTTCAATTTCAACCACATTTGTACCTACTCCTCGATTTCATACCTCTCTCTCTAGGTTCACACAATTTATTTCCCTCATTCCATCTTTGACCAACGAAGGAAAATACAATTCTTTCGGTATCATGTTTGATTCGACACACATATTACAAATAAATTATTGGTAGAACATAATTTTGGACCACTGTACTTTTTAAAAAATTGCAATTACGCCACTAAGACGTCAAAATTTTCGGGTTGACCACTGTACCGGACTTATCATGCACGTTAACCCTTTTTGGATGAACGTTAAGTTTGACCGTTAACTAAGGTTAAATACATATTTTACCCTCATCGCCTTCATCTTAGATTTAATACACAATTGGATCGGATGGGCGATAGGGTTTCGATGGAAGGAGAAATTGGTGATGAAAATGATGGTTTTGAGAGAGGTTTCTTTGATTGAACACATAAAAATTGAAAAATCTATAGAAAAAAATTGAATCCAAAATTGAACCTAGCAAAATTTCCCACAAGATCGAAAGATTGAAATTCAAAGACAGAGACACATATCAAACCCGGATATGAAAAGAAAATCCATGGCAAACCTAGATCAAAAAATCAAACGCAGATCTGAAACAAAAATCAAACTCAAATCTGACAAAAATGAAACCCTTCACAAATTACCCCAAGGGTTGACTGGAGCGGAGACAATGATGATCGGAGATGAGCTTGAAGAGTTGCTCGTGATGGAGACGGGGATGAAGTCGAAGGAGATTGAAGAAGGCAGACGATTGAGTTGTTTTACTAGATCTGGCTGGAAGCGAAGAAGAAAGAGAGGGATGAAGCTGGGGCGGCAGAGTGGATCTGAGTTTTCAAAACCCAGATCTAGGTTATTTGGTCTCATCCTAGAGTTGCTCTGTATTTGGCCGGAGTAAGCAGAGGCGAAAGGTGAGAGAGAGAGAGAGGACGAAGCTAGTGTCATTGTATTACTGTTGTAAGAGTAACTCCAAGCCTTGGTTCTTCACTGAATTTGTGAACTATACCCACAATAGTGGAACACACCACCTGCATTCTCTCTCTCTCTCTCTCTAGAGACATACAACAATGGCATCACCGACAACTAGGGTTACCTTCGCGTGATACTAGCTATATTTGTAATTCTTGTAGTTTTCTACGTTGGCCGGCCTCTTTACTGGAAACTCTCTGCCACCATCCATGATATCCGTCATGACAAACAAACCTTCCCCGGAGGTTTCTTTTTCACCCCTCCTTTTACATTTACGTAACTTTCGTATTTATGCAATTCGATTCGAGATCTGACTTCAATTTTGTTTATTTGCTTTGATTCAAGTATTTCGTAGATTGTTTAAGAAGCTCAAAATTTCTTCGGATGGTTCCACGATGAGTCTGATTTAGGTGTTCTCGAATCCAAACATACTGCAAGGAGTTGATGCTTCATCAGGTTTTGTGAATACTTTTGCTGTTCATTTTGAGTCTTGGATTCCTGGTTCATCATTATGTATTGCAACAGGAAGTGCTTTTATTTTTGTTGGTATGTGAAAAAGATGAAGATGAGGGTAAAATATGTATTTAACCTTAGTTAACGGTCAAACTTAACATTCATCAAAAAAGGAGTTAATGTGAAAGATAAGCCCGGTACAGTGACCATCATGAAAATTTTAACGTCTCAGTGGCCTAATTGTAATTTTTTAAAAAATACAGTGGCCAAATATACGTTTTGCCATAAACTATTTTTTAAATTTTAAGAAACATGTACTTTTCAATGATACTTGTATAAGAGTATAACACATCAATAAAAAAATAAATTACATAAATGGTATAATTATAAAGATAACTTCCAAAAAGAAAGATTTGAAAATATAAATTTTCTTGGAACAACGTAAAAAGAAAAAATGAACTATTTTGGGAGCAATATTTTTTAAACACCTGGCATTTTTGCTGAAAGTAGTAAAGTATCAATAAGCTTTTTTCTTGAACATACAACCTCACTATTAAGAGAAGTAGACATATCATGATTACATAGCTAGAGTTTGTTGGGTTTTTTTTTGACATTGAATAATGATCTTTAGTTACATTCTCCATAGGAAACAATTCCATAAACCAAGCTAGTGACGAAGCTGCATGAAATCATCTATCCGAAACCAGAGTCACACTCTCTTCCTTAATAGATTTAAACCATCCACATATTTTATTATTTTATCGGATTTTATAATGAACTTATGTTTCATCTGGTGTAGCGTTTTGAAAACGTAATTTTTTTTAAATGCAACGTTTTTAAAATATAGCATTTTCAAAACGTAATTTTTTTTTCTTGTAAACATGTTTAGAAAACTATTTCAAAACGCTATTTTTAAAATAAAATAGTTGTAAATGCAACACATTTTTAAAACGCTCAATATTTTTAAAACGTTGCATTAAAACACTTAAAAAAACACTGCGTTTTTTATCAATATTTTAATCAAAACACTCTACCAAACAAGCACTTACACACATATAAACATAAAATCTAGTGAAATACTAAATAATCGTTTGAACGCTTTAAAAAAACAATTGACTTGATTATTTATATTGGTTTAATGTGTACTTTCCTTTAAAGCCCATATGTATGTGGCCCATAATTAAAGTATGGTGAAAAAATAAGGATAAAGTGGTAAAAATGATGTTCTAAAAAGGTAAGTTTCAATCTGAACAATTATTTTGGAACGGATGAAAAAGGAAAGGAAGACGATAATTTAGGGAGGGAGGGAGCAATAACTGTGACAATTGACATGGTTGGATAGACAATATCGGCCGCGGTGAGGACTGAGGAGGTGTAATTCTTTGGATAATTATTAATTCCATAAACCAAGCTAGTAGCATTATAAAATTAGTCAAACTTAATGAGGAGGACTGGGAGAACTGGGAGTAATAAAAGTATAGGGAGGGCTCAGATCCAAAGAAAGTACCGTTGGTTGGTTGGTTGGACTTTAACAGATGACAGCTCCATCACACGCAACTCATTAATTTCTCTACGCACACAAAAATCAATCTACCCTAGAGGTGCACCTGACCTGACCATGGTCACACCCGGTTGTACTAATTCGGGGTTGGCTAGGCTAACGGCTCAAGAGTCAAGAGAGAGATATTTTTATTGAATATATGCAATTTTTTTAAATAAATTTATATTTATTTTTATTTTAAAGAAAGGTCCTGGGGAATTAATCTTAGATTTTTAGTTTAAAGATATTGTGAAAAACCACAAATTAAATATGTAAAAAATTAGATAAGATAATCTTATAGATATTTTTTGTAAGATATAATCCCTTCGTTTTTAAATTATTGCCCGCCTTTTTTTTTTCGTCCGTTCTTAAATAATTGTTCTTTTTCAAAAATTTCTATTTTAGGAAAATATTTTTACCACTTTACCTTTATATTTTGTATATACTTTAATTATGACCGCATATTCAAGGGTATTAAAGAAAACTACACATTTTATTAATATTTATATTATAGTTAATTATATTTTTTTAAATGACGTGTCGGATCAAAGAAAATAATAATTTGAAAATAGAGGGAATATTCTTTTTTTTAATCTATCGTGTATTGGTGGATTGAGCTATGATATAGTAAAACTCTATCTTACGAATTAAGATTCGTAAAATTGTTTTAATTAAGACCTACGCAATTATAAAATAGAGACAATCGGTTGTTAGAGCACCTCCAACGGGAGGTCCAAAACAATTTGTAAAGCTTTTTGAAAAGCTTCTTGTCATTGGAGAGGTCAATCCCACGTATGACACAGCTCATGTAGATTGGAATAGGTTTATATCTATAGAGAGGTTCTTGGGGCCGAGTCATCAAAAAAAGAAGAAGGTTTTTTATGCACAAAATAAATAAATAAATAAATAAACTCCAAGCTTTCTTCACAATTACTTTATTTTCTCATTGTATTATATAACTTTAATTATGATTCATATGATCTTATATTGATTTTATTTCAATAATGTTTATATTGTTACATCGGTATTTTGAATTACTAATAAATATTTATGAATAAAAATATTTTCTCATTGTATTATTCAACTTTAATTATAATTTGTATGATTTTATGTTGATTTAGTTCAATAAAATCTATATTGTTACATCGGTATTTTGAATTACTAATAAATGTTTATGAATAAAAATGTTTTTTCAAAGATAAAATTTAAAAATATATAAATTATTTTTTGGACGTATTATATTTGTTCTATACATATTTATGTTTCAAAACAATATATTTATTTTTGAAAATAAATGTATATTGAGAACATGCTATAAAGCTTTTATGAGTTTATGTATAGTAGAGAATAAATTTATAAATAAAAAGTTTATAAGCTGATGACGTATTATGACGTGATAGTGAGAATAAATCTTTTTACATGTTTATGACTGTAAATGTCCTTAGAGCCAACGAGGGGTTTGACACATTTTTTTTTTAAGGACACGTAATTTCGGCACCCATTATTGACATGAATTTCTTATAGTGGTTCTAAACAATCACATCAACGGGTAAATGACTAGTAAAGATGAACTATTAAAGAGTGACGCGGCAAGGAGATGATTTTGAAGTCTGCTATCTTTAAAACGATTAATTATATTTATTGGTGTTTGACTATTACATTTAGGTTGGCCATTGGGTGGGTATGAGTCAAAACGTGTAATGGTTGAAACCCATTAAAATTAAATTATTTAATTAATCGAAATAAGTTTGGTTGAATTGATTCGAGTTATAAAGATGATGTGTTAAGATAGGTCAATCAGTTTTAACTAAAAAATTTCTCAAAAATTATATATTTATAAAGTAAAAATTATCATGTCAAACGGGTAATAAATTCAACCTATTTTAATATGATCCGATTCAACACGTTAATATTTTGGGTTGTAACATGCTACATGTTTTGATCCAAAAAATGTTAACAAATTGGGTTGTGTAATTTTTATTTGGGTATGGTAAGTTAACAATTTTTGGGTCACAATTATCAGGCCGAATCACATCAATCGCGAATGTGGTGTTTTAGGACCTTCAATTTCTTTCAAACCACAACTTGTAGATGAATAGATTACAATACTTACGGAACCAACTAACCAAATATAGAAAATAAGAACTAGAAAATAAAGTTATATATATAGTACAGTTAATAAACTATAAATTTAGAAAAGCTTATTTACAAAAAAAAAAAAAGTATTATGTATGTGCGTAAAAAAAAATACAAAACATATATACGTATCCAGTTCTAGTTAGTTCTACAATTTTCAAATCTCAGACAATCATCAGTATGGGATCATGGAATGAAGGAAATCAATCGAATCATAACTTACTTGATCCTCAAAATATAAAATATTGAAAAATGAATAAACAGATTAAACAATGGGATCCTTGACTTTTTATTAATTAATTAAGAACCCTATTTCTCACATTATGACAAGTGGCGAGAGTATGATGCTGCTATAACTTCAACTAGGGGTGTCAATGTCTGGCACGACACGTTAGCACGAACTAATAAGATACGATTATAAAACACGATTACAGAGACAAATGACACGATAAGCCCAGCACGACACGACACAACACGAAACACGACACGAAAGACATGAAATTGTTAATATATTCAAATTAATATTTATTATTGTATTTATGATCAAATAAGATAGATAATATTAAAACACGATAATGAGGCACGAACACGACACGATAACACGAATTGTCACCCCTAACTTCAACCACTAGTGTCACAATTATGCAATAGTATTAGTACTCATCAGAAGAATGGAAAATTGCAGCATTGGTCCCTCGACTATACGTCGATTATTGTAATAATTCCTTGACTATCTTTTTGTTAAATTTGGTTCCTATGAGTATTAATTTTTTATAACGATAATCCTTTTGATGGATACCGTTACAGGAATACTGTTAAGTTCCTTAATGAAATTTTTTCAAACTTAATTAATATCAAAATTTACAATAGAATCACTAAAGTTTAAAAAATGGTCATGGCCATATGGCCTTATTCCCCAATTTTTTTGGAAAACCCAACATATTTTTCAGAAATTTTCCCATCCTTCTCTTCATTCTCACCAATTTCACACCTTCCTTTCCTCCTCTCTTTCTCTCCCCACTTACCAGCATCACGTTATCATCTTCTACATGCATTTTGATGTCCCCAGACTTTAATTGTGGCATGTCAATTGTGAAGAGGTACGCATTTGGAAGTTCCTTCACGTCTGCCGGTGTGGAAGCCATCACCTTGGCATCGCAGATGTAAGCATGAGACGGAGCATTGGCGGATTTGTTGCCAGATTCATCGCTGACGGAGAGGTATGGGTGGAGCACGTGGAACAACGATGAGTCGAATACCAATCTGACGTCCATATTGCCTTAATTGGTGGAATTTGAAATGACTGTAAGATACTTTGATTTGGTTTTCGTTGCTTAATATCGATTGTTGAGATGCAATCAGTTGGAATTGGGACCTTGAATTCCTCCATCTTCATGCTCAGCTTTAACGGCCAGTAAGTTAGTAGTATACTGTTTACGTTTATGATTGTTACTGAATACTGAGCTAGGTCCAAGGAACTTAATAATCTTACTGGAGACTATTGTGGATGGCTGGTAAAATAAGGTGGCGTTGGGTAGAGTTGCACCAAAGCTTGGTGTGATGAAAAGCTGGTCACAGGACTCAATGAGACCGAGAACAAGAGCTTATTGAATGGCTCTGCCCAGGGGTTGCTATGTCTTGTACATTGCGGCAGTGTCAAAGTGTTTGGTAACCGATCTTGATGGCTTGGAGGATGGCCGATTTCATAGCGTCTAGGTTGTCTAATGCGTTTGATAGTGCAGTTCCCATTCCAATAACCGACATGGTTTGAACTTCATCCCCGCTCCTTAGTAGAACTCTGTTTTGTGATTTTGCTTCGAAGTGAAAATTGCTTAACAATAGTCTTTTAGCAGTGAAAAAGATCTCTAATTGTATCTTATTTGTTTCAGTTTAATTCATTTGTGGGATTGTGTAATTGGGGAAGAGGGCCTTTGGGTTTTTTTTTCAAACCCTAGGGACTTGATTGAAAATTGTTATATAAGTTAGGTTTAGAAAAGTTTTATTTTAGCCTTTACTTGAAGAACGTGTGAGACACATGACAACTTAATGATAATTTTTAACGACATCCATCAAAATGATCGTAGTTGTGAAAATTTAATACTCGTAGAATCCAAATTTGACAAAAAAAAAATGTTAAGGAACTATTACTGTGACCGGTCTATAGTCGAGGAACCAATGTTGCGATTTGCCAAAAAATAATAATCCAATTTCACTGTGATGTACACCATCTACTCCGGGTAAAGAGTTCCCATTTGAAAGTTAATTTTTTAAAGAAAAATAATACTTTAAGTAGTCAATTATTAATAAAATGACACTTTTATATCTTAATTTTTGAAATTAGACTTTTTAGGTTAAATATTTTAAAGGAGTCTTTGTTCGGAACAAATTGGTGTATTCAAAAAAATTGTAATGTTAAAGATATATTTATTATTTACATATTATGGTTCAAATTGATTAAATTCATTAATTATTAGTAATGCTCGTTCTTATCCACATCCACATGGATTTTTTAATTAATGAAAATTTTAATTTATGTAAATCATTTCTTTATTGTTTTCAATATTTAAATACTATCCCCCATTGAGGTGGATCAAAATGATCCGTTAAGATTTATTGTAATTTTAAAAAGGAGTAAAGTTGTAATACACCGCGGTGTAAATTTCATTTTCATACAACAACTTAAAAAATACATTATCTGATGGGAATTTTCTATATTATAATCATATAGATTACTTATCATATATTAACTACATACAAGATTTTTTGGAGATAAATTTAGTTTTTTGGCATTAAATTGACTAAAGTTGTATTTTAAAACATATGATTGGTTGATATGAATTATTAAACTTTAAAGCACTATATACTTGATTTTTATAACTTAAAAATAAGTAGAATATCAATTAGTGTCATGTATGAAATGAATTAAACGAATTTTTAATGTTACCTCATTATAAAATGGATAAATTCAAAGCGTTTTTGTAAATTTAAAATATACTTCGCTATCAAAATTATGTCCTTAAAAGAACTCTAAGACGCCATTTTTTAATTTTTTTAAAGAAATACTCCCACAATATACAAATGCAACTACAATTAGATTTTCCACTTGTTTCGATCCATTATCTATCCCAATAACCCGACCTATACCCATCCAATTATCAGGCCTAGATGTGATAATCAAGCACCAATAAATATAATTAATCATTTTTAAAGATAGTAGACTTCAAAGTCATCTTCTTGCCGCGTCACTCTCAAATAGTTAATTTTTACTAGTGTTTTACTCGTAGATGTGATAGTTAAGAACCACTAAATATTCATGTCAATAATCGGTGTTGAAATTACGAGTCTTTAAAACAATTAAGTGTCAAACCCCTTGTTGGCTATAACCACGGATTGTCTCTATTTTTAATTTTTGGTGATATTCCTCGCCTCGAATCCGATCACGAGGAAAATACGTGAGACCAGCACGTGCTAGTCACGAGCTCAGAAACAAGAGCCCTGTACAAGCATTAAACATAACAGGCAAAATGTTCAACCAATGACCACCCTCAATCCCCGATTCAAGCGTGGCTTGACCTAGGCCTTGCCTTTCCCACAAGGGGGTCCATGCCAAAGGAACATACACCTCTTTGTGGACAACCATAGCCTATCCGGGCATGGCCTTGTCTGCTCGGGCAAGCATGCGTCCAGTGAGTAACCGAGCCTTGAAGTCCAAGCGGGTAATGGTTCGATTCGCTTTATTGTGACCCTGACCCAACCTGTTTATATTTTCGGGTTGAAACGGGTTATCCGTTTCTAACTAAATATGTTAATGGGTTGAGTTTGGATAATTTTGAGTAGAGTGTAAATAGTTCGACTTGAAACAAATTATGAGTTAAACCGCATGTAATTGGTTTGGGAAAAATCAAGTCGGAGCTAAACCGTTTAAAGTCAGGAGCTGAACCGAACTGAACCACGATGGTTCGACTCGGTTTCGTGGTTTGATTTCATGGTTCAATTCCATGGTTTAGTTTTGTGGTTTGGTTTTATGGTTCGGTTTCGTGGTTTGGTTAATTTCATGGTTCAGTTTTGTGGTTCGATCTGAATTTATAAAGAGTTCTAGTCATTCAAAATTTAAGTAAACCAATAAAATATTATAAAAACATGCTAAAGAAAATACTGAAAAATTAAATATAATACAATTATATTCATAAACTCACTTTAAAAAAAAATTTCACAAACTTTCAAATAAAAGGATTAACATTTTAATTCAAATAATCAATAAATTGAGTCCAATTAATAAAAATACAATAACGTACATGATATTTAAAATGTTTATGTAAATTCAAAAAGTGTAAAAACACATTCTTAAATATGAAGTAGAAATAACACACATGATATTTAAAACGTTTATGTAAATTCAAAAAGTGTAAAACCGACTCAGCTTGATTCGACTCGATTTGTGATTTAACGACTTGGATTAACACCCATAATTTTCAGGTATGAATTAACGGATTATGAGTTGTATTTTTCAAGTCTAATCACATCAGTCGTGGATTTGGTATTTAGGACCATCAATTTCTTTTAAACCACAATATGTAGATTGTAGATGAATCGTTTACGTTACTTACAGAACCAACACATCAAATATAGAAAATAGAAAGTAGAAAATAAAGTTAGCATATTTCAAATCTCAGACAGACCAGTTCATCAGTTTTTTCTAAAATTTTAAGATTAGAACTAAACAAAAATATTAATTCGGTCCAATTTATATAAAGTAATTTCATTTTTTTGCCCATGCCCTACCAGGTGGTGGTCGTACTTAACTCACTCGTGGCAAAGCATGGGATCATGTAATGAAGGAAATCAATCAATCAATAACTTACTTGATCCTCAAATATAAAACAGGGAAATGCTTAATACAACATTTTAAAAAAATATTTAATACAGATTAAACAATGAGATCCTTGACTTTATTAATTTAATCTAATTTCTCACATTATGACAAGTGGTGAGAGTATGATACTTCTATAAAGTTCAACCACTTCTGTCACAATTATGCAATAGTACTCATCTGTTGAAAGTTAATTTTTTTAAAATGATATTTTTAGTAGTCATTCGTAATAAAAAGATATTTTTATGAACTTAATTTTTGAAAATTGATTATTTAAGTGAAATATCATATAATGTAATAGTCGACTCTTTTCAGAACGGAGGGATTATTCAAAAAAATGTTATAGTGGTGAAGATGAAAGATATTCCTTCCTTATTAAAAATAAAATAAAATAATTTTTTTTTCATTTGTTAAGTCAAACTTTTTAATATTATAATTTTATTTACTCATAGCTTAAAAAATTACACTAATTTTTTTTATTCTATTTTAGAAATAGTTTTTTAAACAAATTAACTAAAGAAAAACGAGAGACTAACATTTTTTTTTTTTTTTTTGGGTTGGATGGAGTATTAATTTTGACAAAAGACATTTCTGACTTTTGAACAACTCTTTATTACTCCCTCCAGCGCGACATGGGTATCTATTTTTCAATTAATAACGGTTTATTTTTGTAAATTTATTAATATCTCTTTTGACACATACCACGTGGATTGTAATATTATGCAGCATATACGTACACGTGCTACTACAAGTCTACAATGCTCAAAAAGTCAATTTCTTTAAGTTTATTTCATTCCTTCCTAAATAATTGTTATATTCTTTTTTTAAACCAGTTTTAAAAATATTATCATGTTACTAAACTTTCATTTTCAGGGAAATATCTACACCATTGTAACTTATTTTTTCGTGCTACTTTAATAATAATCCACATGCATATGAGATTAAAAAAACATATTATATAAATATTTATAATATAGTTAATTAATTTTTTTAATCTACGTGGTCAGTCAAACACAACAGTGCTTTAGAATTAAATGAAAATAAAAAATCATTTTAGAATGAAATGAGTATTTTAGTTTGGTTATTATAGACTCTATGGGTTCCTAAATAAATGACATGTTTATATGGACACCAAGATTTAAAAAAAAAAAACTAATTGACCCTCTTATACATATTGAAATAGTATGTTGTTTCTTTAAATCACAGAGTTAGTCTCCTGATGAGACCATCTTATTTCTTATTACGGAGTTTCACTTTCTTACAATCAAATTCATCAATGTACGATGAATTGGATAAAAAAATCTGTTTTACATAAAATAGTCATAATACCAACTTTTCAAAGTTTTTGCCTTAATCACGTGTGCATGTGATCTATATTTTTTAAATAGGAAGAAAGAGTCATGATAAAAATGGTAAAATGATTTCAAAAAAATGAAGATTGAAAAACAAGAAATTTTATGTAAAATGAACGAAATAAGACAAATATTTAGGAATGGGAAGAGAAGTTATTTTTCTTTGTTTCTTAAGAAAGAGGGGTGACCAAAATTATATAAGTTTTATATTAGGAGCAAGGAGAAGATGAAGGAAGGGGTGGCGACTGACAAGTCAACTGACAAGATTGGTGACGATCGGATGCTGGAGTATATTCTAGTCTACAACTTTCGGCACTCGTCGACAACCTGGCTGACGCCTCGCCTTCGCCTTGGCCAAAATATAAACGATTTGAAGTTGGAAGAAAAAGCATATTTTGATCATTTTAGCTGACTTCACAAATTATTTTATTCAAACTTTATTTATAAAAATTATTTCGGCTCCTATGATCTCTCATCTTGGTTATAAGTTATAACCCTAATTTGTCGTTGCCTTCCTTTCCCTTTCCCTTTCCCTCAACAAAATTCAAACTTAAGGAGCAGGAATATATATATATATATATATATATATATATATATATAAAGTTGGAGTCTGCCGGCGTAGTTGGTAAAGTACACAAATGAATACAATACGTTGAAAAAAAACCATACAAGTTTAATACTCCCTCCGTTACGGGTAAAAAGTTCTTGTTTGAAAGTCACATTTTTTTTAAAAAAATGACACTTTTAATTGATCATTAATAATAAAATGACATTTTTGTAGCTTAATTTTTGAAAATAGACTCTTTAAGTAAAACATCCAAATATGAAATAATGACTCTTAGCTTAAAACGAAGGTAGTACATTTTTTAAAAGTTACGCCAAAAGATTTACCATAAAAATATGTGAATAAGAAAATATTTAGAGCATCCTCAATGGGCTAATTCTTAACCTAATTCTTGTAAGCAAAAAATGAGCAACAACTGTGAAGGAATTCTTAAAATAACGGATATCCATGAATTCTTGGTTAAGAATTCTGTAAATTTTCTCGAATTTTTTTTCTCACAACCACGCCAAGAGAGAGTGTGATACAGCCTTGCCAAAGAAAGGCACGTGCGCCACATCGCCCAAAAATCGCGTGAGATCGAATTTGCGGGGGGGCCCAAATGTCGGTGATTGAGCCAAACGTATTTGGCCGTTTGAAAATTTTTTGTTTTAAATTTTTTTACCGTTTCTTTCAACGGTTCCTTTTTGCTTCTTTTTTTTTAAAAAAAAAAATTCACCCTTTTTACTTCCTTTTTCTTCCTATAAAATCTCAACTTCTTCCAAAATTTTCATTTTCAATCTCTTCTCTCTACAAATTCTCTCAACTATTTTAATTGTTTTATCTCATCAATTTCTATATTATCAATTTTTTCTTCATTCTCAAATGGATGAACATATGACTAATTTTTTAAAGAATTATTTGAATTATTCAAATGTTGAATTTTTTTTAAAAAAAATTCTCGTATTCCCGATCTATGGATATGACATGCATTTTTCGGGGTTGTGAGTTCTCGTAATGATCTTAATGTGCTATATGAGTCACCTTTATTCAATACCGTACTCGAAGAAACTGAACCGCCTATTGATTTGAAGTTAATAACACACATCATGCAAAATGATACTACCTAGTAGATAAAATTTATCTGAATTGAGCTACTTTTCTGAAGAGTTTTATGTGCCCGACGGATCCTAAAAGAAAGAAATTCAAGGAAAGACAAGCGGCAGCATGAAAAGACGTCAAACGGGCATTTAAAGTGCTCCAATCAAGGTGGACAATTGTAAAAGGTTATGCTCGATCTTGGTATAAAACTAACTTGAAAAAAATTATGCAAACATACATTATTCTACACAACATGATCATCGAGGATGAGGGTGATCACGTTACGAATTGGGCCGATGAGAAAGAAGATTCCTCTACAGAAGCCAACCATGGCTCAACCCAAGCATTTACAGATTATTTGAAGCGAAATAACGAGCTACGTGATAATAATCGACATCATGAACTTTGTCACGACTTAGTTGAGCATATATGGGCTCGTTACGGTTACAACTAATGATGGCTAAATTTTATTTGTTATGGCAAAATTTTCTTGTATGAGGTATTTGTTATTTGTTATTTGCATGAGGTCTTTGTTTAATATGTAATATTTTAATAAAAATTATAAATAAATATATATGTTTTAAAATTTATTTGTATTATTTAATATTATAATTAAAGTTATGTACGAATTAATTTATTTATAAAACAATATACGTATTAATTTATTTATTTGCAAAGTATAAAAAAATAGTATAAATAAAATGGATAATTTAGTAGTATTAAAATGACCACGACATATATATATTTTTTGTAATATTTAATATTAAAATTAAAATTATAAAAGAATTAATATATTAAATTAATTTATTTGCAAAGTATTAAAATAAAAAAAAATTGTGTAAATAAAGTAGATGATTTGATAGTGGGACCCAATTAAGAATTAACGGAAGAATGAATACCAATGAGAAGATAAATTCTTAGAGTAAGAAATTTTTAAAATGTGTAAGTGGTAAGATTCAGCTAAAAATCTGTAGAAGAACAGACACCATGGACATTGAAGATGCTCTTATTTGTTATTGCATCACTTGCATGTGTATGATACGAATATTATTGAAATATACGTGATTTCAAATACACATTATTTTGTATGAATTGCTTTATATATTTTTATTACCGTATTTTAAAGCTTTAAAATCTTAACATTATTATATATATACACTCTCAAAGCTATTATTTTCTCTTTATGACCTATTTATCATAAAATAACTAAGTGTTAGTAGAAAAATGAAAGCATGATTAGCATACATACTCTTGTATGTGTATTCAAAACGTATGAATAATCACAATTAATGTTTTTTAGACTTCAAAATTAATAATTAATTTCATATTAAATATCATATTTGATCAATTTGCAAAAGATTAATAACATAAATTGAATAAATGAAATAACTGATTTATATCAAAATTTTGACTACACTGGAGTTCATTTTACGTAACATCTTATTACAATAGGCCTTAGATTATACGTGTGTAAATAATCATATTAAATGAAATAAATGAAATAGCTGATTTATATCATATTAAATGACCGTTATTGTTTTAAAATATTACAGTAGTAATTATTGAATGATGTGAATGAAAGTTATTGTTTTACTGCGTTCTTACTGATGTAATTATCCAGTTTCTTTTTGGTGGGCGGTTATTACGAAAGTAATTATCCAGCTTCTTCTGGGTTATCAAACTAAGATTTATTGTTTTACTATTTTACTACGATTTGTAGTTTTTAATTGATTTTTATGGTAATTAACTGAATCAATTTAATTTTTGTCGGACCTAAATTTATTTTAAGAAAAATATTATTCGCAAGTTTTGTAATTTTAAATATTTGTATTTTAAATTATTTCTTTTTATAAAATTTTGTGCTAAGTTTTCCTTATTGGTCTAAAATATTTGTTATTTCAATTTCAAATAATATTCTGTGTGTTCACTCTACCTTATTCAATCTATTTTATGATTTTTGTTTGTTGAGATTTTCATTTTTAAGTTTATTTCAATTAACAGATGTTATGTTGGTGTGCGTGTGGGAGAGAGAATACTTTTGGACGTTTAATTATATTCTTTTTGGATGAGTTACAAAATTTTAAAGCCAATAATGTGTTATTTCTTTAGTTTTTGAGATGTCGTATTTTTTTGTGTAGTATACATTGATCCGACTCTATGCTCGCTTCATACACTGATCACGTTCACATTGACATCGTGCCATAAGCACGGGCACAAAATCTAATATTATACGTTGGAAGTTATTTATGTATATTATACAATTTAACTTCGATTCAGCTATAGGAAACGAGAGCTTCTTTTTTTTTTCTTTCAATTATTCAAACGCACATATATTATATAATATACGTGTAATGTATACATATTTATTAAGAATAATTACGGGTCGGTCCAATTTTCAAAGTTTTCAATCACTCCAATCTCGTGTTTTTTTTTTCAATCGGAAAAAGATACTTTTTGGGGCAAAAAGACGACGATAACCTTAATGAGCCTGTGGCGCGCTACAGAAATGCATCGCAATGCATCAATTTTGGTATCACGATGCATCAATTTAAATATGATCAATTTTAATGACTTAATTTAATTTTGCATCGCGTTGCATCAATTTTAATTGCCTAATTAAATTTTTACATAGCGATGCATCAATTTAATTACATAATTCAATTTTGGATCGCGATGCGAAAATTGTTACGAAAACAGACCTTCATTTACCTTTTTTCCACTTCAAAATTAACAAATGATTCAAATTTATGTGCATCTTTCATTCATCCCAAATCCAAATCGATGCATCACAATTCACAAATAATGGATTGTGATTCAAAGTTGATGCCTCTAGATTTAAAAAGGTATCAAACAACGAAAAACTATTCCGACATTTCGTCGAACAATTTAAATGCATAACAACACAAAACACACAAGTAAATATATTTTGAGTCATTCAAACACAATGAAGAAGAAGAACACTACCACCACCAACAACATGATATGAATATGTAAAAGAGTGGGAAGTTAGAGTGATGAAGAAATAGTTAGTAGTAATCATCGTTTTTCGTCACCACCCAACTCCCATCCTTTTTCCTGTTCATATATTTTTTGGGTCTTCGGATGAACGAATTTAATGACGATTGATAAGAAGAGAAGAAGAAAAAGGGAGAAGAAGAAGAAATTTACAACGTTTTTTGACTTTGGGTATTATAGGAACATTTATTTCGGAAATGATCTTTTACGGTTGAAAAAAGAACGATATATTGGAGGGGTTACAAACTTTGCAAAATAGACCGACAAGAATTTAACCGTATTTATTAATCATGTCTGTTGGGAAAGAAAGTACCGGCCCGGTTATCACCAAAAAAAGAGAAATTGCAGGTCGGTACCTTTTTGTGAAATAGTAACCGTTGCAGTCTATTTCTTTTTTATTCAACCGGTTAAATATTTTTTTTTTCATAAATTTGTTCCAAAAATACTCTCTTTGCTTCCATGCTCTCTTTCACCGTATGTCGAATTCAAATTTGTTTACTTTCTCTCAGTCTCTTCTGTAGTTTTTTTTACTCTCCCTCTTTCTCTCTCTGTTCTGCATTTCAGGTTAACAATTCCGATGGAATGGCTACTTCAAAATCATCTTCTATGATGTTTTTTATGATTAAGAAGATGCATTTTATGATTACGTATCATTTTTTATTCTGTCTCTTTCACATATTTCTTTCGTAAGCAGATTTCATATTAAGAAGATGCATTTTATGATTACGTATCATTTTTGATTCTGTTTCTTTCATGTATTTCTATCGTAATTAGATTTTATATCAGTCAAAATCGATTCTTTATATTGATTCTGTACGTTGATTCCACTATGCCAGTATGGGCATTGTTGTTATGATGTAGCGTCGTTTGAGCAGTTGCCTATGATGCTTAGTTTCAAGACATGCTTTCGATGTGGACGTTGTTTGGGCAGTGACCAATGTTCAAATTTTTAGCGATGCCCAGTGTTTTTTATTGCGTTGCCCAGATTTGGGCAGTGGCTTTGTGCGTCTTTTATTCATTAAGGGTATTTTCAACATTTTACCCAAAAAGTGTCATTTAGCGGTTAACATTTCTCCACAGGGGATCGGCCCGGTTATTACAAAAAAATGAATAATTGCAGGCGGTACACTTTTGTAAAATTGTAACCCCAAAAGTCTCATATTTTTTTATTCAACCGGTAAAGTGTTTTTTCAAAATTTTGTTCCAAAAATACCCTGAGTTTATTTCATCCTATCTCTGTCTCTATCAATCTATTCCCCTACTTTTTTTTTACTTTCCCCTTTCCCCCACACACATATACTACTAACTACGAATTCATGGAGATTTGTACATACAAAATGCAAGATAGAATGCTGTAGAAAGGATACTACTCCTTTACATCCTTCGTTCATCATCTATACAAAAAGTTGGATAGAAAGCTTCAGAAATGATACTGATCCTTGGCGTCTTTCATTCATTATCTATACAAAAAGCTAGAAGCACTTCGTAGGAGGATTGAAGAACAAAAATTGGGGAATATCTCAAACTCATTGGGTTTCGATGTGGGCGTCGAAGGGTTCGATGTGGCGTTGAAGGTTTTGATATGGGCGTTGAAGTTTTTGATGTGTGCATCGTCGCCTCCGGTATGAGCGTCCTTGCCTCCGATGTGGGCATCGTTGCCTCTAAATTGAATTTTTGTATATCTCCTTAATCGTATAATGTAGCTTTCAAGATTTAATTTTTTGTCACTGTTTGCTATTTGGTGTTTGGCTTTCTTGATCTTAATACCAATACTTCTTGTTTACCAATTTTCATGGTGTTTCTTGCTGGAATTGCTTCAGTTTATCTTGGTAAGCCTTTTTTCTTCAGACTTTTTAGACTTTCAAGTCAAAGCTATTGCAAATTTCTTGGTTTTAATTACGTTTGTTGATTTTTAGGGGGCTATGACATGGAGGAAAAAGCTGCTAGAGCTTATGATTTAGCAACACTCAAGTAATGGGGACCTTCGACTCATATTAACGATGCATTTTTTAGGGAGCGGCTACTGGGCTTGAGGTGCGGCTCCCATAGGCCATTTTGAGAATCTATACCCGAAATTGATGAACGACGCCCAAATTTTTTTTAACTATGCGCAAAAAAAAATTACCGATACCCAAAAAAATTTGAACGAGGCCCAAAATTTTGCCAATGCCCAAATTGGGACAGTGGCTTTGTGTTCGCGTCTTTCCTTCATTAAGGGTATTTTCATCGTTTTCTCGCAAAAAAGTGCATTGCAGCGATTTAAAAAAATAATTATGAACTTTTACGCAGTTATAATTCTACCGCATGGTACCGGCCCGGTTATCCCCCCCAAAAAAGAAGAAGTCTAAAGAGTTAAAAGTCAGCAAATGGAGATGCCTAGCAACTAGGGCGGGCAAAAGTCTCGATTATCCCGACCCGTCCCGACCCGACATAATCCCGATCCCGACTTTGTTAGGATTTTTCCCAAGCTGACTTATTTCGGGACGGGATTCGAGAAATATATCAATCATGTCGGGATTTCTGACCGTCCCGATTAATTTGTTTTTAATTTTTTATAATTTTTTTAATATTTTGAGTTTTTACTGTTGCCAAACCAAGAGACTATCTTTCAAACAATGTCTATTTTGTGTCTACTAAAATTACTTAATGATATTTGCTAAATTTATTTTCACAATGTTGTGGCTTTTTTTGTCTATCAAGCTTCTGCACTTAGTGCAACTCTTCTCCTGCGACCGAGGGGTGCATTTTGTTCATAATAATAGATTTATCAATACTCACCACTAAGTAAATATTCAAGAATAGTTGTAAATATACAATCTGAAATCTTAATCATGATGGAGATATTTTAAAAATATTTTACTATCAAATATATTGTTCATAAATATTATAGTCTGGATTATGAGATTTTTATCTCCTGTGTAGACAATATAAAATTGTCTAATTAATTAAAACTCTGGCCTCGGTCGGCTTACACAAAACCTCTCTGACTATATTTTTAATCCTCCTCTCTAATGGGTGTAATAAGGTTTTTCAAACCATTTATTTATAGTAGTCCTAATAATAAACTCTAAACTAATTAGGAAACACAATACTAATTGACCTCTAAATAATAAATAATAGAGGCATAAAAACAAATACTAATTCGAGTTGGATTGTGCTTGGTTTAATAGTCAACATTGTCTCCCTTAAACCAAGCTCGTTGGTCCATCGCCATCTCGAGCAATAATATTCAATGCAATCTTTACAGCTATCAGTATTTCATACACTTGAATTCGAACATCGGTCTTCATCTTCACTCGCGATTGAGGATGAACTTTATACTTGATATACAACTTCTTGACTTGTTCTTCACGATCAAAATAATCTTTCATGTTAGCACATTCATCTTCAAACTCATCATCTTCCCCATTTGATAAATTATACTTGCTTTTTTGTAGACAATTTTCTAGGTGAGCGCAATTCATCTGAGATTCATCTAGGAGCTTACGACTGATTTCTAACTCTCCCTCAAGCTTTGCAACCTCCTTCATTATAGATTCAATCTTGGTTACAACTTCACTCAGTTGATTTGACTTTTCTGCAATATGCAATTCCAGCACAAGATCACCACTAGCTTTACTGCCCAAATCATGGTTAATACCCACATCAGAAGGTGAAGTATTTAACGGGTGCGACAAGCTATCAGAAGTGGAACTTGTTGCCAATGCCATGCCCGTATCTCCCAACAGGGTATCTTTGCCATCTTTTTCAGTCACATTCTATTCCTCCTTAGTATCACCACCAAATTCAAAACTTTCTTTTTCATCATTATTCTCTTCCAATTTATTTTCTTTTCGTCTTCCATCTACCATATCGTGTTTTCTCTTTTCAATTTCTTTTTCCTCATCAATCTTCTTCAAAATTTCTTTCATCTCTTCTATTTTCTTTAAATGTCTTCTTTGTTTTTCACCCGTAAATTTGTCTTCGGAATAATTAGTTGTCCAATATTCATTAGAAATAATTGGACCTACAAAGTATTTGAAATCACGCTCAAGTTTCTTCCATTCCTCATAATTTTTAAAAGTATGTTCTAGTTTTTCCCAAACCACTTGTAAAGATTCTGCACTTCCCAAACGCAACAAACCCCAAATTTCTCCATGTATCGAGTTTTGTAAAATCGGCCAAACACGAAGCTCTTTCGCTATCGAAAGTGTCTTTAACTCCGAATTATCAAATTGCTCAAATACATCATACGACGATAAGTAACATTCTTTGAGATAATTACTAATGTCAATACTCCAAGAATCATAATTATAAATAACTAACTTGGGAAAACTCATCATTATAAATCAAGCAACTAATTGACTCACATTTAAATATAGCTCATTCTCTCGCAAATAATCACGCCCAATAATTCTTCTATAATCTTTCTTCAACTCGTTATCAAACGAACTCACATCAATACTCTGTTGAGTCCTTGTTCAAGGGGTCGTCACCTAATAGCCAAAATTGCAAACTTGAATAACAATTTTCTCCACAGAACCAACAAAGCTCAAGCTTTTATTGAACTTCTCAATAACCAGGATCGAGCCTCAAGCTCTGATACCAAATGTAGACAATATAAAATTGTCTAATTAATTAAAACTCTGGCCTCGGTCGGCTTACACAAAACCTCTCTGACTATATTTTTAATCCTCCTCCCTAATGGGTGTAATAAGGTTTCTCAAACCATCTATTTATAATAGTTCTAATAATAAACTCTAAACTAATTAGGAAACACAATACTAATTGACCTCTAAATAATAAATAATAGAGACTTAAAAACAAATACTAATTCTAGTTGGATTGTGCTTGGTTTAATAGTCAACAA
>CM028381.1:70963647-71033431 GCA_013146195.2 Codonopsis lanceolata
ATTGTATATATTTTTTTTGTGCGCACTTATTATTTTTTTTTTTTTCGACCTATGATTTTTTTGACATATATATTTTTTTCTGATTTGATTTTTTTTTGATTTGATTTTTTGAATGGGCTGGCCAACAATTCAAAAATGCAAAACCGGCTTGGCTCAGGAAGTGTCCCGAAAAACTATATGCATTCTAACGTTGGCTTATGCAGTGGGTAGGCCGCCATGGTGTAAGGCTCTTGAATATATTTACATGCCACGTGTGCGTGTTCTAGAAGAAAGAAAGTTTTTATTTATTTTATGTGATATATAAACAAAAAAATAAAATAGTTATGGCTCTGCCTTGCCGCTTGTGTGGATTTTCTGCTTTTAGTTTGAGCAAAGCAAGCACATCACATTAAGAAATAGAAAGAAAAGTAGTGGAAACTATCTATCCCTATTAATTACAAATTTTGATCCTATGCCCCCAAAATAAAATGGCATAATGAATGCGTAAATGTACAAATATACAGAACGTATAAAGTGAAAAAGACAAAATGAACCCGAAGAAATAAATGAAAGAAAATAGAGCCTAAGTAAAGCCCCAAATTTTTGTTGTGCCGCCTGAATTTATTTAAAATATAATATATATATATATATATATATATATTCCTTTTTTGATTTTTCGAATTTTCTTTATTTATGTATATATATATATATATAATAGTGTTTGAAGGCTTTTGATCGGCCAAGACGCTGCGTTTGATGTTCTACGATACCACACCCTATTCGAATGCTTTTGGGGGTATCAATGGAGTTTCCAGCCAATATACTTAGACCGCCTTATATATATATATATATATTTTTTTTTTTTTTTTTTTGATTTTTGAATTTTTTTTTAATACTTAACATGCCCGAATGTATATCTGGAACGAGACTGCTGCCAGATGGAGGATCATATCCACAAATATAGCCACGGCCGTAATGGGAACACTTTATTGAAATGCGTAAATTAATATAACGAGCACATTGCAGCCAGAAACAAAGAAAAGCCAAAAAAAGGTTTTATTTTATGAGTCTAGCCCTCCATTTTATTAAAAATAAAACGACATCCCCAGCAGAGTCGCCACTGTGAGGTCTCTGGTGCGACCCATGCGCCCTTGTTTAGGGAGTGCGCGTGCGTGTGGGATGCAGGGGACACCACTGCTCTCGTTCCACCCTCCCTTGTTTAGGGGAAGACGAAATCCAAAGTGCGAGAGGAGTGCTGTCTATATTAGCACGTTGGAATGTGCCTCGGTTGCCTTGAGTGGATTTTGTATCCAAAATGGGAACTAAGGTTTCCTCATGTCAGGTTATCCCTTATTTCGTGGATAACAGGATATGGGAATGCATTACCTTTCCATTCTCATTCTCCCTTTTTTTCTGTCAGGGGATAATAGAGAAGTGCAAGAAAAGATATTGCGACGCCCCCACTTATGGATTTATTAAAATGGCCTTATGGCCCAATCAGATCGCTATGGGAGCTATGGGTTTCCCGCATCAAGTTATCCCTTGTTTAGGATACCAGATATGGGAATACATCCCTCCATTCCCGTATCTCCTTTTTTAGGGGAGAACAGGAAAGTGCAAAGAGGGAATGTTGCGTGGCCCCACTGGATCTGAAAGTTTTAGAGTCGCCACCTTTATTTTAAGGCAAAAATAAAGGAAAACCAGAAGAGAAAACCAGAGATTTTAGAAAACGGGTTCGGGGGCTAAGTTACGAGTTGGGAAGGTGCTAGGCACCCAACTCGCCCTTTCGGTCTCAAAGCGTTTTTGGCTGAAATATGCTCATTGTTATATTAATCTAGCAAATAAATAAGGTCTTATTTTGACAAGGGAAAATTAAACAGATACATTCGTGGCTACATTATTTACGGACTCGCAGCCGCCTCCTTCCAATAATTACAAACACATTTAAGAATATTTGGCCATTATAACGGCTCTTTTACATAATTTTTCCTAATCTAATCCGGGCAGCACAACGGCTTATATTGGCTACATTGTGCCGGATTTAAAATACAACTTTTTTGAAAATAAATAAAAAGAAAAAAATATAAATGAAATAAAAATACGCCCTTAAAGGTATTACCTTTTAGAGCGGTGGTGTGCTCGCTCTGTCCTCTGCGGGAGAGGGAGTCTTTTTTTTGTTTTGAATTGAACTGGACTGGAATTGAACTGGATTTGAACTGGATTTGAACTGTTTGAGATCGGGGCTAGTCAACTCAGGCAGAGTGGACGAGCTTTATTTGGGTAGGTTTTGGCCTTTTCTGGTTAGTTGGAACCTAGACTTAAGTTTTGACTTTTTTAGCTCGTTACCCGGGCAGAGTAACGGCTTATTTTGGGATTTTTGGACTGGGGTTTTAAGGTGGATACCTAACAACTAGGCTAGGGATCACTTATAACCTATGGGTTTTTGGTTTGGCAGAGTTTGGCTGGGGTTTGGAGATTTTAGGGGCTTCCACTCACCTATCTCGCACCTCTCGTACTAAGTTATCGGAGAAAACGAAGCAGAGCTTCGCTGCGATCTAAAAATCGCGAAGTGAAATTGTGTTGAGAACTGAGGCCGGGCATGTCTATTTATACTTGCATTTAGGGACACGGCTGGAATTCTTTCATTTCTTCTCCTGCATCAGTGAGTTGTACCTTGTGCATAAAGACTTGTACCAATTCTTTGTGAGAGAACGCATGAGTGAAAGCTTGGTGCCACCAAGCTTATGCTTGGTGCGGCACCTGCCGCCTTTGGGTGGCACCACCTCTTTTGAAGTTTCAAATTTGACACTTTCCTCCCCCGATTCACTGTTTCGCGCATCCTGCTTTTCCTTTCGCATTTTTGACTTCTGCAACTTGACATTTGTTAAGTTTTAACAGTTTTTGATATTTTATGTCAGTTACATACCAGGGGTACGAAATTGGGGTGTCTACAGCAGCCGGGGCAAAACCAGGATATCAGGAAGTTTTGGGGATGAAAAATTGCGCAGCCCACAGCAGATATGGGCGCTGCCCTAAGGGGTTCTGGGCGCGGCGGCCAGATGGATGGTAGGGGGCGCCCATGTGCACTCCTGTTTGGTCCTGTTCATACACTGTTTCGACACTATTTCTGTTTCGGTCGTTTATCTGATTTTGCAGTATAAAAGGGAGGTCGGGGTGTGGGTTCCTGGGACGTGCGCCCGCGCCCCACGCGCCCTTGGATAGGGGTGCGCGTACGTGTGGATGCGGGACATCCACTGCTCTCGTTCTACCCTCCCTTTTTTAGGGGAAGACGAAATCAAAAGTGCGAGAGGAGTGCTGTCTAAGATAGCGCGTTGGAATGCGCCTCGGTTGCCTTTAGTGGATTTTTGATCCAATATGGGAACTTTTGGGTTTCCCGCATCACGTTATCCCTTTTTTTAGGGGATACCAGGATAAGGGAATGCATCACCCTTTCATTCCCATTTTCCGTTTTTTAGGGGAAAATGGAAAAGTGCAATAAAGGATGTTGCGACGCCCCCACTATGGATTTTATTGAAAATAGTCTCATGGCCTATTTCGGATCACTATGGGAGCTTTAGGTTTCTCGCATCAAGTTATCCCTTGTTTAGAGGATATCAGTATATGGGAATACACAACTCTTTCATTCCCATTTTTCCTTTTTTAGGGGAAAACGAAAAAGTGCAAGAAAGGAGTGCTGCGAGGCCCCACTGGATCCAAAATGTTTTAGAGTCGCCATCTTTATTTTAAGGCAAAAATAAAGCAAAAGCAGAAAAAAGAAACCAGAGATAGAAAATGGGTTCGGAGGCTAAGTTACAAGTTGGGAAGGTGCTAGGCACCCAACTCGCCCTTTCGGTCTCAAAAGTGGTTTTTGGCTAAAGTATGCTTATTGTTATATTTATTTAGCAAATGAATAAAGCATTAAAAGAAAAGGAAATAAAAACAAATACAACTGTGGCTACATTATTTACGGACTTGCAGCCATTTCCTTACAATAATTACAAATATATTTAAAAATATTTGGCCATTATTACGGCTCTTTTACATAATATTTCCTACCTAAATCCGGGCAGCACAACGACTTATATTTGCTACATTGGGCCGGATTTAAAGAAAGACATTATAAAAAAATAGCGCCCTTAAAGGCTATTACCTTTTAGGCGCGGTGTGCTCGCCTCCTTCGTGGAGAGGGAGTCTTTTATTGTCGCCGATGTGATTTAGGCGAGTGATGTCTTATTTATGGTAGTTTAGCTTACTCACTTGAGCGCTTAGTTTCTGGTTTTGGCCTATTTGGTTGGTGGAATAACGACTTATTTCGGGTGTTTTCAGCCTATTTACTCGGGCAAAGTAACGGCTTACTTTATGGTTTTTGGGCCGGGGAAATAAGGTGGATACCTAACTAAAAGGCTAGGGATCACTTTTAACCGGTGGATTTGTGTTTTGGCGGAGTTTGGACGGGGTTTGGAAGCTTTGGTGGGCTACACACTTCCTATCTCACTTCTCATTTCGCGTTATAAGGACGCAGAGAGTTTTCTTCAGCGTTTCGTCTCTTATTTTCGCTCTTCGTAAGGGAGCCCAAAGACTTATTTATAGTCTGGAAAGGGATCGATCGGGAATTAAAAATTCCCTCGCTCAATTATCGTGTACACTGGCCTTCGTCGATTGTACAATGCGTTAACTTTCAGAGGCACTGTAGCACAGCTGGCGCGGACATCACCATGACATGGCGCGACGCCAATGCAACCTTTTGGCCGCACCATGGCCCTATTCCAGGTTCATTTTTGGCACTTTCACCCCTCGTGACTTTATCTGCTTTTGCGATCTGCTTTGCCTTTCGCATTTTCGACTCATGTAACTTGACATTTGTTAAGTTTAAGCAGTTCTTGATATCACATGTCAGAGTCACATATCAGGGGTACGAAATTGGGGTGTCTACAGAGCCCCTCAACGATGGAGTCTACGGGTAACCCGAGGCTTACTAAGTAGACGAACATCGTTGATAAACAATAGACTCTCCAATTTCGTTCAATTAAAATAGGAGAGAAATGCAATAGGTAACAGTTATAATGCAACAGTTTATCATGCTATCCAAACTCCATAACCTAGACATATTTAGTCGGTTATAACAGGTTATCGTAGTTTTCAAGCATATATGTAAATGAAGTGCTCTGATGGTCGGACCTACTAGTGTAGGCTTCCTACGTATTCCTTAATAAAGGAAATCAGATCGAGACGTAGTTTACTCAGCCGGGGACCAAATGATGCGGTGCAAGTGTTGCGGTGCAAGTGCGGCAATGCTAAATGAGCAAGTGCGGCAAAGCTTTATCAAATGAGTGCTGCAAAGGTAATTATAACGTGCTGTGATGGTCGCGTCTACCGAGATAGACTGCCTACGTATCCTTAGCCAAGGAATCGACCAATCGTAGTTTCGCTGCGGTGCGGCATGAATTGTCTCCTCAGAACGCCGCCTTCGCTTGAGGACAAGACCTTTCCCTCTGATCCGGGGTTGCATGCCCCTTAAAAGAAAGTTTTCCAACACATCGATTGATGTCTGGAATTCAATGTCTCCTCGGGAACTCAGCCTTCGTTGGAGGACAAAGCCTTTCCCTTGCCCCGGGGTTGCATGCCCCGTTAGGAAAGTCTTCCAAACATCATACAAATGCACTGAAAAAAGAAAAATACCTTCCTTTTCTTACCCTTGTCGTGCCCATGCGGCAAATTGCCTTGCTTGCTTGCTTCTTTCGCTTTACGTTGTTCTTTGCTGCTCTTGCTGCACTTTGCTGGGGATTCTTCTTTTGTCACAGTTCCAGCCTTTGTTGGAAAATTGTTTTCACTGTTCCGCTATATTTTCATCTTTAGCTGGAAAATCTTTCTTGATGCTGCTGCATTTTTTCCTTTGCTGCTCTTTCTAACCTCGGTTAGAAATTTCCTTTTCCTTTGCTGCCGCATCTCTTGGGTTCCAGCTGAAACCATCTTTTCTTTCCTTTTGCTGTTGTTTTTCTTTTCACTCCATTTTCTAGCTTCAGCCGAAAGTTTCTTCTTCTGCCGCCGCATTTTCCTTTGTTGCATGCACTTAAAATTTTTCTTTTCTTTTCTTGTACATGCATTTTCCCCTCTCCAATTTTTTTTGTTTTTCTTTTTTTTGTTTTTGTTTTTTTAGATCTGCCTGGATATACTTCAGATCTGCTAGATTTTGACACTATTTGACACTTTTGAAGCATTCCTGACTTTATTAATAATGCTTATGCATGTCCTATTTATGTCTACATGATGCAATTAGGTAATGATGCATGAAATTTATGTAATTTATTCTTGCGATGCATGATTGAACTAGTGGTCACTATTTGACCCTACTATGCATGATTTATACTATAAATGCAATTGGAGCTATATGATGCATGTTCTAAGCTAAAACACATTTTTGCATGCAATATGTTCACGAGACAGACTTTTCGAATACAATTCAAATTTTTCCGAACACATTTTCGGACATATTTTCGGATGAATATGAGACAAAACGGATATATTTTATGCCCTAAAATTCATTTTTCATGCATGCTTATGTTGCAGGGACATAGTAAATGCCATAAGAATATTTATTTTCATGACTGGTGGCATTTTATTTTCTTTTTAGCGTACCCCTATGGCAGCTTATTAGACAATAAATGCAAATGATGGATGCATATACTACTTTATTTGATGCAAATGTGATGTAGAGAATTATAGGATGCTTACTAACATGATGCATGGGCGCTCCTTCATTCTATCATGCATATGAAAACGCAAAAATGCAGTACATATTTTTAAGATGCAAAATGCATTTTTATGATGCCTAGGATGCAAAAAGTAACTATTTAGATGCAAAGCAATACACATAATCCTTTTTTTTTTCTTTATTATTTTTATTATTATTATTTTATGGCTAAAATACATGTTTAGATGTAGAAAAATGCATTTTCATGCTTAAATATATATTTGGATGCACAAAAGTGCATCATTCTCTTTATTACATGGGAATGTAAAAAGAATACAACCTATTCTTTTAGATACAAAATATACACATTTTTTTTTTTTTTCGATAGTCCTCTTTTTTGTTTTTTTGAATATTCTTTTTTTTTTTTTTGTGTTTTTGAAAGCAAAACTTGAAAAAGATTTCTCCTTTATTTATTTGAAGCTAGGAAGAGAATACATTACCTTTCTTACCTTTTCTGTGCCTGGGTAGCGGATGCGGATTCAGCTGATGTTGACATTTCTGCCACCTTCGCTTCTTCAAGCTGGGGACTTCTTTTCTTTTCTTTTTATTCTTTATTTTCTTGAATGATATATATATATATATATATATATATATATATATATATATATATATATATATACACACACACACACACAAATATTTATTATGCAATGCAATGCAATACAATTTTATATGATGTAATAAATTGAAAATGCAGACTCAAAACGCACGCACAAAGTAAAGCTATACCGATATCTAATGGGTAATGGCACGCTGTATCTCAGAAACGGACTTTAAAGAAATATACCTTCGGGCTCGAGCAGGCTTTTCTGATGATATGCGGGGAGGAAAAGGCAATCGCCTCCTTCTGTTCTCGGCCATATAATTGCTGCAGGGCTACACTTGGCATAAGGCTATTCTCATTGCCCCTGATTTTTTCTTCGCAATCAGACAGGGCAGCAGTGAATGGTTGGAACCCAAGTCGTCTCGATGTTTCTGGACAACGGCAATGCAGATGATGAATAGGACGAGGACACTTTTGGTGCTTCTCATTCTAATGACACTGAGCCTTTTCTGTGCCTTGCAGAAAAAGTATATGGGCACGGCTGGACAGACGCCGCAGGCACTAATGAACTGCTCCGGGGCTTAAGCTGCAAATGAAGGATAGTTTTGGGGGAAACAAGGGGGTAGAGGCAATAATAGATATGTACAGGCAACTAATGCATAGTCCAAATATCTTAATAATTATTCCTAAGTTGCACCTTAGGACCTGTAATATTATATTTTAGTGTTTTAATATGAGCTTTTGTCGTGGTCTTCTTTTTCTCTTTGTCAGTCGAGCCCCCTTTGCATGCTGAAGACTGGAGGTAGGATGCCAAGGTTTCAAAGAGTGCTTTCCCTCCCCTTTTTCTCCTGATATATATATTTTATTTTGCTCTAACTTTTGCCTAGGTTGCCCTTTCGGGTTTTCAACCTAGCGAGCCCTTATTTCTTCTTTTTATTTTTATTTTATTTGCTCTAATTTTTGCCTAGGCCGCCTTTCGGGTTTTCAAATTAGCGAGGAGAGGGAAACACTTGCCGATAGGGTGGCTCGACATAATACCTTTGAGCTTGTTGAGATTGAAGGGCTGAACAATGTCTTCTTTTTCCTGGTTTGTGAAGAGTACGGCACCTCCTGACCGGATCTCTTTGACAATATACGGTCCCATCCATGGAGATTTCCCTTTTCTTATGGATCATGTTGTGGAAGAGAGTGGTGGCAACCTTTTGATAAGTAGCCCCGACATTTACCAACCCAAACGACATGACATGATAGCAGTAGGTTCCCCAAGGGGTGGTGAATGAGGTCTTTTCTTGGTCCTCTGCTGCCTTTGTTTTGATTATAGCCCAGCATGCCGTCGACGAAGGATCTGATTTCATGAGCAGCAACGACGTCTACCACAATATCAATATTGGGTATTGGGTAGGAAGTCATCTTTGGGCGACGCCTTTGAGGTTGGAAGTCTTCGCAGATCCTGACCTTCCGTTGGGCTTGGGAATGGTCACTATATTAGACGACCAGATCGGTATTTTACTACCCGAATGAAATTGATGAAATTGACGTGCAGCTGCTTCATGATTTCTCCTTTAACTTGTAGTGACCATTCCGGTTAATCCGACGGAACTTTTGTTTGATCGACCGAGCATCCGGATAATATGGGGATCCGGTGTTTGACTATGGCTGGATCTAGCCCCGACATACCTTTATAGGACTAGGCAAATATGTCCACGAACTCTTTGAGGAGGTCATTGAGTGCTACCCTTTCAGAGCCTTGCAGGTAGTTGCCGATTTTGATTCCTTTGATTTCATTGTCCAGCCCCAGATTGATAGTGGATTAGTCTTCAGTTGCTGTTGATGAATGATGTTGTTCCTAGTGTTCTACTGACTTTACAAGCTCAAGAAAATAATTTTTATCTTTTAGGTCCTTTTCATTAAATGACTTATCATTATAATTATTTAATGCGTCTTTTAATGTAGGTGCAAATAAGAAATAAGCAAAGACATGTAGATTATCATTAAAAGCAAACCGTACAGGGTTTATTGCATTATTGAGGACCTGGGGTTTGAGATCATCAACTTTAGGGAGCGGATCGGTATATGACCAATCCGTAAAGCTAGGGAAAGGAATAGGGATAATATATCCGAAGCGGTCCACCAGATCTGCGGGCGTAAAAAGCGGGCCGGTCGTAGTATACCAGTTCTGCAGAGGCTTATTAGAAATAGACTCAGACTCAGCAGGGAGCTTCTCATAATCAGTGCCTCTGCCTATCATACCCGTGTCGCAGTGAGAGTGATTACCTCTTTGTTTGGTTGGTAGGCTCGGCCGGATCGGGTAAGGTGGTGGCTTTTCACATCTATTGCCAAGTGGATTTTTCAATATTGCCAGTACTTTGGCTACCTAGGATATTGTCCCAAGAGAGCATATTGAAGCTAGGCTCTTTTATGGATGGGGATGGAAAGAAAGGAACAAGGATATATGGTAATGGGTGTTTATTTGTTTCGAACTTGGGTACACGAAAATTTTTATCAACCTCAATCATGTTGATTTGAGGTAGAGGGTTATTGACTATATTTGGTCTGGGATGAGGCTTTTCAATAACCTTATCATCTATAAGATCATGGATAGCATCTCTGAGCATATAACATTTATCGGTGAGATGACCACTGAAGCGATGATATTCACAAGATTCGGGTGACCTGGGCGGGGGTTCGGTGGCTTATAGTTTTCCATAGGCCAAGCTTACTCCTTGTGCCATTAGCCCCTACAGGATCACGTACTGGGGCTTGCAATTCATCATAATGGGTTCACCTTGTTCTCGATTTTCAAACTTCTGTTCGGTCCATTATTCGATCTGTGTTGACACTGCCCGCTCCATAAGACCATGAAACAAGTTGCCATAACTTTGGGTAGGAAAAGTGGTCGATACATTTCCTACCATATTAACGATCGGGTGCCATGTTTTCCTTTAGAGTAACTGAAAGAGCTAGGAGGCGTATTGACTTATAATTGCCCCGTCCGTATATCTTCATCAATACGAGCTCATATATCCACTATTTCTTTAAAATTGGTGTAGGGGAGATACCGCATATGTTCCAGGTAAATGGGCTGGAGGTTTTTGATGAACATTCTCGCATGACTCTGATCGTGATCAAAAGTCTGAGCCAACTTTCTTTTCCACCGACCGCGAACTCAAAGACATATATTTTTACCTCTGGGTGCATGACTCGAGGTCCCTTCTATTTTCAGGACTGGTGTTGTCTTTATACCTTTCAAGGAACCCTTCAGCTATCTGGTCCCAAGTATTCATGGTGCCACTATCAGACAATATTAGCCATTGCTTGGCAGCCCCTATTAAGGTGAGGTGAAAATTGGCGACCATAGCCTCAAAGCTAGCTCCCCGACCGCATGCCGTGGAATAAGATTTTAAGTGGGATATAGGGCATCCAAATTCCATCAAATTTTTCTATGTCGGACATTTTGAATTTTAAAGGCAATCGCCGCAGTTGTAATACCAGTGCCCGCGTAGAAAATTCCCCTTTGTTGAGAAGTTTGAGCATCATGATATTCATATTTTCCATGTCAACCTCTATTTTGGTGGCTGGGGGAGTTGGCTTTTGATATATGCTGGCAGGATTAGGGAAGGCTGGGTTAATTTCTGGCTGCGGTGTTTGGTAAGGATTTTGGGCTGGTGGATTTTGGGTTGGATACAGATTCTGGGCTGGTGGAACTTGGGTAGGATATAGATTTTGGGTTGGTGGAACTTGGGTATGATAAGGATTTTGGGTTGGTGGATTTTGGGCTGGTGGATTCTTGATGGTTTTGGCTGGGCGGCCAAGATCATTATAAGGTAAATAAGTGGTAACTTGGCCTGGCGGATTATAACTTTGTGGGTCTATATGTGGGTTGTTCTGGAGTAGGTTGGTTATGGGAAAAGGGAGGTCATTTGGGCTTTGGGGAAGGATATGAAGGATAAGACGGGTAAGGGTTGATATTTGGGTAGTAGGGACTTGGTGGAGGATTGGGATTCGGGGTATCGGCAGTATTTGGTGGGTTAGTGTTTGGCTGGGGGTTTAGGTTTGGAGGCACATGAGATGTTAATGCTTCCTGGGGGACTACAGGGGAAGAGTTCACCTCACCGCTGGATTTTGGACCTTGCATAAGACTTGCTATTTGGCTTAGCAAGCGATCATGTCGTGCATCCAGATTTTGGTTTAGCCACTGCTACATTGCCGAGTTGAGCGCACTGAGCCCCCGAACTGCATCATAGTAGATCGCTCACTTTCTACGCCATATCGCTCGGATCTACTCTCGAGCCGATTACGCCTTTGTCCGATCGACATCGATATCCTCTATTCTGATTTCTGCACTAATTTCTCATATCAACCGGCCGGTACTATCTCTGCTTTTCCAAATTCGGGCCAAGTTTCTGAGGAAAATGGGTTATGGAGGAGGTATCAGAAGGCTGGCTGAAGGCTTTCTGGGTTTGGAGTACAACGTGTCTTTATTAGTATTTTTTTTATTTATTATTTTCCCTACAATTGACCGGATAAGCACCTGCTTTATTTTGACAGTCTCGGGACTTTTTCTAGAACAGTGGATTCTTTCTCCAGAGTATAGGACCAACGTATTCCACCTGCCTTTCGATTCCCCAGGATCGGACTGATCTCAGGCGAATGGCCTATACTCTTTCCAGGATCCACCATTCAAAATGGTCTAGATCGAGCATCAGAGAATAATAAATCAGCCCCTGTTTATTTATTTATTTTTTTGTGCGCGCTTATTTTCATCTTTTTTTTTAACTTGCACATTTTTTATTATTATTATTTTTTGACTTCTCTTTTTTTTTTGATAAGGGCTGACCCACGATTCAAAGATGCAAAAACCGGTCGGTCAATGAAAGCAGTAAAGTCTTTATTTATTTTCAGATATATATAAACAGAAAATAAAACAGATATGGCCTGTCTTGCTATTACGTGGGGATTTTCTTGGCCTTTTAGTTTGAGCGCAAGCAAGCAAGCATATCACTTTAAGAAATAGAAAGAAAAGTGGGGAATCTATCTATTCCTATTAATTACAAATATTGTCCTATGTCCCCAAAATAAAATGACAAAATGAATGTAAATATATACAAATTGAGCAGAATAATAAAAAGGAGTAATAGACAAGAAGAAATAATAAAATAGAGCCAGAAATAAAGCAATATTAAAAATAAAGCCCCGACCCTTTTATTGTGCTGCCCGAAATTTTTATTGTAAACATATATATGACATTTTTTTTTATTTTGAAAATTTTTTCGAATTTTTTTTTTGCTTTTCTTTTTTTTTACAAAAAAGAATATTTTTAAATATATCTGTAACAGTTATCGGAACGAAACTGCTGCAAGATGGAGGATCATATCCACAAATATAGACACGGATGTATAGGAACGCAATATTCAAATGCATAAATTAATATAACAAGCATACTTTAGGAAGAAACAAATAAAAACAAAAAGTTTTTTTTTTATGAGTCTAGCCCTCCATGTTATTTAAAATAAAACGATCTCCCCACTGAAGTCGCCATCGTGGTTCCTCGACGCGCCGCGCCTCTTGGATAGGGGTGACGCGCGGATGCGGGACATCCACTGCTCTCGTTCCACCCTCCTTTTTTTAGGGGAAGACGAAATCAAAAGTGCGAGAGGAGTGCTGTCTAAGATAGCGCGTTGGAATGCGCCTCGGTTGCCTTTAGTGGATTTTTGATCCAATATGGGAACTTTTGGGTCTCCCGCATCACGTTATCCCTTTTTTAGGGGATACCAAGATATGAGAATGCATCACCCTTTCATTCTCATTTTCCCTTTTTAAGGGAAAAACGGAAAAGTGCAAAAATGGATGTTGCGACGCCCCCACTATAGATTTTATTGAAAATAGTCTCATGGCCTATTTCGGATCACTATGGGAGCTTTGGGTTTCCCGCATCAAGTTATCTCTTGTTTAGGGGATATCATGATATGGGAATACACCACCTTTTCATTCTCATTTTCCATTTTTTAGGGAAAACGAAAAAGTGAAAGAAAGGAGTACTGCGAGGCCCCACTGGATCCAAAATGTTTTAGAGTCGCCATCTTTATTTTAAGGCAAAAATAAAGCAAAACCAGAAAAAAGAAACCAGAGATAGAAAACGAGTTCGGAGGCTAAGTTACGAGTTGGGAAGGTGTTAGGCACCCAACTCGCCCTTTCGGTCTCAAAAGTGGTTTTTGGCTAAAGTATGCTTATTGTTATATTTATTTAGCAAATAAATCAAGCATTAAAAGACAGAGAAATAAAAACAAATACATCCGTGGCTACATTATTTACGGACTTGCAGCCATTTCCTTATAATAATTACAAATATATTTAAAAATATTGGCCATTATTACGACTCTTTTACATAATATTTCCTACCTAAATTCATGCAGCACAACGACTTATATTTGCTACATTGGGCCGGATTTAAAGAAAGACTTTATAAAAAAATAGCGCCCTTAAAGGCTATTACCTTTTAGAGCGCGGTGTGCTCGCTCTGTCCTTCAGGGAGAGGGAGTCTTTTATTGCTGCTGCTGCTGCTGTGATTTGGGCAGAATGACGGCTTATTTATGGTAGTTTAGCTTACTCACTCGGGCATAATGACGGCTTAGTTTCGGTGGTTTTGGCCTATTTGGTTGGGCGGAATAACGGCTTATTTCGGGTGTTTTCAGCCTATTTACTCGGGCAGAGTAACGGCTTACTTTATGGTTTTTGGGCCGGGGAAATAAGGTGGATACCTAACTAAAAGGCTAGGGATCACTTTTAACCGGTGGATTTGTGTTTTGGCGGAGTTTGGACGGGGTTTGGAAGCTTTGGTGGGCTACACACTTCCTATCTCACTTCTCTCGCTACTTCGGCGTTATAAGGACGCAGAGAGTTTTCTTCAGTGTTTCTTCGTCTCTTATTTTCGTCTCTTCAGAAGGGAGCCCAACACTCCTATTTATAGCTGGAAGAAGGGACTGATCGGGAATTAAAAATTCCCTCAGCGCGCTCAATTATCGTGTACACCGGCCTTCGTCGATTGTATAATGCGTTAACTTTCAGAGGCATTGTAGCACAGCTGGCGCGGACATCACCATGACATGGCGCGGCGCCAATGCAACCTTTTGGCCGCGCCATGGCCCTATTCCAGGTTCATTGTTTGCACTTTCACCCCTCGCACTTTACTATTTTGCGCATCCTGCTTTGCCTTTCGCATTTTCGACTCCTGTAACTTGACATTTGTTAAGTTTAAGCAGTTCTTGATATCACATGTCAGAGTCACATATCAGGGGTACGAAATTGGGGTGTCTACACGGGGCAGCGTTATTTCTCACACCACATTCTCTTTCTCTCATCTTTTCTCTGATAGATAGATTCGAGGTTCCTTTTCCTTTTGCTTTTCTTACTAAGTCAGATATAAATCTTTCCCTATCCGAATGGCTGAGCGAATTCATATATCCCTGGATATTAAAATATATGAGGCTTCCCTTAATTACTGGGTTCTTTCACTGCGAGAGGAAGAAATGGAGTGGTTTGACCACGCATACGGCTTTCGTTGTATCCTTTCATGGCGGGGGCTGCACATAAACTGGGAGAAGCATCCAAATTCTGGTCGGTTCAATGCCATCTGTTTAATTTTTCTTTGAATGAGATGTGTCCCATCTTTGAAGAATTTTGCGCTATGGTGGGTATGTCGACCCTTGGACCGATTGAAGTACCGTTTGTGCGGAGGCTTCCCTTTATGGCTATAAGGGAGCTATTCGGCTCGTACCGTGATCATACTCTGAATTTTTATAACGGAGTTAACTTTGATTTGACAGCTCTTCGCCCGGTTTATTCTGACTATATGGACGAGCCGGTATATTATCGGCGCAGGCTGGCTGCCTTTTTTCTATGCTTACTAGGGAGATACCTCCTGGTGGGTCAACCCGGAGTTATTGACATTCGGGTTGACTTGGTATTGCAAGCTCGGGAGCGCCGGTGAACATTATTCCCATTATTTTGGCTGAGACTTTGCTTGGCCTAGATGCTTTTGCGACCGGCGATGAGTCCTTTTTTCTGGCATCCCCATCCTAATTCACATGTGGCTGGAAGAGCATTTTAATCAAGTTATTACCCCTGAGCTTGTAGGAGGGCTGTATGCACCTGTGGGTTATGGGTCCCGCGACCATTATCATAATAATCTAATAACTGAGGACCATTGGATAGAGCACTTTCTGCACATTGGCTCTCTTGACATAGTCTGGGATGTAAGCCATTATTGGCAGATCCGGAATTTTTTATCTTTTTACCGGGGCCTACGCTCAAGTTATCTTGGTTGGTCTCCGTCCAACCACATTCCAATTCGGTAGAGAACAAGTCATTCCAGATGAGAACCGCCCCTGATGGACATGCTACGGATTGAGGGAGATGTGGGTCCTCTCATCCAGGATATGTGGGGAATTGATTACCCGCTGCGGGCCTCATCTAATACTTTTTCTGAGAATATGCTTATGTCTCATGAATATATGTCATGGGTACTCTTGGCTACTGAGGAGAACTCTCGTATAATCAGGCATGTGCTGAGGAAGATCCTGTCCAGGCGGGTGACAAGTGGTATAGATGCCCGACTGATGGATATCGGTGAGGATCTGGAGAGTTCTGCTCTAGTAGTTCCCCTGGCTTTGCAGGAGGAATTCTGACGAGTACACGGTCTTGGAACCCAGATGGTACGCGCTCCTGATGAGGTGGGACCAAGCAATGCGCCTCCCAGATTAAGTAATACAGGTCGGCGGAGCAATGCCCGATGGACTGATGAAGCTGGCCCAAGCCATGCTGGCAGACGAAGCAATGCCCAACGCGACGATGGTGCAGGCCCAAACAACCCTGCTATCCAAGATAACGAGAAGCTGATGACGAGGAAGAGGATACTTCTGATGGTTCTCATCCTAGTGAGGTTGGGGCATCCTCTACACCTCGCAGAAGCATTTTGTAATACCTCATCCCACATTGGGTGGGTGTGAGAATTGTGTTCGATTTATAAGGTGGCCACACTGTACCTCTGGGCACTAACATCATCCATGGACTTTTGGGTCGGCTTGTGGTGGGCCTGATGACCCAAGGTGCTGCGTGCTCAGTGGGCAAGTATGTGGGCTAAACGTAGTGGACCGAGCTCTCGGGCTCGGGTCGTTGCAAATGGTATCAGAGTGGGTTTCGGCTGGAAATATGGGGACAAAGTGTTGTGCAGGGCCAAAGTGCTACACCGCAGAAGGTGGGAGCCACCTTTTGATCCCCGTACGAGCCACCTCTTGAATCCTGCATCACCCGGGGTATGATTCGGCCTTGACGAGGACGTCCATGATTTGAGTGGGGAAGATTGTAATACCCCATCCCACATCGGGTAGGTGTCAGAATTGTGTTCGATTTATAAGGTGGCCACACACTACCTCTGGGCACCAACATCATCCATGGACTTTTGGGTCGACTTGTGGTGGGCCTGATGACCCAAGGTGTTGCGTACTCAGTGGGCCAGTATGTGGACTACACTTAGGGGACCGGGCTCTTGGGCTCGGGTCGTTACATATTTGGTCTCGGCTGGGATGTCGCAGACGTTGAGGGACCATTTCGGAGCTACTGGAAATGATGAGATTTTGGCGACGTCTGGGGATGTAGGAGAATAATATATAGGGACCTATAAAAAATGATTATCTAAATATCTTAGACACATATTCCTTGGTTGCACCCAATGGAGCTTTATATTTTGATGTTTTGATGATTACTTTATTTTATTTTTAAGCTCTGTCGTGGTTTTTCTCTTAGCCAGTCAAGACCCGAGACGTATCTCCTTTCTCTGATATAACAAGTCTTCCTCATGTGGCCCTATATGTTTGATACATGTTTGACCTTTGTTTGACCGGACCCAAAGGCTGCATACGTTCCTCATTTCTGATGCTCAGGTCGACGTAGTTCTTCCCCTTAAGGGAAGATTCTTTTCTGTTGTTGGCGACCTATTTTTGCTGAAATGTTGTAGATTTATCTGCTGGAGATCATATGCTGGAGACTGTTATTTCTTCTTCTCCTGGATTTTCTTTTGCTGTGCTCTAATTTTTGCCTAGATCGCCCTTTTGGGTTTTCAATCTAGCGAGCCCTTATTTCTCCTTGTATATTCTTTTTCCAGTTGCTCTAATTTTTTCTTAGACCACCTTTCGGGTTTTCAATCTAACAAGCTGAAGAGAGAAACAGTTGCTTGGTCACTGAAGGACATCTTGAATTTTGCATAATATCGTTTGAATTTGTCCATGTTGAAGGGCTGAATGAGATCTTCCCCATCCTGATTAGTGAGGAATACTGCACCTCCCGACTGTATCTACCTGACAATGTAAGGTCCCATCCACGAAGACTTCAATTTTCCCCTACTGTCGACATAGCTAGGGGCTTTTCGCGAAGCACCAAGTCTCCTACTTGGATACTACGGCCTTTGAATTGTTTGTTAAATGCACGAGCTATTCGTTTCTGGTATGCTCGAGTGTATTCTAAGGCTAGTAGTCGCCGTTCATTTAACAGAGCTAATTCATCGTAGCGTTGTTTGACCCAGTCAACTTCAGCTATGTCTGATTCCAACATGACTCTTAATGATGGGACCTCAATCTCAATAGGCAGTACTGCCTCCATGCCGTAGGCTAAAGAATAAGGCGTAGCCCCAGTAGGCGTGCGAACCAACGTGCGATAGCCCCAAAGTGCTAACGACAATTTTTCTGGCCAGTCTCTTCTTGTTTCAGCCATTTTTCTGATAATATTTTCTAGTGTCTTATTGGCTGCTTCAACGGCACCATTTGCCTGTGGTCGGTTCAGGAAGGACCTATGTATCTAAACTTTGAATTCATCGAGCAATCGGTTTACTTCTCCCTCGAAGTGTGTGCCATTATTGAAAATTATTTCAAAAGGTACTCTGTATCGATATATGATATTTGTTTTGATAAATTCAGACACCTTTTTGGCATTGAACACTTTGTAGTAGGCGACTTCTACCCATTTCGTGAAGTAGTCGACGGCTACCAGGACATACTCGTGGCCATTTGATCCTTTTGGGTGAACTTGACCTATAACGTCAATTCCTCATGTTGAGAAGGGCCAAGGAGCTGTGGAGTTGTACAGTATATGCGAGGGAACGTGCTGCAGATTGGTGAAGCACTGACATTTGTCACAGTGATGCACCCATCGAATACAATCAGTTTCTAGCGTACTCCAGTAATATCCCTGTAGGATTACTTTCTTTGATAGCATATGTCCATTCATATGTGGCCCACAAGTGCCACCATGAAGTTGGTCCATGACTCGTTCTGCTTTGACCTCTATGATAGCAAGTTTAACCCTTAGTAGTGTCTTCTTTTATACAAACTACCTCCGCTGATCACGAATTGCGATGCCCACCTTCGTAGGGAGACCTTCCCTCTTTTGTCTAGATTGTTTGGATAAACTCATTTATAAAGTAAATTCAAAATGTCTAAGTATCAGGGCTCATTGTCCTTTTCATGAGTTGCATCAATTGTGAAGTAGTAGGCATGAGTTATTTTCTTCCCAACTACAAACGGTTGAATATTGATCTTTGTGGGAACTTTGACCAATGAAGCTAAAGTGGCTAAAGCATCGACATATTGATTTCTATCTCGCGGTAGATAATGAAACGAGATATCATCAAATTCTTTTGCCAAAGCCATCAGTCGAGCGTGATATAATTGTAGCCGGGGATCTTAGGTTTTCCATTTCCCTTCGATCTGATTTATGATCAAGGCGGAGTCACCAAAGACTTCCAAATCTTTTGCTCCTCTTTGGAGAGCCTCTTCTAGACCAGCAATACGAGCTTCATATTCAACATTATTATTTGAACATTCAAACTCCAATCTTATAGCTAAAGGAGTATGAGAATCTGCTGGATCAATTAGCAGGATTCCTATGCTAAAACCTCTTTTGTTGGCAGCCCCATCAAAAAACATTTGCCACTTGGTGTCATGATTTGTAATTTCTAAGACACCCTCGTTGGGAAATTTGGCTCTGATGCATCTTCTGATTCTAAAGGTAAATCAGCTAAATGGTCTTCGATCACACTTCCTTTGATAGATTTGAGTGTGGCGTCGGTGATGTCAAATTCGTTAAGTAGGAATGGACCATTTAGCCAATTGGTTGGAGATTGATGGCTTTCCGAAGATGTATTTCATGGGGTCCATTCTGGAGATGACTTTGATGGACCGGGCTTGCAAGTAGGTCTTGAGCCTCTGTGTTGCCCAGATTAGACCAGTGCAACTTTTTTCTAAGGCTGAGTAGTTTAGCTCACTTCCTTGTAGCTTCCTACTTATGAAGTAGATGGCATTTTCAATGTAGGAATGTTTTTTTCTTGTGCGAGCATAGCCCCTACTGTAGTGTCTGTGACAGTCAGGTATAGGAGAAAAGGCTTATGAGCATGGGGAGGAGCTAGTACTGGCGGGCTAACAAGGTAGTCTTTGACTTTTTCGAAGGCTAACCGGCATTCTTCATCCCAGCCTCGGTCAGTGTCCTTTTTCAAGAGTTTGAATAGTGGTTCACACATGGATGTCAACTACCTGATGAAGCGACTGATATACTGTAATCGCCTCAGGAAACCCTTAACTTCCGTTGGGGTTTTTGGCTGTGGCATGTCTATGATGGCTTTTACTTTGGCAGGTTCTATTTCAATGCCCTGCTTGGTTACCATGAACCCTAGGACTTTGCCCTTGGTAACTCCGAATGTGCATTTTGTTAGGTTGAGCTTCATCTGGTGTTTTCTTAACCTTTCGAAGAATTTCCAAAGGTCTTTGACATGGGCACCATTTGTATCGTCAGAATGCACAATCATATCATCCACATATACTTCAATTTCTTTATGTATCATTTCGTGGAAGAGGGTAGTGGCAGCTCTTTAGTATGTAGCCCCAGCATTTTTCAATCCAAATGGCATGACAATGTAACAATAGGTTCCCCAGGGGGTGATGAATGAAGTTTTTTTCATGGTCTTCTTTTCCCATTTTGATTTGGTTGTATCCTAACATGCCGTCTACAAAGGATCTTATTTTATGAGAGGCCACATCATCTACCACATATCAATGTTGGGTAGAGGGAAGTTGTCCTTGGGTGATGCTTTGTTGAGGTCGCGGAAGTCTACGCAGATCCAAACCTTTCCATTAGGTTTCGGTACAGTCACTATGTTTGACAGCCAAACTGGGTACTCAACTACCCGGATAAACATGACGTGTAGCTGTTTCATGATCTATTCTTTCACTTTCAGTGACCATTCTGGCTGACTTGGCGAGCTCGATTAGGTATCCTTACAAAGTATCCATTTAGAGTTTTTCTATATGGCTGCAAAGGAGGATCTTGGTAAGGTCTCTTTTCACGTTCTGCCTTGCTCTTTTCACATTTATGTCTCATGACTGCAGCTAGCTCAACTGGCGTAGGTTTGTATCATAAACCAAATGTAGGAATACATTCCTTAAGTTCATTCTGGACCAAATTGATAAGCCCCTGTTGATTTCTGCCAAGACCCAGACCAGACATATAATTCATTTTTCGGAGCATGTTTAATGGGACCATATCTCCGAAGACTGTAGTTTTCTTTCCAGAAATGTCAGTCTCTCACCCATATTCAATGGCGTTGACTCTGGCTTGAGGGATGACTTCAAAACCACTTAGGAAGATACCCGTGTCATCATGTTCTATTTTAAGGATTGGGATATCCCCACTTTCTTTGTTTTCCACGATCTTATCGGCGAGTATGATCACTATATGGTCATCGTGGATGAACTTGACAGGTTGATGCAGCGAGGAGGCTACCCCTTTTACCCCATGGATCCAAGGACGTCCCAACAATAAACTGAAAGTGGCAGGAATGTCTAGGACTTGGAATTCAACTGGCATAGTCAGCGACCCAATTGTCATCTTTAGAGTTACCACCCCTAAGACACATCGACTAGTGTTGTCATATGCCCTTACTGTCTGCGATGAAAGAGTCAATTCTGATATCTTTGTCCCCAGTTTTGCTAATGTGTTTATGGGACATACATATAGTGACGAGCCTTTGTCTATCAGGACTCGGGGAACCCTTTTTTCCATGACCCCTACAGTGATGTGAAGAGCGTCAATGTGGTTGGTTCCTTCTCTTGGCAGATCTAAGTCGATGAACATAATCACATTTCCAAAGTGTATGTTTTTGATCATTTGGGCTAACTCATTTGGAGACGTTTCAATAGGGATGACTACCTGACTCAAGGATTTGGCCAGTGTGTCTTGATGTCTTTTGGAAGCACATAGCAAGCCCCAGATGAATATGTTTGCTTGGGTTTTCTTCTTCTGAGCTAACAAGGCATCTTCCATACTCTTAGCCCCAGTGTCTAGTTCTTTGCCTTTCCCAGAGTGGTCACCACTTTCTTGGTTTGGTTGATATGCCCGACCATATTTGGTAAGATGACTGACATCCCCACCAATCCAGCTGGTTTTCTCAGTACTACTAGTATTTTGACTGCTCAAGATAGTGTCCCAAGAAAACATGTTGCAGCTGAGCTCTTTTATTCAAAAGGGAAATGATACATCGTCTTTATTCTAGCTGAATATACATTTTTTATCTTTGTCAAACTTTCTTCGTTTGATCGGGTACCAGGGTTTCTCTTGTGTTTGCCACCGTGATGATTTTATTGTCGATGAGGTCCTGGATAGCATTTTTGAGCTGATAGCATTTATCGGTTGAGTGACCGCTGCAGCGATGATATTCACAATACTGAGCATGGTTCCATGTGCTAGGTAATGGGCTTGGAGGTGTATAATTCGTGATCGGTTTAAGCTGTCCATGGGCCCATAACGTTTGAAAAATCATAGACCTCGAACTAAGTAAATCATCATAATGCCTTTCATTTTGATCCCTCATTCCTTTTGGTTGGGGTGAAGTGTTTGGCTGGGATTTGTTTGAGTAGCAGGACCAAACATCTTCTTCTTGGTTTGGGTATTACTGTGCCAGGAACTCATTGTATGTACTTCTATTTGAGGGAGATCGTTCCTTTTCGTGCGCACATATCATTCCAGTTAGTGTCCCATGGGTCATTTGCTGGGTATAGGTATTTGAAGGGTCAAGAGGGAGGTAGTTCTTTTGGTTATGATAACAGGCATTTAGGTGAGCGAGTTCAAGGTTGGTGTTTGAAAATGAGATGCTTGGTGGGTTGGGGTTATGAATATGAGGAGTGATATTACTTCGAAAAAATAGGGTTGGTATTTGGCTGAAGGCTGGTGTTTGGTTGAGTTTTGGAATTTTGAGGGAGGATATTTTCTATTAGGTTGGAGAAGTTGATTCCTGGGAAGAAGGAGTTATCAGGGGGAGGTATCCGACTTTTGATTCGGTGAGAGAAGGTAGTGGAAATTTCTGCTAAACTTTCCAAGCAAATCCCCAACTACTTGGCTTGTGACCCTTCCTACATGAGCATCCAATTCTCTTTTCAGCCAGCTTTGGAATTCAGGGTGTGGGGCATATCCAGGTGCTTTATCTCTGCTCTCAGAGCATTCTATTCATTGCTGGTCCCCGCAACAGTCTGCTTGTTCTTGGCGGCCATTCTGCCCAAATCTGTACCCTCAGAACTGATTTTGATACTTTCTGACCTGACCTCTGTGCCTGTATCTCGTATCAAGCGACCGGTGCTATCTCTTCCTTTCCAAACTAGGGCCAAGTTTCTAACGAAAAGGGGTTGAAGGTATCAGAAGGGAAGGTTCCAGGCTTTTTTGTTCTGAGTACAGTGTGCCTTTATTATTTTATTATTCATTTTCCCTAAGATTGATCGGACAAGCACCCGATTTGTTTTGACAGTCTCGGGACTTTTCCTAGAATAGTCTCCAGAGTATAGAGCCTTTGTATTCCACCTGCCTTTCGACTTCCTAAGATTGGACTGATCTCAGGCGAAAGGTCTATACTCTTTCCAGGATCCACCATTCGAATGGTCTAGGACAAATACCATAAAAATTATTGGTCAACCCATGTGCATATATCTTTATTCATTTATGTATATTTTTGCAACAGCGATTGGTAAATAATTTCGAGATATAAAAACCGATCGGTCCATGAAGTGTCTTAGAAATCTATATGCTTTTAACGTTGGCTAATGCAGGGTTAGGCTGGCTTCACCCTGTTGGCCCCCTCCGAGGGGCGCGGGATGTGATAGTTTCGGCCTAGGTTTTCCGTAGCCTCTCTTTCGAGATCATGGATACTCGGGCGTGTTTATCGGGTTTAAGGATAGTAGTCGAATATTTCTATATGCGTGCACGTGTGTGAGTTATCTAAAAAATAGTAAAGTCTTTTTTTTCAGATATAAAGCAATAATAAAGAAGTAAATGACATGTCTTTTTGTTAATTTGTGGATTTTCTCGGCTCATTAGTTTGAATCCCCGAAAAGACGGCGCGAGCGAGTGTGACAACCATTCAGATCAATAAATAGAAAGAAAAGTGGGGAAATTATCTGTTCCTATTAATTACATTTGGTCATAATCCCCAAAATAAAATGACAGAATAAAAAAATATTTACATATTTACCTGAAATAATAAATAAAGCAAAATAAAATAAAATAAAACAAGAATATGCCTCCCCTCTTTTTTTGTATATTTTTTTTTCTGGGTTGCAACGGTACCCAAAATGAAGCTGCTGCAAGATTTCACGGTTATGCGCACAAATATATATACAAATATATAAAAATGCAATATTTAAACTGTTAAAGAAATATAAGCATATTTAGCCAAAAACCAAAAGAAAAACTCTTTGTTTATATATACATAAAAAAAAACCTGAGTCTAGCCCTCCTTTTTTATTTTATTAAGAATAAAAACAAGGTCCCCAGCAGAGTCGCCACTGTGAGTGTCCCGTTTTTAACCCCTTCCCGTGCCACTCAAATGCGGGGTGGTTTCAAAACCTTTCAAGTAAATGGGAATACGCTCGGTTTCAATTGTGGACTCAAAATATATATAACAGAGTCGTCATCTTTATTTGAAGGAAAACAAAGAAAAACAAAAAATAACCAGATTTGTAAAAGGGTTCGGAGGCTAAGTTACGAGGTGGGAAGGGGTTAGGCACCCAACTCGCCATTTCGGTCTCAAAATAGGTTTTTGGCTAAATATATTTTTTTATAAAATTAACAGTTTAAATAAGGCATTTAAATATATATCTACATATATATAAAGAAATAAATAAAAAAACTTATAGCAACCTCATTTTAGAGTTGCAAATATATTTATGAAAATTTTGCCATAATAACGCCTTATTTTAGTGCTAATTGTTATAGAATTTTGGGCAGCATAACTGCTTATTTCGTGATATAAGACTATTTTAAATAGCACTTTTTTTAAGATAGAAAGTAAATAAAACTTTTAAAGATACCTACCTCTTGAAGCGTGGGGGTTTTATCATGTACCAAACTCTTTTCTGGTAGACCTTAGGGTGTGCTCGCTCTGTCCTTCAGGGAGAGGGAGTCTTTTTGCTGTGTTTTTGTGGGGATTTAGGCAGCGCAACTGCTCCTTTTGTTGATTTTTGCCTCGGGATCCGGGCAACACAACTGCTTGCTTTGCGTGTTTGGTGGCGTGCTTTTGCTGCGGTTGAGTCGAAAGCTGTGGGCGCTGCCTACATTGCTTGTGGGCGCGGCGCCCAGGATGGGTGTGGGCAGCGCCCACAGCCTTTTCCTGTTTCATTTTTGGCACTTTGGCCCCCTGCAATTCACTGTTTATGCATTCTTCTTTTCTTTTACATTTTAAACCCTGTAACTTGACATTCGTTAGTCCTTTTAACAGGTCTTGATATTTAATGACATGTCATATACTAGGGGTACGAAATTGGGGTGTCTACACGTGTCTGGGCACGACGTTTCCTATCTCACCATCGTGGCTTTTAAGATCTGGTTTACTTCTGTTTTGGTCTTGTCTTTCTGTTTGCTTTGCTAACCTTTTTATGTACAGGTTATAAGATATATATTGTCTATATATATATATATATATATATATATATATATATATATATATATATATATATATATATATATATATATTTTATGTGCTAATGGTTACTTGTGCAGCTACTGCTCCAGTTCCTCTATACCCTGGACTATGAAATCTGTTAACCATATCCTCTGCTGTAACCGTGTCTAGTGTGTGGGTTCCTAGAGAATTTGTAATGTCTAGGTATTAATATTAGTGTCTGTAATATTTGATTAATCTAGTCCCGATTCTGTGAGCGAGTCCGTCCTGGCTGGAATCATGGAATCGTGGAACGAATCCACTACATTTTCTTACCTGCCACAAGCAAACATTGATATCAAATGCAGGATTAGGATTAATTAGTGAAAACAAACGGATCATAGACTCAATTCCTACAGCAGGGGTTGATTAGGATTTATGAAAGCAATCATTCTCAGTTTTCATGACAACAATTTTTTTCTTCTAGGATTTTGTCACAGAAATAAACTAATCACACGTGATAATAGGTGAAAACAACTACATGAATCGACAATAAACTTCAATACTGAATAATGGAAACCAATACAGAGAAAATACACAGAAGGAAAAAGCATTACAGTTTCAAAACACTAAACTTAATTGAATCAGATTGAGGGAAAAAATTGAAATTTGAAAACTAAATCAATTTGAAACGTAGCACGGGATTTCATACTGTGGTTGATTCATTGAATTTCGTTAGCCCATTGTTTAGTTACATTGAAATTGAAAAACAATGGAAATATAGCCTATTTGAAATATTGGGCTTGTGTGAGTTTGAAACTTGTCAGTTGGCTGCTTCAATTTCTACAAGTTTAAAAAGCTCACGCAGTCATACCATTTGTGATTCTTTGTTGTTGCTGGAAACATTTAACATTTACGGGAACAATGCAATGATGCATCACTGGACTCAAATAATGAAATATCCAAGGGTAATACTGATGTTTGTCATCTTTTCTTTTGATGAAGGTAGAGGAGATTCAAGGTAGTGCAGTTTCCAACACTTGAGGGTATAGTTCCGTCTAACATGTTACTGTATACATATATATAGTTTAGCTAGGGATGAAAGGTTTCCAATGGAATCAGGAATTTTAGCAGAAAAAACATTGTTCGCGGGAGCCAAGATATGTAACTTTTGAAGATTGCCGATGGTAATGGGATTAGTGGCTATGTACCAAATTCAAGTAAGTTAAGCTTATATGATTCCCTATTGATGGAGGGAGGCTTCAAAATAATGAATTATCGCTTAACGATAAACCATCTAAGAGAAATTCCATAAAGAATTTGGTAGCACCCCACTTAATTTAAGCAAGTTACTACAATCGAAAATGAATCTATGCACTTCATTTCATCGTGTTCCCCGCTTCCAAGATTATTAAAACCCAAATATAACTATGATATTAGCATCAATCTCGGTTAATTCTCAATAATTGGATACTGAGGCGCTAAGAAAGAGATTAACGCTCTACTCTAAAAGAGCTAGCAGCAGGGAAGTAATTGTTCGTGACTAGTATATGAAGATGGAGTAGCATTAAACTTAAGCTAGTGGGAAGAATTCCCCTAAGTTGATCCCCAGAAACATAGAATGTAATACCCCTATCCCCCATCGGGTAGGTGTGAGAATTGTGTGCAATTTATAAGGTCGTCACACTCTACTTCTGGGCACCAACATCATCCATGGACTTTTGGGTCGGCTTGTAGTGGGCCTGATAACCCAAGATGTTGCCCACTTAGTGGGCCAGCGTGTGGGCTACACGTAGCGGACCGCGCTTTCAGGCTCGGGTCGTTACAATTGATATCAGACGGGGTCCTGGTCTGAAATGTGGGAACAAAGTGTTGTGTGGGCCAAAGTGCTACACCCCAGAAGGTGGGAGTCACCTCTTGAATCCTGCATTGCCCGAGTTACGATTCAGCCTTGATGAGGACGTCGAGGATTTAAGTGGGGGAGATTGTAATACCCCATCCCACATCGGGTAGGTGTTGGAACTGTGTGCAATTTATAAGGTGGTCACACTCTACTACTGACCACCAACATCATCCATGGATTTTTAGGTCGGCTTGTGGTGGGCCTGATGACCCAAGGTGATGCCTGCTCAGTGGGCCAGTGTGTGAGCAACACGTAGTGGAGTGGGCTTTTGGGCTCGGGGTGTTACAAATGGTATATGAGCGGGTCATGACCAGAAATGTGGGAACAAAGTGATGTGCAGGCCAAAGTGCTACACCGCAAAAGATGGGAGCCACCTCTTGAATCCCGTATCGCCCGGGATACGATTTGGCCTTGACGAGGATGTCAGGAATTTAAGTGGGGGAGATTGTAATACCCCCATCCCACATCGGGTAGGTGTGGGAATTGTGTGCAATTTATAAGGTGGTCACACTCTACTACTGAGTACCAACATCATCCATGGACTTTTGGGCCGACTCGTGGTGGGCCTAATGACCCAAGGTGTTGCGTGCTTAGTGGGCCAGTGTGTGGAACCAATGGATTGAAGAAAGGAAGAAAGCAAAATAATAATATAGTGATAGTTGATTTGAAAACTTTGACTTACAATTCATCAAACCCAAAAAGAAGAAATCTTTGGAGTGATTTCGGTGGGTGATGAATCTGTCTTTGGTGATTGTACTAATTAGTTTTTATACTTTCAAAAATTGTTCCCAAGCTATAAAAGTTGTAAATAGACCCTATATAACTTTAGTAACTATATATTCTACGGATTATTAAAATTATATTTTAGACTCTAAATTTTAGTAGAAGGTCGCTAAAGTCAAATTGTGTTTTGAACTATGTTAATTTATATTCGGATAAGCGCGGGTAGCGATATATGCACAAGCTAATTTTTCGCAACATCGCTAACGAAGGGATTATGCATCGTTTTGCATCGTTTAGGTTAATTGAATTCTTTATTTCAAATTGTTAGGCTTCCGCTATTTCTTTGACATTTACCTTTCCTTGAAACGTGTGCCGACTTTTGGTTGGTATTTGAATTTGAATCACGTTGCATCCGTTCTTTCGTTATTCTTAATTGTGAATTGCTTTATGAATCTCACAAAATTGTTTAAACTCGATGTGTGATATTTTATTCGGTTATTATTTGTATTTGATTTTGTTGAATACGTAATTATTTTTTTGAAAAACTCTGTTATGATCACTAAGACAACTAGAAGGACCATTTATCCTGTTAAGGCGACACTACACCATAGGAACTATGGTGGGGTAATCTGGATATACCATTTTGCTTTTGACCTACCCCTTTTGAGGTACTTTGATATTTGAGGTTCCTTGGAGCCATCTTTTGTTTGATCTAAAATGACCACTTATGTGATCATAATGCCCTCCGTAGTATTTGATGTTGATTTGATTTGCTCTTGTGAACTTAGAAATTGCTTATTCGATAAATGAGTATTTGGTATTGTGAAATTCAGAAAAATAGTCCCTTTTGTTAATTCCATCTTGTTTGACACTATACAATGTTTGACTCCCTTTTTGGTCAACTCCTCCTTAGAAACCGGAGGAGTTATATATGAACTTACTGGGTTTTGTTAATGTTCGCTCACCCTTTTCCTACTCTTTTTCTTTCAGGACATAAGTAAGGAATGAAAATTTTGTTCGGTTAGTGTGGGCCCAATTAAAGAGAATAAAATTAGGTTATGTTATAGACTACTATTTTGTAATCGTTAATTTGAATTTGAGAGTTTTATCTAGACATGTATTTTGAAATTGTAAGCAAATTATTAAGGATTTATGTTTGGATATTTGATGCTTACATGGAAGATACATTAATTACGTTTTGGGTTTGGTACAATTTTGAAGTTATTGGTGATGTGGCCATTATGTGGGCCCATGTAGTTGGCCCCAAAATTTGGGGCGTTACAAATGGTATTAGAGCGGACCCGGCCGGAAATGTGGGAACAAAGTGTTGTGTGGGGCAAAGTGTTACACCGCAGAAGGTGGGAGCCACCTCTTGATCCCCGTACGAGCCACCTCTTGAATCCCGCATCGCCCGGGGTACAGTTCGACCTTGACGAGGACATCAAGGATTTAAGTGGGAGAGATTATAATACCCTCATTCCACATCAGGTAGGTGTGGGAATTGTGTGCAATTTATAAGGTGGTCACACTCTACTTCTGGGCACCAACATCATCCATGGACTTTTGGGTTGGCTTGTGGTGGGCCGGATGACCCAAGATGTTGCGTACTCAATGGGCCAGTATGTGGGCTACACAAAGCGGACCGTGCTTTCGGGCTCGGGTCGTTACAGAGAATATATGAAAACTACCCAATGAAGGGATTGTAAAGGGATGAAGGGATTTTACCAATGAGATCGTTACTACCCAATCCAAGAAAACATAGGTTTCTCAACTTATCGAAAACATTATTGATGTTGGTAATCTTTTCTTTTGTTTCTTTCAAAGTCTAAGTTACCTATAAACTTGAATGCAAAGTTTGTGCCAGAAAGATCAGAACTTTTTAAATCTATGTTGGGTGAGAGACATAGAAACAAAGAAAAACATAATAGAGATGAAGAGAGAGCTTACGACTGTTGGAGCCCGGAAGAAGAAGTCACAGTAGGCGGGAAGGTTCATTCAGGCATAAAATCAAACATTTTAGATGCAATTTGCAAAATAAGCGTGAAATCGCACAGGAGGACGAAACCTGAGAGAGCTAGAGTGGGGGATTCGGAGGTGAGGAACACTTAAACAAAAAAGAGAAAGTGAGAGAAGAAACAAAACTTATAGAGAGATAGTCGACAAAACTTATAGAGAAAAAACAAAACTTATAGAGAAAAAACAGAATCCCATTTCATTTGTTAACAGAACAGAATCCTTAACAGCATCAGCAGCCCCTTGTGCCTTGGCTTGCACCTGTTGCCCAGTCTGCATTATTTTTTACATTTTACATACAACAAAATGTCTTAATTTCACTGAAACGGATAATCTGCAAAATTGATTTGTTCCAATACAATTTGAAGCTTCATAACTTATGTTTGTTAATGTTAATGTATAATTAATCACACCTTCATAACTTACGTTTATAGTTTATAATTTATATATATACTAGTACAATTTGACCCCGCACTTCGATTAGAAAAACAAGTGACTTGACTATTAGGTAAAGTGGGTAATTTTATTCAAAGCATATATATATGTGGTTCATAATTAAAGTAGGAAAATAAAATAAAGATAAATGATAAAAATATTGTTTAAAAAAACTTTTAAACAAAACAATTTTTTAAACCGGACAAAAAAAGGAAGCAAAACAATAATTTTGAAATGAGAGTAATTTATACCCAAATGAGTTGAGCTTTACCAAATTTCAAGTTCCACGAAATAAATGAACGAGTTTGGCCCAAATTTAATAATGCTCCTTTAGTGCAAAATATACCAAAATGGTAACATGCTTGTGACATTGGGTTGAGTTATGCTCGAGTTGTAAGTTGCTCACCTGGGTCTGTTCACTTTCATGATTTAGTGTGGCTTATTTGTGATTTTTGAGTTTTATCTTTCTTTGGAATTGCCAACTATTTCTCTACTTTTCTGTTGAGTAGTTATAGTATACAAAAAATTTGTTCCAGTCAGAGATAAGCAAGTGATTGGTTAAAATGACAACACTTGTAAACAAAATTATGGGATCCCCATAATTTTCCTTTTATCTTAATTTACCTAGTAAGCATGGTTAGCCCAATGTAATTCGTTGATGATACGAAGTACTCCAGTAGATACAAATTGCTTTATCTGGTTACTCTATACGTTTTAGGAAACTGCTTTATTGCTGATGCAGGTTTCAGCTTACCCGGCATCCCACTTTTTTCTGCCCTTTAGATGTTTATTTTGTTCATGAAACAATAATAATTTCAGTCCTCTCTTAGGACAAGCTTTTCAGTTGTTCAGTAAATTGATGCTCAATGTACTTGCTTCGTGGTGTATGTGGCTGCATTGAAATGCTAGGACATTCACTGATTTATAATTTCTTTTTTCATTTCTTGGAAGTTTTTTTGGTTATGTTATATTGAATGTGTTATTAGGCATGTAAAGGTGAAGATTAATCAACTTTTAATGTGGGAAATGGGATCGATTTGGTTGATCGTTTTCAACTACACATTTTTATGGTGTTTTACTTGTGAGAACCCAAACCCTACTTGTGTAACATGCCTTCTGTACTTGATTAATATGTTCATTATGTGCCTTCACATGTTTTAGAGTCCATATTGTTCATACCATGCTCGCATTAGGTCAACCATGATCGTAGCTTCTTGTATGCTTCTATACATTGCATGCTTTGTTATAACTGCTTCGTGTATCATCTTAGTACTTAACTAAGTCCTACTAGAGCCTTAGTACCTTTAAAACATGCTTAACGATGCTTTAACATGTTAGAGACTTCATTTTGTTCACGTCATGCTTGCATTAGAGTTGTTACGTTCATAGTCGCTTGAATGTCTTCTATGTGTTGCATACCTTGCCGTTTGTGCTTTGGGTGTTCACCTTAGCATGTTAGCACTTAACCAAGTCTTGTTGGAGTGCTATTACCTTGCATAAATGACTTATAACACTCATCTTGATCATAGTGAGCTTGTTTGGAAGTTTATAAACTTTCTTGCTTTGTTTTGGCCTTAGCGATTTCCTTGTTGCTCGTATTGTTTGTGTTTTAAACTTGTGAGAAGTTCATTTGAGTTCTAGACCAAGTGTACTAGTATTTATCATTCTTGCAATAATTGTTCGTAGACTTGTTGCAATTGGTTATGAGATGACCAATTTATTCCTTCACAGACCAGCCATGTTTTTGGGCAAACTTCGGGAAAATTCTGGTACTAATCCACTGAATAGAATTTTCTAAAAATTTAGTATGTTATACCTACATATGTTAGGATACTCTCTGTAAAATTTGGTAATTTTCCAAGGTGTCTAAGTACCTCAATTAGGTCTTGACTTACGGCTGTGCCAGAATTCAGTTTTCAGGAAAACAACTTCTGTACTTGAACTTGTAGTAACCATATCTTGATGAATATAAGTCCACATGGAGTAAATTAAAATTCTAAAATATAGTTTAATGAGTCTAGTTTCAGAAAAATCAAGAATCACCTCATTTGGAGTTGTGAGCGATTTATGGTCGATTTTACAAGATTGACTGTCCAGTAACTTTTCAAAAAAATGGTCATGAACTTAGTTGCAGCATTCCAGGCGCCCGCCTCGACTTTAGTGAGGCGCCCGCCTCAACTTCTGGGAGCATTTCAATTTCAGCTTCGGCCTCGGCCTTCAGGCGCCGCCTCATCTTCTGAGAGCTGTTTACGGGATTTTTCCCCTGTTTTGATGTTGTTCGACTTTTACACTCAAACCTCCTATCCAAACCTTTTCTAAACCTCTCTTAAACCTCCCTATTAGACCCTAATCAAGTTAGATTAACACTAACCCCAATCTCCCTCCACTTGACAAGTGGATTTGGCCACCCTTTTCCTTGTGACATGTGGAATTCCACCCACTTCATGCATAAATATAAAAGCCTCCTATTGTTTTTTATCAAACTTAAACCTCCATTTTCAGATCATTTCTTCTCTCTCTTCCCCAAGCCTTGTGTGTGTAGAGAAAGGTGAGACTAGTGTGTGTTTCTACCATAGATTGAGCTCCCGACCTTCGATTGCCAAACCGAGACCACCGAAGTGAAGCTATCGTCGAGGAGCACGTTTCCATCCGAATAGTTTGTGCTCATTCCATCTTTTTCTTGGGTGTAAGGTAAGCTATTGATTCCCCCTTAGGTTGTATGCTAGAAATTCCATGTCCCCCTCTTCTTATGATTCCCATGCTCCTACCATGCCCATGCCATGATTGATGATGATTTGGTCTTTTGAGATTTTGAATAATATGTTCACCTTGTTAATTTAGTCCTATGCCTAGAATTAAATGTGTTCTATGCCTCCTTAGGAACAACTATTGTTCTTGGACTAATGGATTTTGACAACTCTTAGAGATTATGATTTCTAGGGTTTCATATGCTATGAATTGTTCATCCTATTGAATTGGGTCCTATGCCTAGAATTAAATGTGTTCTATGCCTCCTTAGGAACAACTATTGTTCTTGGACTAATGGATTTTGACAACTCTTAGAGATTATGATTTCTAGGGTTTCATATGCTATGAATTGTTCATCCTATTGAATTGGGTCCTATGCTTAGAATTAAATGTGTTCTATGTCCTCCTAGGAATAACTAATGTTCTTGGACCATTGCATTGTATTAACCTTTGAAATAATGATTCTAAGGTCCCCTTGAATTTGAATTATTGATAATTCTTGACTATGGTTGTTAAGAGGATTAATGACCTAGTCTATCATATACGAGAACTTAGAAAAGGGTTTAGGATGCATTTAGCATTTAAACTCTGTTGGATGAATTGTTAGAGACGACTCAACGGAGTCAAGTTTAGCGAGCCATTGAACAATACCGGCTCACCGATCAATCCCTGCGACGTTTTAAACACTTTTCACTAAGAATAATAATTCTAGACTCTTGAACTTGGATTGATTACCATGCTTGATTTTGACTGTCATATAATAGAATGCCTATTTGACATGTTGAGTTCGCTCTTGTCGAACTCAATCCTACTTGATTATTGATGAGAATAATTTACTTGTCATGAACGAGATCGCTCTTGTCGACCTCGTTCACTACTTGATAATTTGTTAAGTAAACACTACTTGGAATTTGCATGAGTCCATCTGGCATACCTGTCTTTGTTCACACACGCCTCCACTGTGGCCACAGTGGGGAAGTAGCCCCCTTGCTGTAATCATTAGAGCATCATTGGTGTCTATCCCGGGCATCTCCTCGGAAGATCGATGTACTTACACACATTCGATACCCGCACACTCCAGATAACGCTTGTATGCAGGAACTACGTAGCGGCCCGGCTCTCCATATATCCTTATCCTATGTGATCTAATTATGCGCACCTACGTGAAACAATGTGCATCTTGGATATATGATCTCTATGCTTATGTGACAATATCTTGCCTTGTATGTTGCATATTGCCATGACATGCATGATTGATAGCTTACAAGTCTTTATGACTTACCCTTTCCCCTTTACTGCTTTAGATCCTAGCAAGACGAGGTCCTCGTTGAGATTTGCTGTGTTCGTGCTTTGTGCCCTTTTTGGTCCGCCGTTGATATTTGAAGAGGTGGTTTAGATGTCCTCTTCCTCTTGTTTTATATTTTGTAAGGACGATGGGTTTAAGCAAGTCAATTAGACTATGCTTGGGAATTTGTATAGAACTTGAACTTGTTACTTTTATTAGCTACTTGTAGTTTAACACTTGTAGTACTTGTAACCCCTTTATGCCGGCATTGTGTAAGCCGTGCTTGGTTATCTTGTTAATAGTTCACTACGTATAAGTCTTCATTGAGCATCCTATTAGCTCTTATCTAATTCCTGTCCATAAACTGTTAGCTTGGGTTCCGGCATGTAGTGTCGCCGATGACTTGGTTTAATTGCTTAACTGTTTTATCAGGTTTGAAAAGTTTTAAAAATACCGGCCTTTTAGGGCCGAGGTGTGCTACGTCTCTAATGTTGCGTCACGTCGTTTTCTTTAATTAAGTCCTTGTGTGTTATTTGTTTACTTGTTTCCCTCCTATTTGGGCGGTCCGACCCGCGGTTCCACCTCGGGCCCGGGCCGGGTCGCCACATTACTAATCAGATGTTTCTTTGGTTATGTTATCTTTTACTAATCATATGTTTCTTTCTTCTATTTTGATTTAGGTTTGGTGACGATGGATGATTCTTCTGGAATTGATAGCCCTTCGTCGACCGCACAACCTGATGCATCAGCTCACTTCACAACTCCAACAATCCCGGATAAATGTTGGAACCAAAAAGAGAAAAACAACGGCAACTGTTTGGTTACATGCTGAAAAAAGTAGTAGAGAGAAACAAAACAAAATGAGGTAATTAGCGTTATCACTGTTTGCAATTATTGTAAAACTAAAGTTCCCGCTCATAGCAAACTGCAAGGGAATAATGGTATTATTACTAATCATGTGAACCATTGCAAATTAAACCCCAAAAATGCAACACAATCTTCTCAACCAACTTTGACAACCTCTTCCTTGAGTAATGCAGTGACACCCCCATGTTTTTAACCAAAAAAGGCTTGAAGAGAAGGTTATAGCATTTGTTATTAGAGATGAGATGCCATTTAGGGTTGTGGAAGGGAAAGGGTTTATAGATATGATGAAATAGGCTCAACATCGAGTTAAGATTCCTAACCGAAAAAAGTGACATCACTTGTATGGGATTTATTTGCAACAGAAAAAAGTAAGATAAAAAGTGTCATAGGTGATCAAAGGGTAAGTATCACAACTGATACTTAGACGTCGGTTCAGAATATCAACTACATGGTGATAACCGCTCATTTCTTAGATGAAGATTGGAAGTTGCATAAAAGAATAATAAATTTCACTAAAATCACTTCTCACAAAGGTGATAACATTGGAAAAGTTTTGGAAACATGTTTAAGTGATTGGGGAATAGAAAAAGTTTTCACGATAACAGTTGATAATGCGAGCACAAATGATAAAGCGGTGGAGTACATGGGGAAAAGGTTAAAAGACATGGGTACCTTATTGTTAGATGGTAAATACTTGCATTTGAGATGTTGTTGTCACATTATAAACTTAATTGTGACAAGTGGTTTGAAATTTCTTAATCAGTCAATTGAGTCCATTAGAAATTGTGTGAAATACATTCACTCTTCTGGGGCAAGGTTGGATTAATTTAGAGAATCTGTTATTTTGTTGAAGATGGATAAAATGTCAACAGTTCCTATGGATGTGCCGACAAGGTGGAATTCTACCTATACCATGCTTTCTGTTGCAATCAAGTTTAAGAAAGTTTTTGGTAGGATGGCAAACAATGTTCAGTTTCTTGAATACTTTCAAGAGGTTGAGACGGGGAAAAAAAAAGTGGGTCCTCCTAACGATAATGATTGGAATAAAGTAGAGGTCTTTATGTGTTTTCTCAAAAGGTTTAATGATTCAACATTGCATCTTAGTGCTACCAAGACAACGACATCAACCTTGATTTGGGAGGAAATAGTGTCAATGAGGAAGGTTATTAGCAAAACAAAGCTTGAAGTTACAAATCCTATGTTACAAGAAGTTACTAAGCAAATGGAGATTAAGTTCAAAAAGTATTGGGGTGATCTTAATAAGGTGAACAAGCTTATTTTCCTTTGTCAAGTTCTCGATCCTCGTTATAAGTTTCAATTGATTGGGATCCATTTGGAAGATAAGAGTTTTAATGTTGATAATGCACATTCATTCGTGGAGGATCTAAAAAATTGTCTCTTGGAGTTGTATTATGCTTATAAAGGAAGTTATCCTTTAGAGTCTTCATGCGGAGTCAATGATGATAGTGTAGAGAGAGTTGATGGAGAGTTTTAAGGATGATCCTTTTAAATTGGATTTTCATTTACAAATGGCTCAAGTAAGAAAAGCTCAAAATTAAGCGGAAGTAGCTAATGAAGTGGAGAAGTACATTTTAGATCCTTTTGTGAAATGGAGCCCAAACTTCAATATTTTGGAATGTTGGAAAGGGAATACAACAACATTTCCTATCCTTTCGAAGATTGCAAAGGATGTTCTTGTAATTCCTTCATCGACCGTTGCTAGTAAGAATGCTTTTAGCCTTGGGAGAAGGGTTGTAGATCCATTTAGAGCATCATTGCATCCAAAAATGGTGGAAGCACTTGTGTGTACTGGTGATTGACTTAGAGGTGAAGAATTTCTTATGTACAAGGAGCCGACAGAAGCTGAAATCGATTTTTATAAAGATTGTGAAGAATTAACATCAAGTAAGTCATTATCACCTTGTTTAGCTTTTATTGATATTGCGACTTTCTTTTTATTTTATTTGCATCAAAAGAGACATTAATGTTTACATATGTGGACCACGTTATAGTCATTGACATTTATGGAGAAGAATGTGGCTCAATAAGTTGGAGCCGAGTACGTTGGTGTTTCGTACTTGATAATTGTGATGTGATGGTTATGTAATGGTTGTCATTTTAGTTATTTGTTATTGCTAATCATATAATTTTTGTTTATTATATATAATGCTTATATGATTTTTTTTGTTTATATTGTAGGTACCGGTACCATCAATCACCCAACATAGCAATGCGTCTTCAAGTGGATCAAGTGAAAATTCCACGACTCAAGAAGATGGTTGGTGGATATGATTTGCCATTTTGCCAAGCCAAGAGACTATCTTTCAAACAATATTTATTTTGATAATGATGTTTGTTAACTTTATTTAATGGTGTTATCTTTCAAACAATGTTTGTTAAATTTTATTTTGTTAATGATGTTTGTTAAAATTTATCTTTCAAATAATATTTATTTTATTTAAAACAATGTCTATTTTGTTAATGATTTTTGTCAAATTTTATTTTGTCGGGATTACGGATTTTTATCTCCCGACATGTCGGGATCGTCGAGATCCCGACACGTTGGGTCCCAACACTTATCGGGAATGGGATCGGGAAGGAAATTGAAATCCCGAATTCTATCGGGACGGGATCAGGATAAGGCTAATCGGGACGGGTCCCGTCCCGATTCCACCCATAGTTGTAAGTTGTAACTGCATATGGTACTTCTTCATCAGTTGTATTTGCTTTATCTGAAGTAGCACCAACCTTAAATCAATTGCATAAAAAGATGTTAAGCAACATTAAAGTACTACCTTTAAATTAATCTGCATCTGAAAACTAAAAAATATATACTAAATACTAATTTTAAAGTAAAGTACTACCTTGCATCCTTTCTTATTATGACCAAGTTGATTGCAAACACTACATGCAATATCTTGTCCTCGCCTACTTGCGTTTCGGTGTTCCTAAGACATATGACATCACAATGATTGGACATCAATTCTCTTCTTGTGTGCAACCTAGTCATTGTGGTCATTCTCAAATGTTCCAACAAGTAAATAAGTTGCTTACACCTAGCTTCCAATGAGGCCCCATTAAACCCCTCAGACATATTATTTTCACAACTATTACAATAACTCAATGTTTCAAAGAAAGCCTTAATTACACCACTTCTTTGAATTTTTTTTCATCAAATCATTATATGCTTATTCATCTACCTCCTTCAATTTCTGACAATTGTTGTTATACATGTCCATGTTAGTGGACTTGGAAATTGCCCAAAAAAGACCCTTGTATTTTGCCCCTCTGATTTTTTTTTACCCAATTAGCATGCACATGCCTAGCACATACTATGTGTTCACACCAAGGCAGCATCTCATAAATAGATATGTGATAAACTTGTAATTTTCCTATTATTTTCATTATTTTTTCCATATTTTATTGATTATTTTGAGCTTTAGTTAATGATTAATTGTATTTGAGATCATATTTTTATGTATTTTGTGCTTTATGTAGGTATCTCAAAGATATTTGAGGTTTCACGGTTCAATATATGCAAATCAAGGCAAAAATCAGAAAAATAATTAAAGTTATTAAAGATTGGGCAGACTTGGGATGAAATTGCAAAGCCTGGGAGCATGGGGTCCTCTGCGGCCAAATTTTGAAATCCAGGGGCACCGGATAACATTTAGAAAGTCCAGGGGTACTGCTGCAAATGGGCAAAAGAATCATTAATGTAACAACCTCGATCCCGGGACCAAACGAGACCAGGTCCGTCGGGCGTTCCAAAAATTCAATCATAGATAACCCAAATTAAGAATACGTAACTCGCTGCGGAAAAAGAAAATAAATAGTATTTTCTCCAAAACAATGAATATTTTGTACAAACAAATTTTTATTACAATATCAATGTAGCCCAAAATAATACATAAATGTGTTATATCAAAACCGAGCACTCCAATCTTCTCTTGCTTCATATGCAAAACTTCTCTGTCGAGCTGCAATCTAAGGGGGCATGCAAAAAGAAAGGGGTGAGTTTAAGACTCAGTAAGGTTCTACCGAACTCATGTGTGCTATTCATGTAAACAACAATTAAGTATGAATCACACACTCATTTTAAAGCATGCTAGCATCATGATATTCAGTCAAGTCTCACCACTACGTAGTCGGTTCAAAGTATTCACTGTCCCATACTTGTCAATACAGTGATCCATCACGAGTAATAAGATCTCATACCCATATAAGTGCGATATAGAAACACATAGAGTTAACCAATTGTTCACCAGTCTCGACCACCCGCTCCCATCCAACACCACTCTGATTATTGATCATGAAGCATATCAAACATGTTATTTTCCTAGGATATGTCAATACGGACTAGGTCCCTACAACCCTAGCAACCCGTGTAGACTACTCACAACACAATCAGTGCAGTGTCATCCTCCATTATGGCTGTAATGGAGGGTTGGGCAAGAATAGAACTTCACTGCTAACTCTCCTTGCATCTCCGCTCCGGGATAATCAGAGGAACGTTCTAAACCCCCCAAGACATGTTGTTCAAACTACCTGTTTTTCACACTCTTGATGTTGTTACAATCAAACATTACTTGGTGTTACACAGTTTTGGAACTACACAGATAAAGATTCAATGAGTTATGAAGTAAACTCATTGATATCTCAAGTTACACATGATTCAAATTCTTAAAATACTCATCACATATACACACTTGATGAGTTATGAAGTAAACTCATCACTACCACATAGCATTCACAATTCCACAAACATGTTCTTAGCATATATACAAAGTTTACATAAGTTACATCTTTATAACATAGTATTCTACATGTAGTTCTTATAACCCAAGCTAATGTTTTATACTTCCAAGTGTTATTCTTAAGCAACTTAAGAGTTATTCAATCATATAGTTCAGATCTCCAAGGTATTCCTAAGATTCACAATACTATACAATTGATTATAAGCTACACAGATAGCAATCATAGGATTCGTATTCGCACTTTCATTACAACTATTCATAAGTGTAAAGTAACTCATTGTTGGTCCACAATAATGCTCAAATAGGCTAGAGGGGGGGGGTGAATAGCCTATGATGTCAATTTAAAAACTTTTCTTTTGGATAAATATAAAGCATAGTTTAAGTGGCATTTGCAGTTTATCGAGTTGAGCTTGTCTGCCGGTAGAGGCTATCGGTAGACTTGCTCTGAGTAGAAGTATCAACTCTGCCGGTAAACTGCTAGTCAAATCAAAAGTCTCTTAAAAGGAGTTTGGACAGCGGAAGGTAAAGAGACTATGATTTGAAGAAGTCATAAGTGGTTGTACACGAATATATGTTCAGAACAACACCACACTTATTACTTCTATCAAATGCATGTTTAGGAAATCAATTAGAGAATGACTTTTCTAAAGATAAATTCATTTACAAAAAGCTTATAGATATATAAGGACTGAGAGATAAAGTATTTAAAAGAACATATGAATTTATTCAAAGATAAATTACATATTACATCAGTCTAAATAATCTATGTACAATTTCTGGTTTTGTCTTCTAAGCCTCAATCCTTATTTAATTATTCATTCATGAATCATTAAGTAGCAAAGGGAAATAGGAGACCAGAACGAGAAACTGTTATGAGAAGAGGATTTTCAAGGTTGTTCAGATAAAAATTATCTGAATGATTGAGTGCAAAGCACTCGTCCTTCCATGATGAATGATTATTGCACAATCAACAGCATTTGTATTAGAATACAAATCTGAAGATATGAATGCAATATCTACAGACAACTCTTCATTTTCGTCAGACATTATCTAACATCAATCTTCAGATCTTGATCTCTGTCTATTGAAGTTTATGATCAATCTCTTCTCTTCTCCAAGATTTTCTTCTTAACAATCCACAAAAAGTGTTTTGCTAAGATTTGGATGAGTTCGCTGCAAATTGTGTCGAGATCAGAGATACGTTGGTGAAGACGATCTCTTTGAAGATCTATTTTCTTTGAAGTTCTTGAGTAAGTTGAGTTACTCGTTGCTCATCATCTGCATTGTTTTTCTTCGAGTAAGAGAGATGATTTATATAGACGGGAGTCAATGTGATCGTTGAGAGATGAAGATTTAAAGTTTCTATCCGTTTAGAGATGTAGTGGTTGAAGTCTATCGGATAGAGATCTTTGTCCATAAGATCTTTGACTATTTGGGGCAAAGATTTAGTCCTGTAGATCTTGGAACTTGTTGTCTATTAGACTGTGTTGATAAGTCTCTGAAGAGTAGGTCTGATGTCTGTTGCACTGTCAGGTGGTCTGCTCAATAAAGTAGTTGCTTTTTGACTTTATCAGACTACTTGAGTGAGAGAAAGTCTTGTAGCTTTAAGTATGTCAAGCTTTCTGAGGCTTGGACATATTTGTCTTGATTAGAGCTGCTTCTAGACTTTTCTCTGTAGCACGTGCAAAATTAAGTCTGCCGGTGGAGTGCTTCGAGCCAGTGGAAACAAGTCTTCCGATTCAGGAGAACTGATGTCTGCTGGTGCGAACAGTTTAACTTGTAGCATGTCTGCCGGTGGTGAGTCTTCAAGATGTTCTGATCTTTATCACTGAAGGCTTTTGACATAGCTGCAAGTCTTCCGGTGCTGAGTGCGTCTGAAGTGTTGGTTTGTTTCAATCATCATGTAGAAAGGTAGGACTTGATCAGGTTGCACCTAATCTAAGACCTATGTGATGTCACACGAGTTGCCACGCTAACCGGTACGCAGACCTTTTAGCCACTCGAGATGACTCACTTGTAATGGGGGCAAGCAAATCAACATATATACAATATGTAAGGTGATAACTAAATTATCAAGAAGCATATTCCAACAATCTCCTCCTATTTGCTTGGAACCATTACAAAATGACATATACAAAGCACTAAAGCATTTATCAAGACATAGTAATAACATGCCCACAATGAATGATCATTTTATCACAAGACATGTCCTATGTTGATAATTACATGAGCAATGGCTTTGGTATAGTCTACTATTGCTATTACAGACTCGATAAATCAAAGTACTGAACAGGTAATGCAATAGTAAAAACAATTTAGATCATTTAGAATTAAAAGCAAGATCTAAAAGGTTTTGTTTGAGGTCTTACTTGCACATAAATTTTTATAACCTGAAAGCTTGTTTTGGCAAGTAAGAGTAGCAAATCCTTAAGTAAATGTATGTTTTTGAAAGTAGTTCAATAAGGATTGCTTGAAATACCAATTTTTGAAAACTTTTTATTTCTGTTGAAAGTAAAGGATCTCTGTTGAAAGTAAGACTCAACATATGGTTTTTGTTTCAAACAAGGTTTTCAACATAAGTGCCACAAAGGCTGAGCACGATTCACAAAGAATCAGCTTAGGGTGAATTGTCACATTTGTGTGTGTTTTCCATTTGCTCTTGGTTTAGCGAAATTTAGTTATGTCATAACTCTCCTCATTATGATAAGATATGTTATGTCATAATTATGTTCCTTATGATATGTCATAAGATATGTCATCACTCCTCCTGACTCTCCTCCTTAAGATATATGTCATATAGCTCTCATCCTTAATGATTGCAAGCAATAAGAAGTAATTTTGAAGGACAGTTGCAAGCAAATAAGGAAAGATATTGGAAGAGATGTACAGTTAATAGAGAAGATAACAAAAGAGGAACACGCTAACGAAATCAAGAAAATACTAGCATGATATAAATGGTACAAACTAATTTGAATCTCCAAAACTATCAGTGCTAGAATATAAGGAATAGTTTCTATCCTAATCATAAAAACTTCTATTTCCGAACAATTCTCGAGTGATCAGCATTTCTCCAGTGACAGGAAGGTGTTCGTCCTCGTGAATCAGGGAACGAATAGTGTGGTAAAAGCATAGGAAGTAGCTGATAATCCTAGCGTATTTGAGAATACCAGACCCATTCACTCGTCTTCGCAGAACAGACCAACAGATGAGAGAGAGGACTACTTCAGACCAGTTGATGATATGAGAGTCGAGAACAGCAACGGTGAAGTTTCGAAGTCTTCTGGTGTCGCTTCGAGCCTCGGTTCATGAAACGTAAGACATTGGTGAGAATTTCACCAACACAAGACATGTCCAAGGGATAATTGAAAATATCTCATGTACTGTAGTCATCTCGAGATTGGTAGCCAGTACGGTGCAGCCATGATTCGTTGAGAACAAAATCATTGATGGAGTCAGGGCTAGCAGAGGGAAGGTTGAAGACTCTTGACAGGCTGTCGGCATTGAGGACGAGATTAGTACCTCGAATGTGACCGTAGAGGCTCTTACCATCTCTTGTCAACTGTATCCTTGAGTAGAATTCATCGACCAGTCGAAGGCTGTAGAATTCTTCATGAAAAGGATGGAGACGAGTCTAGAACTGTGGAAAAGATCTAAAATCTTTGCTCCAACAGTATTGTCAAGGAGAAATTGTTCTCCTTGAATCGTGCGACCAAGAATGTAGGATTGACGGCCTACTTTGGTGACGAATGAAGATTCAGGGGGAGCAATATGGCTAGAGACGCTGTTGGAAGAAGAAACGGCCATGAAGAATTTCTCAGGTGAAAAGAATATGCACTGATAATAATCGTATAGATTGGATTGGATAACGATGGAGATTTATCAAATATTGTACTTTATATATATACAGTACTTTCTGAGAAAGAGTAGGAAGAACACACTGTTCAAGAACCGTCGCTTGAGTATCCACTATTGAGCTGTAAATGACTGGAATGAGAAACGGCGAAGCAATCATTTCAAAGCTCAGTTTTGAGTGGACAGGATTATTGAGAGGCGGCGATTCATGATTGCGATATTAAGTCTTCTAGGGAGTATGAATTTAGACAGATTAGAGACTTAAATAGAGGATTTCAATACCAATTTTTGAAGGCTTAGTATTGAAATGAAGTTGTGTTGATATCGATGAGTAAAAATAATGGAATAAATTTCGTAAAAATAAATTTAAAAAATATGATAGGTTTTAAATATTCCAGATATTCTAATAGATAATTTACGGGGCATTCTGAATCATCTACACAATCCTCAACAATCTCCCAAATCTATAGAATTTTGGAACAGAAATCGTTTCAAAAATATTTTGAAAGTATTATTTCAAGAAAATGTTTCACAAAACGGTTAAGATTTTTTTGTTCTTTGTTTGCTAGAAGAATTTTTCGGAGCTTTCTAAGTCATCCACACAGTCTTCAGTAATCTTCCAATTCTTCTAGTTAGAACAAAATTGTTTTGAAAACCATTTTAGAAGGATTTTTGAAATAATATTTGAAAAGCTATCAATATTCCTAAATGTTTATGTCAAAGATATCATTACACAAAGTTGATCAGCAGTGAGAGATCTGAAACCAATTTTGATGATTAGTTTTCAGTAGAGTGTGAGGAGTGCTGATACGAGAGTGTGAACGACAAAGATTGAAGTCTGCAGTTCAAGAATGACCAGCAGACATTGAGGTCTGCTGGTGCAACTGATAACCTTTAGGAAGTATACAACAGTAATGAAAGTCTGCTGATACCAATGAATGGTTATGCGTAGTTATCAGTCTTTTGAACACACGAAAGATGATAGCCATAGAATAACTATTATACTAATTGAATATTGTGTTCAAGAAGGGTGGAAGTTTACTGATAGTTGAAAGTTGAGGAATACCAATCAATTGTTTGAAGGATACCAATTGAAGAATGATATCAATCATTGAAAGATAGGTGATCAGTAAACTAGATATTGAGGTATGCCGTTGTCGAATGAATGGATGACATGGGAGTCGGCATAGATGAGGGTCTGCTGATGAAAGAGGTCAGCAGGGGTGAAGTCTGCTATAATAAAGAATATATAGATAAGTTTCGCAGACAAGAAGGTTTGCTGAATGAAGATGGAACATCAGACATTGAGGTCTGCCGATACCAATTAAAAGAAAAGTATTTCAGCAAGCTTTTCCTTTGGACTGCCTTGGCTTCTGGAAGGATGGACCATAAGCTTCATCGGCAAGAGAACGAAACAGAAGTGGAGGGAGAGCAGAATGCATCTTTTTATATAGAAGCAACAGCAGCAGTAACAATAGTATCGGTACTTGAATGATACCAAATTCTGCAGTTGGCTTCTCCTCACTGGTATAGTATATGCGCTTCGATCTTTTTAGGAGAGAGAACAGGGTCTGCAGGTGACATGGGTAGAATGATGATTACCGGTAGACTTCCTTTTTGCCTTAGCAGCTGTTAGGAGATTCAGCAGCTTCATCGGCAAAGATTAACTGATGACTATGCTTCTTCATAATAGAATCCCAATTGAATGATAAGAGCATTTAGAAGCAAAACAGAAGACAACAACCATTCAAGTTAGAGGACTTGGATCACAAAGAAGCAAGTAGCTCATGTTTAGTTTGGTTGAAGGTTCTGAAGAGAAATGACTTTTGATTCAAGGTCAACAGCTAAGATGATGACTAACCTTTTAAGGGAAATGAAGTCATCTTCGTTCAAGACAAAGGAAACAAGAAGGAATTTAGAGCAAAGTTGTCATTGAACGGAGGAAGCAGAAGATAAGAAAAGAATTGTAAAGACTGTTTTTTCCTCGAAAGGTCGTTGTTACAACAGTAGAGGTAAGGTTTACCGTTGAAACTATAGAGACCTGAAATTATGGATGAGAATTAAGATTCACCAGAATAACATGGGTTGAGATGAGATCTATAATTCCTGATGAAGTGGTTGCAAGTTATGCAGTTCCTTCAAAGAAATCCAAAACTAAAATTATCCATATTCCAACACTATTTCTTAAGCTACCAATAATTGAATAGGAAATTTTATGGTTAAGGATTGGTTTGCTGTTGGGTTAACAACAGAGTTATATCACCATTAACAAGATGTTGAACTTTGGGGGACTCATGTCGAAGGACCTTGGATAGTGCTTTGGCCTTTGCTTTCACCAATTTAACCACGTTTATGAAGTTGCGCATGACCTTAGAGACAAACACAAGCTTCAAATACCTTATTCATTCTAGCCTCAAAAAAAGCACACTGAAACCTTATAGATATGTCAACCACCATTTAGGATGCAACCATAAGTAAGGCTAAAATGGTTGATGAAATTAGCATGCTCGAAAATCACGATTATTATTTTAAATGTTAATGTTGCTTAAAAAATTGGTTTTTGGAGGCCAAGGTGAACCCAATGATGATCGAATATGAAGAAATCAAGGGTGCCAAAACAACTTAAAGATTGAAAAAAGGTAAGAGGTTGGTTGACAGTCAGCAATGGCGCATGCTCGACTGATCAATATCTAGACATTGAATGCTCTTTAAGGAAGGAACCATCATCATATCCTATAATGCTACTATTGGATCATCGATTACAACTAGATTTCACACCATATGCTCGCTTGTTCCCTTGGGAGCAGTAACCATTACCTCTACCCTTCGCCAATTGAAGGGAGACCTATTTTCAACTTCTATTGCTTATGCACCCAGGGGTGACATAGACTCTGCGAACAAACATAGTTTGTCCATGTAGCCCACCCCCACCCGCACAACCATACGGCCATCGAGAAACCAAGCCTTAAGGCCCAATGTAGGATACTAGGTTTTTGTATTTAAGATGAATTCATTCCTTATCTACTCCGAAGATCAAGCAGAATCGTGCCAAACTCGCCTACAATTTAGGGATGGTCTCCTAACTCTAGTAAGTTGCGCTAATCCTAATTCTACAAGGATTATACGACTTGGGGGCATATATATACCCTCTTAAACCCTAAACAAGGTACACATGCATTTTTTTAGCCTAGAAACTTTATCAAATTACTTTCTCTAGCATTCAAATACTTAGTCTCACAACCGAGTGGTTTCATGAGGGCCTTACATTGCTACTAAGGTGTCTTTCTTTTTCTTTATAGGTTTTTAGGAAGATCCAACCCACACGTAAGCCCAAATATCCATTAAAACGCAAACGGACAACCCAACGCTAATTTTTGCATCATCAGTTTTCATTTGACATTTTTGCTATATAGAGTTTGGAAATCATAAACTGAATTGTTCATTGTATTATGGAATCGTCAATTTATATATAGTGGTGTTATATATATATATATATATATATATATATATATATATATATATATATATATATATATATGTGTGTGTGTGTGTGTGTGTGTGTGTGTGTGTGTGTGTGTGTGTGTATAGATAATATTCTAGAAAATATTATTTTTGTTATTAAAAACATCATTTTGGATTAATGGGCGCACATGCCCATTTATTTCATGTTAATGTTATTAAGTGGACACTCAGTTGTCCCCCATTTAAGCTCATTGCCCACATGGGTGTTGTCCATATATGTTCATTTGTCACCTCTAGTCTCATCTCATGCCCCTTCTTTGCTCATATGGAAAAAGGAGTTAAGTCTCCCCCATTTTAAAATTGTCGGCCTTTTATCAATAGGCATTTATGGCCCATTGACCATCTAACCTAAGCTTTAGCCACTTATTATAAGAGCTGGAGCTCGAGGAGCCATATTTTGTTTCAATGATCAATGGTCAAGAAACATGGTGAGGTCATGTCCACCATTAACAAGATGTTGAACTTTGGGGATTCATGTCGAAGGGCCTTGGATAGTGCTTTGGCCTTTGCTTTCACCAATTTAACCACGTTTATGAAGTTGCGCATGATCTTAGAGACAAACACAAGCTTCAAATACCTTATTCATTCTAGCCTCAAAAAAGCACAGTAAAACCTTATAGATATGTCAACCACCATTTAGGATACAACCATAAGAAAGGCTAAAATGGTTGATGAAATTAGCATGCTCGAAAATTGTGATTATTATCTTAAATGTTAATGTTGCTTAAACAATTAGTTTTTGGAGGCCAAGGTGAACCCAATGATGATCGACTATGAAGAAATCAAGGGCGCCGAAACAACTTAAAGATTGAAAAAAGGTAAGAGGTTGGTTGATAGTCAACAATGGCGCATGCTCAACCGATCAATGTCTAGATATTGAATGCTCTTTAAGGAAGGAATATCATCATATCCTATAATGCTACTAATGGATCATCAATTACGACCCGAGTTCACGCCATATGCTCACTTGTTCCCTTGGGAGCAGTAACCATTACCTCTACCCTTCGCCAATTGAAGGGAGACCTATTTTCAACTTCTATTGCTTATGCACTCATTTCTAATGGTCGGGAGACAAGGAAATAATTAAGAGAAAAAAGATATTGAGACGAGATTTAATGAATCAACAATGTTAGTTGTCGGTTAAAGTCTCAAGTATATTTTTATATGTTTGGTTATTTTTGCTTTATGTTTCTCTACGAGCAAATGCAGATGATATAATATATTTTCAAAAAACTATATGAAAAAAGAAAAAATTAAAAATAGAATAGCAATACTCAAACCGTCTTTTCCAAATTGAGGATGGTCTAGAACCCTAGGTCATAAAGGGCGCGGGCTCAACTTCCATCAAACAGACTTAGACAGGGTTTACATAAACCCGAGTTGGGATTTAGGAAATATCCTTCTCCTTCTATAAATACCCACGAGACCCATTTTCCTGAACTGACCAAGGTGGAGGTTTTCAGTACCATACATTTACATTTTATTGTACACCTAAAAACCTCACACCCTTATCCCCTCGTTCTCCTTCCTTCCCATATCCTTCCTCCACCGTTATCTCAGCCACCACTCCACAGTGATGGCTTGTTCTTCTTCAATCATCGGAGTATCCTCCGTGCCGTCTCTAGAACTCTCTCGAAGGACCACCACTACACCTCCTCTCACACTCCCTTTCTCCACTTCCGACAAGTCTCATTTCATCGGCCTTAAAGCTTCCTCTGCACATTTCCGTCGCGTCTGCGGCGCCGGGGGTTCTTCCTCGTTCGTTGCGTCGGCAATTGCGACTCCTAATTCTGTATTGAGCGAGGAGGCGTTTAAGGGTCTTGGTATTTTCGACGAGGAGTCATTGAGTGATGTTAGCGATGGTGACTATGAGTCCGAGAGCGACGGCCCCGCACCCGCCGTCGCCGCCGGCAGTGATGATGAACTTGCTGTCACTCAGCTGGGTTTGCCTGAGAGGCTGGTCATGTCTCTCCATAATCGCGGAATTACCCACCTTTTCCCCATTCAAGTACGTTTTTTTATGTTTCCAATTTTCATTTTATTTTTCGCATTTTATATCTCGCTCTGTTTTAATTAATTAATTAATTAATTACATTAGTTATTTATTTATATATGTATGTATTTTATGTATGGAGATAACAAAATTTGAGTGGTTTGGGCAATTCTTAGAAGCGAGAAGACATATAGTTGAGAGCAAAACTGTTTTTACTGTTATATGGATAAATTGCATTGTTTTGTAATTGTACTACAAGATTGAGTATTTGAATTCGGTTTCGAGCTGTACATGGCTCACAAGCTTACTGAGGTTTAGTTCAGTATGAACAAACTTCGTTTTTCTTACCCACTTCATTATGCTTACTATCATCATCTCCTGTACTTTAAGGATTATTTTACTCTTGTAGAAACATCAGTCAGCAGCTAAGCCATTTCATTCTGAAACATGTTTCCTTAAATGATGTCCATTTATAGTTTTAGGGTGCCTGTCATTGCTTCCAATTACAACTCAGACTTTGTTTTTGTTTTTTTTGTGGCAATGAGTGCACTCTTTTGACTTCCTCCTTTGTGTGTGGGTGCTGGTTGTGGTACTGCTGACAGTTATTTTGAGGTTTGCTGCGGTGGGGTGATGAATGTTAATCCTGAATCATGTTTTTATTGAAAATCCCATGAAATAGGACCAGTGTTTGTCTTACCTGGTGTACTTGATGCGGCAATGTTGCATATGCAATAGTCATATTGAAAACAGCCTGGATTTCAAGCAAGAATTGATAACCTCTCTGTCTCTCTCTCATGCACACATAATCAAAGCATGTGTATTGATAACTTGATGAGTCTTACTGTATCCTACTCTTACTTTTCCTTTGACCCTGTAGAGAGCTGTGTTGGTCCCTGCACTAGAAGGCAAAGATATAATTGCTCGTGCAAAGACAGGAACAGGAAAAACACTGGCCTTTGGGATTCCAATACTCAAAAGACTCACTGAAGATGATCAAGAAAGAGGAGCTATCAGGTATCTATTAGATCATTCATATCTAAAGCACCCTCCAGTTGGTTTGGTTCATGGATGTAATGCGTTTTTCTTGTTTGATTGTTTTATTGAAGGCGGTCGGCACGACTTCCCAGAGTTTTGGTCCTTGCACCAACTAGGGAATTAGCAAAGCAAGTAGACAAGGAACTCAAAGAGTCTGCACCATATTTGAGTACCGTTTGTGTCTATGGTGGAGTCTCTTATAATTCACAGCAAAGTGCACTTCAACGTGGAGTTGATGTGGTGGTTGGTACTCCTGGTAGAATTATTGATCTGATCAAAAGTAATAGCTTGAAATTGGGGGAAATTCAATTCCTGGTCCTTGACGAAGCCGATCAAATGCTTGCTGTTGGTTTTGAGGAAGACGTAGAAGTCATTTTAGAGACGGTTCCAACAGAGCGGCAAAGCATGCTTTTCTCAGCAACTATGCCTGGTTGGGTAAAGAAACTTTCGAGGAAGTATTTGCACAGTCCTTTGACAATTGATTTGGTGAGTGCTCCCATCTCTAAGTTTCTCATTTCATCATCCTACATGTTTACTGTGTGGCTAGGCTCTGATTTCAGTTTTTACTTCTTGGCCCAACTGTTCAAAGACTATGTCTTGCCTGTATATATATACTTGTGTCATCTTTTTTGTTCCAATGATGAAACCACCATTCATCTTGTACTTTTGATCAGTGGTAGGTGCTCAGTCATGTATGTATTATTTCCTTAGATGGTGGGCAAGTAGTTCTCTAGAGACAAGACTTGATAGAAATTATGTCATCAGTTCATACCGTTTCTGTCGGCCAACATAACATGCCTACTTCCTAGTCAATATGTGTTCACAGAAAAAGAAAAAACTTTGGTTGAAATATCGTCATATATATGTTTTTGAGCCAAGGGTCGACCAACCGACCAACCTAGAGAAACTGCTTTGCATGAATTACTCCATTTTCCTTTCTTAACTTGATAAATGTTATATTATTATCTAAGTAAATGAAGTAAATTATCACTAGTTTGCATTCTATAATCTGGTCTTCCCCAATTGAGCATAAGTAAACATGGTGAATCACATTGTTATCTGCTTTCATTAGTTTTGGCTGCATGAGCTAGTGCTCCTTATTTGTATTTTCTCACTTTGTGGTGATCATGTTTACAGTTATAAGTATCCTTCTTCCGTTTATCTCTTAATCCTTGGACTTATTAATATCTGAGACTTCCTGGATAATGCTTTTACTTTTCACCTCCAAGCACTATTTTACCCTGTAATTGTGCAATTCTGATTCCGTATCAAGTTCCTCCAGCTTATTGATATTTAGATTTGAAAGAGCATCTGGATTTGTAGCCAGTTGTGCTCCATTCTTTCTTATCCTCTCTATTCTCTTACTTTTTTCTGTGGAGGGATCCTCCTCAATTTTAAGGAAGTACTGATAGCATAAAGAACTACTATTGACAAAGCTTTACGTTCCCCAGGAGCTTTTTGAATCATTATGGTTATGGACTTTTGGTGTGATGTATGTGTTTCTGTATGGATGCAGTTTTTCATAATCTATACTTAATACATACAATGTTGGTACGAAGTTTCTGTTAATGTTGCTATGAAACGTGTATTGTACCTTTTCCCCCTAGGTTGGTGACCAAGAAGAAAAGCTTGCGGAAGGGATCAAGCTGTATGCTATACCAACAACTTCAACTTCAAAACGGACTATTCTTGGTGATCTTATAACGGTATGTGGAATCACTTATCAATGTATAGTTTATAATGAACACGTGAATAGACATTGAATTTAGCTCTGTATTTTGTTATTCTGTTTAGGTCTATGCGAAGGGTGGGAAGACCATTGTTTTCACACAGACAAAAAGGGATGCAGATGAAGTCTCGATGGCGTTGACGGCCAGTATTACATCAGAAGCACTTCATGGTGATATATCTCAGCACCAAAGGGAACGAACATTGAATGGATTCAGACAAGGAAAATTCACTGTGCTTGTTGCTACTGACGTTGCAGCTCGTGGGCTTGATATACCAAATGTTGATTTGGTAAGTTCCATTTCAACATGTAATGTTGTCAAACAATCCACACAATGAATCTTATTGATGCTAACTCCTTTTATACGAAGTTCATGAATTTTGTATTGTGTTACTCCTTTCGTCCCAAAATATATGAGGTTTTGAAGCTTTTCATGCAAACTAAAGAAACATATTGTAAAAACTAAATTGTCCTTATCCAAACATTAATGAGTTGTCTTGATATTCTTGCTTAAAGAGCCAAACATGAGTTACAGAGTTAATAAATATGGGTAGAATTGGAGAAAAAAAAGAGGAAAAAGTTCCTTGAAAATTGCAAAGTGTCATCTATTTTGAAACAAAAAAACTCTCGCAAAACGTTATATATTTTGGGACGGAGGGAGTAATACTAAAAGATTAATGAATTCTGAATAGCAAGAATAATCTGATTAATAGATATGCATGTTAGTTATTATGACTGAAGTTCGATCAAAGTTAAAGAACGAAAAAAAAAGTTAGATGTTTTTACTTAGAAACTCTAGATATCATGTTTGTTGTAAGTATAAGGTATTGCACGTGTAGAATGTGAATGTCCCGGAGGATGTGATGTGTGCTGGGGTAAAGAGTTAGGCGTGACACGTTGCTATCAAAGAACCTCAAAGAGTAAAGGATCGGGTGGAAGCCAAGACTGATAGAGGGAAAAGGCGGATGCCAGAGAGTTCTCTCTCTAGTACTCACTAAATTCTCAATCAAGTGAATTCTATCAAAATGATTATCGATCCTTGAAAATGAGGTTTTCACCTCTATTTATAGTGAATGTAGGATGACACATGGAATATTCTCTGCTAGGTGTCATCGTCCTATTGATCATGCAATGATGATAAGACAAATGTCCCACAAGTAGGGATCACAATCAACTCTTTCTCTCTTAGTAAAGAGGTCACACGCGTCGCATGTGTGTGGTATCGCACGCGTGCAACCGGTGAGACTTTCTATAGACTTCTGCCACCAAATCAATAACCATGAGGTTCCCAAAAACCAGCTCAATCTTATGAGGGTTCAGAGACCCTAAACCTTAGACCTGCCGTTGCACTTAGAGTAAATCACCCGGTAGTGCCCTAAGCTGGGTCATCCTTGACAGATGTAAGTACTAGCGGTAAGTTGTTGGCCCTTACCTTAGGCGTAGAGTTAGTTCCTTGGAACTCTAATATTCAGAGATCGGGGCTCTAGGACCAACTCGATTCTCATAGGATCAGGCAACGAAGCCCTTTGACCTTTGGCTAGTTTACTCGTGGAGACCATTAATAGTGCCGGGGTGCGGCCGTAGAGGTCTGAACATCATTACCCTTAGGCTAAAATCACTCAACCTCGGCCCCCCTTTAGGCTATTTCCCGGAGCCTAGTACGTTCTCGTACGGTAGGTCTTAGTTCGGGGAAAACTAGGTAATTATGTGGCAATCACCTAGAGTGACGTGGCATAACCCCTGTCAATCAACAATTGAAGATTACTGGTTTTGCAATGTGAAGATTACATCAGAAGTATGATTGTATGCGTCACACGAAATCCATTACCATAGATTGTGGTACAAATCAAATCCTTTTCTGGTCCTTGTTAATTCTATGAAAATCCTTTAATTCTTTAGAAATTCTATCATCTGGATATGTTTTGATTACTGGTTTTGCAATGTGAAGATTACATTATGCTGGGCCTCATTAATTATTTTTAACTTGATGCTGATTACAGATTTTCTGTTCAGAGGCTGATGTATAGCCTGGTGTTTTTCTTTCACATTTGCTCTTGTATATTTTGCCACTTCTTTCTTTTTGGACTTTTCTTAGGGGAGTTTTTTTTCATTGAGCACGATTATGTGTCTGCAATCCTCTTGGATACCGCTTCAAGTATCGTGCTAGTGTTTCAATACCAACTAACTCGGTTTGTTCAATTACTCCTAGTTGACTAGCATCTGGGTTCAGTTGGACTTCCTCAATATATATTCAAGTGCTCAACATCAATGATTGTTGGGGTTCATTATGTTATGAGCACAGTAAATATGCAATGAGATTTCAACATATTTATATCTGTTCCTCCTATTTCCAGGTTATCCACTATGAACTACCCAATGATCCGGAGACTTTTGTGCACCGTTCTGGTCGAACAGGACGTGCAGGAAAAGAAGGCACAGCCATTCTGATGTTCACAAGTAGCCAGAGGAGAACTGTCAAATCACTCGAGCGTGATGTGGGGTGCAATTTTGAGTTTATTGGCCCCCCAGGTGTCGAAGATGTATTGGAGTCATCTGCTCAGCATGTGGTTTCTACGCTTGCTGGAGTGCATCCTGAGTCTGTGCAGTTTTTTACTCCAACCGCAGAAAGGTTAATTCAAGAGCAGGGAACAAGTGCACTTGCTGCTGCAATAGCACAGTTGAGTGGTTTTTCTCGGCCTCCGTCATCCCGATCACTTATTACCCATGAGCAGGTAAATGATAGCTCAACAGAATAAATCTTCTTTTTGGAACTCAGAAATTTGTGTATCCTCTCCTTTCCTCCACCCCCTCGGCCCTAATTTAGGTTTGGGTTACGTACTAGTATATAAGGGAATGTTTAGATTTAGGAACACCTTGATTTCTGGACAATGTATGGTTAAAATCTGAGTCAATAATATGGGAGTATAGTAGCTAACGAAGCGTGTTTGATGTAATTGCAAGTGATGATATTTGCGGTTTTCTTTCAACACCATAAGTTAGGTAAATTTTTGAGGGTTCTTATCCTTAAGAGTTAGAAGGTTTAGTTTCAGAATTTTCTTACTTGGTCTTGTAGAGGGATGCCAGGAATTTATTGCGGGGCACAACTTCATAACCAAGCCTTATCAATGATGAAACTGCAACATGTCTTATAGAGTTTAGGTAGTTCAGTTAGAATTTTGAGGTGTTAATGTTTCCATTTGTTGAACTTGTTTTGTTTGTCAACTCTTGGGGTGATAATATCATTTTATCTATGTTCGCACCCATCTGTTGTGGGATGGGATGTTCAGTTTTGGGTTATAGATTCAGTGTCTTTCCACTGTTTATTGATAGTGTCCTTGATGCTCCTATAAAAAATGGGCTGTTCCTAATATCCAATTTGTAATCTTTCTGTCTCGTATATTCCTCTAGATTATTTTTTATATGGCGCTGCTGCTTCAACTGATTTTCCAATTTTATCTGTACACTTGCATTGCAGGGATGGACCACCTTACAGATGACACGTGATTCTGAATCCAGAGGATACTTTTCTGCTCGATCCGTCACTGGATTTTTGTCGGATGTTTATTCCACTGCTGCCGATGAAGTTGGAAAAATACATATAATTGCAGATGAAAGGGTAAGTGTCTGAAGAATGTTAAGCTGATGGTCTACCATTTTATCATTACTTTGTTTTTCATGTTTTATCTGTGTCGTCAGGTTCAAGGAGCAGTTTTTGATCTCCCAGAAGAGATTGCAAAAGAACTACTGAAAAAACAGACACCACCTGGCAATACCATTTCAAAAATCACAAAGGTTGTGGTCGCCAGCTTCCAGTATTAAGCTCTTTTTGCAACATATGATTGTAATTTCATGCATCCTTTTTGCTTCTTGTTACAACCAGCTAGTTGATTGGTACTTGATATTTCAATACGTGCAGTTGCCTACTCTGCAAGATGACGGGCCGGCTGGGGATTTCTATGGAAGGTTTTCTAACAGGGAAAGCAGGGGTGGACGAGGAGGTTCAAGGGACCGAAGAGGAGGTTACAGTGGCTCCTCCCGTGGGTGGGGTAGTGGTGGCCGAAGTAGTAGCCGATTCTCTGATGATGACGAGGGTGATTTCAGGCGAGGTGGTAGGGGCGGCAGAAGTGGCGGCAGTAGCTACTCTAGGGGTGGCCAACGAAGCAGTGGCAGTGATTGGCTAACAGGCGGTGGACGATCTTCACGCTCACCCTCCTTTGGAAATAGGGATAGGTATTCTATTCTTCCATTATTGCATCTATGCCACTTCTATAAACAAACTCTAGGAGTTCAACTCTGATCTTGACTAATATCCAAGTACGAGTAGTGCTTGAGTGTCAAAGGGATACAAATCTAGTTGGCAGCTGATGATTAACTGTATACTCGGAAGGTCACACCACTTAGTGACATGACCTACATTTTCGACCGATCAACAGTTGTCAACTAGATTAATGTTTATATCATTTTGTGATTTTTTATTGAATATCTAATAATGAAAAGCAATCTGTAAAAAGTATGACGTACTGCATTTGTTTAGCAGATTTGGGGGAGCATGCTTCACCTGTGGGCAGTCTGGGCATAGGGCTTCAGATTGTCCCCAGAAGCAAGACTACTAGTTGTCTAGTCCTACATCAACCAGAGCTTTGTCCCCACTGTTTGCGAAGGGGGGTGAGAGGCCGCTGAGGGTACTCCTGCTACTGGATGCGTAGGGCTTATTATAATCCATTTTAAACAAAAGAATGATTGAACGATCCAGGATCTGCAGAGGTTCTGCTGCTACCAAAATTTGCAGACAAGCTACAACTTCAGCTACCAGTGGTGTTTCCCTTCCCTCTCATCTCCTTACTATCCTAGCCCAGACCACACGATATATATGTATCATTTTTCTGATATGTCAATTGTATGGCTGTCTGGGTAAAGACTTGTAGCTCCTTTTTATGTATGAACTTATGTTAGTATAGTTATGTTGGCCTCTAGCAAGTAATGAAATATGTTTCTAGCTTTTGCACAACTTTTCTTAGTTTCTCGTTTAAGCCTTTCATGCTTCTATCATGTTTGCAAGATCAAATGATCCCAAATTGCAACTTTGTTTGATACCAACTTATTTGTAAATTCTGAATTTCTCCCCCAACACAAGTTCTTAGATTTCAACAGAAATTTCACGCAAAATGATCATTATAGAGAATAATTTTCATAAATAAAGACAGCTTGTGTTTATGTTCCAAAATTAAGATCACTTGCCAAGGAAAATGCACGGAGGGCTCATAAAGCTAATCACTTGCCAAGGAAGATCGGAAGGCTCATAAAGCTAAAACATCGCTTTCTGAGATGCTTGCGGAGGAAAATGCAAGTAAAACTTGTTGAGCTACCATTTGCCAAGGAAAGCTAAAGTCATAAGGCTCATCAAAAATGCTCATAAGGCTCGTAAAGCTACAATCACTAGCCAAAGAGAATGCTCATAAGGAGTCGGAAAGCAGGACCTCTTGCATCCTTCAGAACCTCAGAAACGGCCTTCTTATCCGGCACAAATCCACAACCCTTCATCTCTCTCAATAGATCCCTCGCTTCGTCCTCCTTTCCAGCCTTCACAAAACCCTCAAACACCGCCACATAAGTCCCTGCATTCGGTCGGATTTTCTTCCCCAACATCTCCAACAAATACTTCCTAGCATCAGCTAATAACTTGCCATCCCCCGACCCCGCCAGCGCCTTGATCAGCACAGTGTACGTGTAAGCATTAGGAGCAACACCATACGCAAGCATACGCATGTATACCCTCTGCGCTTCCTTAGCCCCACCTGCATTGGCATAGGCTTCAATGACTGCAGTGTGAGCTATGACTTCAGGCATGTTGCCTTTATCCTTAATCTCCGCAAACAATTCAAGCGCCTCGTGGGTCAGTCCGTCTTTAGACAAAGCGTCGAACATCTTGACTGCATTATTCATAAGCCCATCACTCCGTATCTTATGGAATACATCCTGTAAGTTTTTCGGGTCTTCGGGTTCTTCTATTACTGGATTTTTGCTAAACGGGTCGTACGGAGGCGGGAGCTTGCTCTTGTCTATCTCTTTCGTCGCCGGCGCAGTAACTGGGGAAGTCGTCAGAATCAGAGTCGTCGGAGTCGGATAAAGAGAAGTTGACCAAGGTATTGCGCTTAGGTGGGGGGTCGGGGCAAGTGCTGAGTAGCCTTGGAAAGAGGGGTGTAATCGAAAAGGGTCTGTTAAGGGATGGAGTTGGAAAGAGAAGTGGTGATTCTGAAGGGGAATTGTGGAAGCGAAAGAGTGATTTGCAGAGAGAGAAAGAGGGTTTCACTTTGGAGAAAATGAAAGATCGAGCAGTAATGGCGGCCATTGCTATCACTGATGACGAGCTTCAAGCTACGGAAGCCTTCAAATTAGCAGGGAAGATAATCTAGATTGTTCGTTTTTAACGGTTCACTATTTTGAACCTTTGCTGAGCACACCGTCGGTTGACTCCTTTCCGGCCCAACATACTTTGTTCTCAAGGATAAAATGCACTAGACCTCCATGTACAAAGTCCTAATTGCAAATTGTGTCCCTATTATTTTGTTAGTGTAGTTTTCTACCCTCGTACAATTTTGAATGTCCTCCTCAGTCTTTTCTCCACATTTTCGAAAATACTACCTCCATCCTCAAAATTATTGTTTTGTTTGATCCGATATATAGATTAAGAAAAAATAATTGATTTAATTACTAATATTGATTTGATGTATAGTTTCTGTTAAAGTTCACGAGTGTGACTCACAATTAAAGTATGATGAAAAAGTAAGGTTAAAAGTGATGAAAGTGTTATATTAAAAAAGAAAATTTTAAACTAAGACAATTATTTTGAAACAGACAAAAAAAGAAAGCAATATAATAATTTTTGGGATGAATTAATTACTACATAAGTTAAAGAATATATAAGGAGTCGCACTATTTAGACCCCCGGATCCTCCAAGTTGACCCCTTATCTAAGTATACCCCCTATCTTATTTTAAAATACTTGATACCTATGAGTGTACCCCCCTTTGTTTTTCTATTTTACCCTTCTGAATTTTGAATACACAATGTTACATTACCCACCCTCAAAACCCAACACCCCACTACCCATCTTCAAATAAATTGATACCCCTCCCCTCCATACGACGACTTTGCACCCACTCTTCCTTCTGTTGCACCTTGTGATTTCTACACCTTAAACTATTTTTCACCTACAACAAACCTTCTAATCTATATCTAAGTAATCGATATGTATGTGGAACAGTGTTCAGCCGCCACCAGTTGAACATTTACAAAAAGTTCGGCCACCCAGGGTGACACAAATCAAAAATGTTCGGACATCCAAGGTGGAACAAATCAGAAATGTTCTGACAGACACTCAAGATGGAACAAATCAGAAATGTTCGGACACTCAGGGTGGAACAAATCAGAAATGTTCGGACATTCATGGTGGAACAAATCAGAAATATTCGGACACACAGGGTGAAACAAATAAAAAATCTTCGAATACCCAGGGTGGAACAAATTAGAAATGTTCAGTACTCTAGGTCCGAACTGTACACAACGAAAACCTCTTTTTTAAGAAGAAATTTTTCAAAAAAACAACTTTAAGCAAAAAAAAAAAAAAGTTTTAAATGTTTACCAAAATAGTCATATTAGTTTTTTTTTTCATCTATACTTGATTTCTTCACACCCAATGTTGAAGCCCTAGTTTTTTTTTTGGAATTTGAAGGTTTTTGGAAGTTGATTTCTTCACAACAAAAAAAGGGGAAGATGAATGAGAACAAAATATTGTGGTAATAAAGAGGTTTATTTGTTGGAGGAAGAAGATGAAGAAGATATGAAAATGAAGAAGATGAAGAATGAGTTGGGAAGAATGAGATATATATATATATTTATTTTGGGGTGGGGGTTTACTTAGAGGTTTTTTATTTTAGAAAAATAAGATGAGGGTTTACTTATCAATTTCAAGGGTATAATTGTTTTTATACTTGAGGTATTTTTGTCTTTAAGAAAAAAAAAATAGGAAAAGAGGGTCAACTTGGAGTAACCAGGGGATTGAATAGCACGACCCATATATAAGATGTGGGTAAAATTGGAAGTCAACCATGATGTGACATGTGAATCTCTATTCACTTAATCTTTTTTTTCTAACGCTCCATTCGCTACGGTTAAAAAGTTTATTATATTATTTTGAAATATTTCACTTAAAGAGTTTACTTTTAAAAATTATATCTATAATTTTCATAACATTTCAACATTACCCTTCACATTTGATATCAACATATTGATTATGATCAAATATTATTGTAATTATGACTAATTATAATGTTGGTTATATATTCCTTAATTATTAGACGTTTCAAATATCTACTGTTGGAAGTAGTTAGTGAAGATAAAATAAATCCCACATGGGAAATATAGAGAAATTTTTGATGGTTTAAAAAGGGAGAAGCATACCAAACAATTCAAATTGGTTGGTAGAGAAACTTGGAGGGAAAGACCAAATATGAAGGAATATTAATATATAAATGGCCAAAAGATGGGCACTTGGGCATCTTGGGCATTTAGACCAAGGAAATTAAAATCCAAAGATACCATTATATTTTTATTTTATTTAAATTTCGGATTTAAATATGTGCCTCCTCGAAGAAACCTTTTTGTTAAAGGTGCCTATTCAAATTCAAATAGTTGGTTATTTATTTTATAAATACAACATCTCCTGAATTGTTTTTTTTTTTTTTAACCAAATCCTTCTCCTTAAAGCATTCTTACTGCAGTCACATTCTCTAAATTCGTTCTTTGGAGAATTGCAGGATTGTTGCCTACAATTCTATTTGTTTAGAATATCCTAGAGGGAATTTGCCATTAATCCCAGCAACAATATAGTGGGGGCAATAATTTCCTTAAGGACATTGTTATCACGATCTAAACAAAGCCTTCATTTGAACATATACACCAACATCTACTTGTGGAACGGAATGAGTAGTTGTTAACCTAAACATCCGAAAGTCTTTCAAAGTCATACACTGATGTCTTCGCCTTCGAGATTGTGTTGGCTGAAATCTCTTGTACGAGTTTTTGGCATCAATAGTTGGTGTCATCCATGGGATCAAAGAGCACTTGCCTAAACAAAGATTATCATGTAATTTATGATCAAGAAAGGGAAATTTGGAGGGAAGTAAATAAAAGTCTGTTGCAGGTTGAACAAAATGTATTCTTTTGATCTAGTGGATAAGCGTTGTGTGATCTTCTGATAACTAGCGTCGAGGACTTAAAACTTTTGTTCCCAACAACACTTGCAACCAATTTCTAAATTGAACAAAGACATAACCCATTACTTATCAAAAAAAAAAAACAAAAAAAACAAAGACATAACCCATTAGTAAGCATGAAGGTTGAAACTTGGGTTGACGCTGGTTCACTGACATGAATCCAAACGAATCGGGGGAATGAAATGGTCCATAGAATTTCATTTTCATATATAAAATTTGAAGGGACCCGACCTAACACATTCCACGTGACGGCCAACAGCGACCTAGAAGGGGTCCACCACCCAACAATACGTCCTGGTTGACGGTCGACCACGAACGAGCTAACCAAGGATCCTCGGCCCTGCCGAGGATCCCCCGAATGTCGAGCACGGCTGACCATTTAGCCGAAGAACACCCATGCTCGGCGGATGAACTTTCAAAAACATCAAAACTGTACATAGTGCCCAGGTGTCAACTCCAAATTCAAAGGACGTGGGTACGCCATGCAAACCGTCGTAACTACTACGCGCAATGTACCAGCGAATAGGGGACCGCCAGCTAGCCGACCAACAACATGCCTCACGTCCAAGCCACCCACTCTGACTTGAGACTCAAAACAGAGACTTTAAAACCCACCACCTTAAAGAAGGTAATAATCAATCTTACACTAAAAAGCATACAACACACTCAATACTCAAGATCACCACGAGGCACACACACACACACACACACACACACATATATATATATATATCATGTTAATAACTCTCACACCGAAGGGCTTTAGTTAGGATAACATCTCATCTTCCTAACGGTGCTCTCTTTCAGGTCATTCTCATAGCCAGGACACAGGAAGAGCAAACAAACACCAAAGCTAAAAAGTAAAACACACTTCCAGTAGGAGTTCAAGCCTAGATATCCTTGTCGTCACCTATACCTCAACTCTAGTCCACTATGTGGACTACCAACGTAGTCACCCACTTTATTGGTGCGATCAAAATTCAAAACGAGAACGAAACTGGTTAATTCACATGTTTGGTTCACACGTAATGGAATGAAATGATAACTTAATATATTACTCTTTTTTTGGTATTTCTACTCGTCCTTGTGTCAAAAAAAGAACCCCTCTCTTAAAGGGACTAGAGCTCCCTCCCAACTAGAACTCAAAGGGGCGTGCTAACCAAATAGGCAAATAGTAGAAAAACTGGCATTAGTTACTTCATTCGTGACAATTGAGTTCATTCATGAAATTAGTTAAGTAAGGGTCCAAATGTATTGTATTTTCTATCTTTTATTTATAATGTAAAACGTGCTTTCTACTCGCCTATATAAACAAAATCATCTCCACAATTTTCGACATCCTCCAAAATACTATGCATATCAGTCTACTTAAATCAGTCAACATCTGCAACTTATATTAGTCGACTTACCATCAGCTGACTCGCATCAATCACGCCTCCAGTCGCCTTTTCTTCAACCGACCTTCGCAAGCAGCCCTCAGAGCATCCACAATGGTTACACCCTAAAACAACCTTTATATAACCCCCTAAACCTTTTTAGAGGCCCTTTAAAAAAGTTTCAACTCCAATGAGCACCCTCTATATAACCCTTTGAATTGATGACATCTTAATTAACAAACCTAATTACCAATATATTTCTATTTTTTATTTTTTTATTTTCCTACTGCAATTGAAATAAAATATTTATACTTTTAAATTTTATATTTTATGAAAAATATATTATATGTTTTGATTATATCAATTATTTTTATTTAAAGAAAGTCTTGTCACGCTTTTTAATATTATTAATATACCCATAATTTTAAGTTATAAATAACAAAAAAAGGGAAATGATAGTGCAAAAAATACACTAAATTAATTGAAAAAGAAAATAGAAAAAATGGAAAGCATACCATCATCAAAGTGATGATGTTAGTTGAGTTATTTATTTAATTCATAGACTCTCCACTCTAGTACATCAAAATTTTGGCCAAAAACTGGATGTTCTGATCAAGCCAAAAAAAATTCAGTTTTTGCCGTCTTCTTTAAATTTTGGAACAAATTTTTTGAAAAGGAACGAATACTAGGAAGAAGACCAATGGAGAAGGAGATAGGCGGGGGAGAGAGAAGAAATAGATGAATGGAGGCCGGCTAATACTCACCCAATAAGTTGGGGGAGATTTAGCTTTTTTTAGGGATAGGGTGATTGATAGGGTGTCCATTGTGGGGGTTAAGTGTGGTAAAAATCCCTAAAAAAGATTTTAGGGTGTTAATAAAGGGAACCACTGTGGATGCTCTCACGTAGACATTAGTCGACCAACTTACCTTCAGTTTATTCCAGTTCACACCAACATCCTTGTGACTTCAACATCAGTTGATTTAAGGTTTATAATTGTTTTGAAATTCAATTTTTATTCTATAATTGTATATTTCTTTTGCTATATTTCTAACACATAGAAATACACACACAAAATTCTAAATTTTTTAAAATATATATTTAGGAAATATGAACTATATATAGGTAGATATAAGTGTATTCATTAATGTTTTGAAGCAACCATAATATCTGTAAATTAAGACTCAAAATTTATGGTAACACAATTGAAGTAGGGTAATGCTAGGGCCACTTATGACATGTCAGCTGCTACATCATTTGACACCCAAAATTGAGTCTTTATTAGAGCAAGATACGTGCTATAAAATATGTATTGATTAGCCCATTTTTGTATCGTATAAGGTATGTATCCCTTCTGACGGCTATTTAAAATATAATCTTAGATCTTGTTAAATTGGGATCTCATTCACTATCATCATCGGGCGTCATGTGGAAAAGGAAAACCGATATTTTTTTCTCTAGCGTTCTCATTTTTTGTTCATTCATAGGCGAATATTCACCCTCTACGTCAACCTTATACGTCAACATCCAAAATCTTCCAAGAAAAAGGTGAAAGAGGTCTTTTACCATGACGATGATAAAAGGAGATAAGAAATTCATGCCTGATTAGCCCCCAACATCAGTCCATTTGAGGCTTGAATTTTTTTTATCAATGATTGTTGTGCATAATGGAAGCAAATTACAAACAATCATAGAATATAGGTAAATCAATCAAATAGAAGAAAGAGAGAGAGAGAGATTGGAGTCAACAAACTATAGAAATTTTATTATGACCATCCTTTTACACATTTTAGGGTTACAATTATATTAGTGATACAATACCAAACTCTAAACCGACTTATACAAGGAAAAAAAAACTACTTTACCGCACTGACGCAGTCGCTTCACCCCATATGAATGACCGCTTCGTCACCGGACGTGGTTGCTTCACCTCCACAGACGCGTCCGCTTCATCTTTTGAGAATTCTTGCTAAAGTGACGCGGTCGTCTGAGAGAGAGAGGGGGGGATTTACCTTTGTTAATAATAAGGCAAGTAGGCAACAAAGAGGGTGATGGATTTTGGCAAGAGTACTGGTAGCAATGGAAAATATAGTGAGATGATGGCAATGTCCGAGAAAACAGAGGAATGCGGATGAAAAAGGAGGGTATGTGTCTTAGGACTCGTTTATTGTGGTTGGTGGCTTATAGCTGATAGCTTAGGCTGTTGATCAAATGATTTATAATTGATTTAATGATAAACTGTTTGTTACAGCAGATGAAAAACGGCTTATGAGTATATTTGTTAATAAGCTGAAAAATATTTATTTACTACAAATTGACCATAAACCCTAAATTTTTAAATCAACTAGTCTCTTATTAAGGAAACACTAGTTTTAGACTCATGCGTTAAACGTACGGATAAAAATATTTTTTAATTAAATAATATTCAAGCAAAACGAAGAAGCAAATCAAAATCATATCAAAAGAATAAAATAAGTTGCAATGTATTAAATAAGATATTTTTATTAAATTATTTTTATAATTATTATATTTTTAAGTTATGAAAAATCAAAAGTTTGAGTAAAATATATGAGGTATTATTTATTTAGTAAATAAATATATCATAAATTAGAAAATAAGATAAAACATGAATAACTGTTAATCTACTAAATAATAAAAATTAAAAAAATGTAACAAATATAACAAAAATTTACTTTGAGTAAGCAAGAGAGATATATTTAAACATATTTTCTTGTTCGAAATGACAGTATGATTTGAACATTCTCCATGATTTGTTGAATCAATAATAAGCGAAATATTTGAATTTATGAAAAGTGAGTAGGTATATAAATTACTTTTCCCTGTATTGTGTACATGTGTAGTAACTGGAAAAAATATGTAATATTTTAAATATATAAATAAATATTTAATAAAATTTATTTTAAAATATTATAATATCTCTTACCATTCATGATATCCGATAAAGGAATAACTAAAGTAAGATACAACACATTTTGATTAGAACCTCCAATATTATACTATTAAGAAACAATATTTTCTACAACATAATTTATATAAGATTATTAAATTAAAGAAACAAACACCAAGAAATCATCCAGACATACTATTATTTTCATGTGGACTAAATAATTCAAAAGACTTTAATACATCTTATTCAAAAGACTTCAACAAAATTATCTGGGAACAATATTATTTTCTTATGACTATTTCCAAAATGAAAAATAAAAAAACTCAACCCATTGAAAAACACTAAAAGACATGCTATATATAAAATCTAACTCATTAAAATCTCACCTCCCCCCCCTAAGCCACATGTGATATAAGTTGTCCATTTTAACATATTATATATAATCAATCAATCACCTCAACACCTAATCAAATCATCTAACAAATGCAACCATTCATATATAATCCTCCATCTTACGTCTATTCTTTCATTTCAAAATTCCATCTACCTGGCCTTCAGTAATAAATCATAACAATCTCTTTCTCCATATTATTCAAATCATTTTAATTTTTCATTGAGCTGAAAATTAAGTCTCTAACATTTTGTGTTACCTTATATTTCGTTGTATAACTTTTAATTTTTTTTGGAAAAAATACAGATTATCCTCATCCAATAATATCTCTATTTATTATTATTTTTATTATATATATTAATATTATTTTAATATCTACTATTTGTAATTCATGGGGTGAAATTTAATTGTGGGTCGAGCCCCAAATATAATAATAACACTAAAATTCATCCTCTGAACGGCCTAATTCAAAATTGTCCAATACAAAAAATAGGCCTAAAATAATTAGATTAACCCAAAACAAATACAATACAATATTAATTAATACAAAATAATATTTTAACAATATCAGATAATGCATCGTGATGCATGAAAATACAAATGATTAGTTGAAACATCTGCAAAAAAATGTTGTACTGAATATATATGTATGTGATGGAAAACAAAAGGTCGAACATGATATTGTGAATTGTGCTGAGAATACCAGCAGTTTAAGTGTATTCAAAGTTTCTAGAAATGTGTAAATATATTCATGTCTACTTATTTAAAAATATTAAATGTTTAGTATACAAACTAAAGAAAAAGTAACAAAATAAAGTGTTTCAACTTCCAATGCATGGCTGGATAATTCAGATTTAAGTTCCCATTTATGGTAAGTAGTTTTAGGCGGGAAAAACACGGTTGTTATTATATATATATATATATATATATATATATATATTTATTTATTTATTTATAAGTCTCACATTTATCTTTAAAAACTCAACATGAGACAATATTTAATTAATATTTATTTACTTAAGTCTTACGTAAAACAATAAATAAATATGTTGTTATTTTCTACATCATTAGTATGTGTAGTCTTTTACGTTTAACTTTCATTATTTTCTAACCAAGTTTTAATGTGAGTAGTCAAATATACGGAAGATGAAAATGTTTACCATATAACAAAATGAATAAATAATTTATAATATTCTTTATCCTGCATTAAAATGTTTATTTTTTTAATAAAAATATTGAAATTAATATTCCTAATTCTTTTTATGTATTTATGAGAAAATGATACGATTGTAACAATCAAAAATTTATTAATGAATAGTTGTCTTTGTGTTTTCAAAAAATTAAAAAAATTTAAAGTTTTATATTTTTTACTTTGGCTTTTCAATGCATAAATGATGTTATACCTAACTTATTGACTTTTATATTATAAGCTGAAATAAACACTTTAAATATAACTTATTTTAAACTAAAAAACCAAAAATCACTTTTAAAAAACTGTAATAAACGGGGACACTTAGTAACGGGGAAAAGGTAGTTTAGAGTTGACATAGATTGGATAATGATATTTTCATCAAAAGATAAATTTCCATGGAATGATTTTGGAGGGATTTTCAGAATCCCAACCCATGATACTTGTATATTTGTTCTTATATAAGTGATTTGGTCATCTCAATTAATGAGATTCGAACTAAAAAATTCAACCAATTATGCCCACAAAAATCAACCAACGGGAATTAAGCATTTCATTCTTCATGTCAAATGATCAACCCTATGCATAAATTATTTTAAAACTAGATCGGCACGGCGCCAGTTTGTGAATTTATCAATAAATGAAGCAGATAATGTGGAAATGAATTAATATATACTTATAATTTGTCTAAGTTAATTATGATAACAGTTAAAAAGAAAAAAACAAATATTTCAAATTACAAAACTTACGATTTTTTTTTTAAAATTTATTTGTATACGAAATTGCGGACCGGGAAAAAATTAAATTGATTAAGTTAATTACGATAACAATTAAAAAGAAAAAAATTAAATTAGAAATATTCAAAACTTAGACATAAATTAAATTGGGATTCAGTTTCAAAAAATAAATTGATTAAGTTAATTACGATAACAGTTAAAAATAAAAAAAACAAATATTTCAAATTACAAAACTTACGATTTTTTTTTGCATAAAATTGATTAATTAATTAAAATATCGAAAAGAAAAGGGACGTGAGTTTGGTGGAGGAATGTTAGCGGCCACCAACCATGAATAGTGGGGGGAGTTGGAGAGAGAGAGAGGGTAGTTGCTCAACCGCTGTTTACACATGTGAACTCGGGGAGTGCTAATGACCGTATGATCCCAGTAAAGGAATCAATCTCAGCCCCCTAAATAACTTTAGTCAATTGAACATGTGCGACTATGAGCTGTATTGTATTATAGATTACTGCTATCACTATCACATAACACAACTCATGTAATCTATATTAATCAGTATTAATATAATGTTTTTTTATCTTTTAGTTAGTGTGTTATGAAAATTAAACACATAATTAAAATGTAAGGATGAAAATATAAGTGAATTTAATTATTGCTTATTACATGAATGAAAAAATCATATATATTTTAGAATACGTCTTTAAACGAATATATATTTGTTAGATAATAAAAATTGTATAACAAATTCAAATGACGATAAACCAAAGAAAAACAACTCAAATTACATACTTCCTACAGTCATCCCTCCCCCGAAATGACCAAAATATCCCCGACTCAAAAATCCTTTCATTAATAGTGTCACCCAAATGATATGACACTGATAATATGTGTACTTAATTATTACAACTATATCTACAAATATTTAAGTCCAAATCAATATACAATAAAATAGATATTTAGACTATAATTGCTCTCAATTTATTGTACCTCTCACAGAGTATGATATACTCTGCTACTCGCCCATACACATAATCACGCCCGGTAATGATGATGTTGTCACCTCTCACCAGGACCTTGTTGATCTTTAAAAGTCCACTCATCAAGTATGTCATAACGGATGCTACTAGTTTTGCCGGTGAAATTACATGGTTATAGACAACAAAAGCGGTCACAGAGCATTTATATTCAAGGAGAAAGCACATTTATGATTAAGTAAACAATGTTTGTTGAGTATCAAATTAGACATGACAAATTTTAAGAATTCATAGTTGTTCATCAACTTATATTTCACTATGTACTTGTTCTTTAGCTCTTATGGATATAATTTGTCTTGAAGAAACTCACAAGTAGAATAATATTCCAAGATGAAACACATTTATTGCTGAGTAAGTAATGTTTGTTGAGTTTTTAGATTGTTAGCCTCGTTTTCCTTGCATATTGGCAAGAAAAGAAATGACATTCCATCTTAGATTGATGGTATTTAATTTATTAACAGTTTCTCATGTTTTTTTTTAAATTTACTTATCAATACTTGTATATGTGTTCATATGTAAATAGTATCCTTATTTGGTAAGTAGTTACAATGGTTATCTAGCAATTTTGAGATAAGAAAATTAAATTTGTCATTATATATATCTTCCTATTTTTGACAAGTGCATTTTGAAGGAATCTTGCTATATTTGGATGTGCTAATTACATTTGTCATTATATATATATAAAGAAAATGTAACAAAACAAAGTGTTCTAATTTCAATACATTGTTAATTAAATATATATATATATATATATATATATATATATATGTTTCA
>CM028381.1:71033531-71096228 GCA_013146195.2 Codonopsis lanceolata
CCACTTAGGGCGCCATCGTCAGGCCGTTGGCGAATGAGCTGGTTCGTAAGTCGCAGTAATGCTTAGGCGTGGGCGTTTTGTTGCTAGCGGCTGCTTGGCGATCCACCTTTTCGGATGAACCCGATCTTTAAGTTTGTAATCGATGGATAAAAATAACGGAGAGGTAAGGGTTATGTTGATTGGGGATATTGGAAATGTGCAAAAAATTACACCTCTGCTTTCACCTTTCACTGCTCCTTTAAAATAATGAGCGATTGCCGTACTCATCAAACGCTTACGCCATTTGACCTAGTTTCACTTCAGGGCTGAGCCGTCTTGAAATGAAGCTATTGCCGAATATTTGGCGAATGAAGCGACAGCAGATTGCGGTAGTGCTACCCAAATCAATTTTCAATTTGATTATCAACGAAGTGGACGAAATCGACACAACCTTCGGCGGCGGCTTCAATGATCGATCGTGATTTTAATGAGAACTGGACTATGCGTTGAATCGTTAAGTATGCTGGCATCAAGTTGATTTTTGCGTCAGCGGGTTGATTCACGTCTGGCATCGATTGATTGACTTTTATTTTTAATTTGGATCTTCATGGCATTTTGTCATTTAATTAGTTTTATGAAGTGTCCAAAATTGATGATCTAGATGAAAACATGTTTCTAAAATTGTAACTTGAAATTCCCAAAATATTAGTATGGAATAATTGTGGGTCGGCACCTTTGGTGAAATTGTAACCGCTTCACTACCCTCCTTTTTTTCCAACCGCATAAGTCCACTTTTATAAATAAAAAAATTCCAATAATATTCGTCTTCCTCAGGTTTGTCTCTCTTCGTCTTCCTTCGTTCGCGGAAAGTAGCGTCTTCCTCCACTTTGTCTCCTCTTCGTCTTGTTCTGCCCTCTCCATCAAGCTCTTTAAGAAAAGTAGAAAAGCCGGTTTACAGGTTGAATAAGTGGATTCCCTTTGCACCATAAGCTGGCTGCTTGAGGTAATGAGGGGCGGTCAAGTATAGGTTCTTGTTGTGGTTTTTCAATTTCTTTCTTCACGTGGTACTTAGAAAAGAACTTTATAGCCTCTAGGTATCTCATATAAGGAATTGCTTACTAATGGAACCATTGTTGTTCGCGCTCGAAACCAACGATGCCCAAATTGAAACCTGATCCCCCAAATTTTTGATGCCTAATTTTTTCCCCTTAGCGATGCCTGGCGATGCCCAAATTTTGAATGGCGCCCAAAATTTTTGACCAACACCCAAATTGAGATGGGCCAACACGGTTATCACCCTATTAGTATTAGTATTAAGGAAAAATTAGGGTCGGTCTACTTTTCAAAGTTTTTATTCACTCGATGACAGGTGTTTTTTTCAAATCGAGAAAAAAGACACTTTTTGAGGGAAAAAAGACTACGATACCCTTAATGAACATAAGGCTCGCTACGAAAATGAATCGCAGTGCATTGATTATTGAACCGCGATGCATCAATTTTATTGCATTAATTTTTGCAGTGCGATTCAACAGTTTAATTGCCTAGCCTATTTTTGCATTGCGATTCATCAGTTTAATTTGGTGCATTGATTATCGAACTGCGATGCATTAATTTTATTGCATTAATTTTACACCGCGATACATTAATGTTTGAACCAAGATTCATTAGTTTAATTGCCTAGTCTATTTTTACACCGCGATACATTAATGTTTGAATCGCGATACACCAATGTTTGCAACGCGATACATTAATCCGATATTTTTACACCGCGATATAAAACCATAAATAACAAGACCACGTCCTCCATTTTTTTCTTCCATCTTCTTCGTCGTAAGTCTTCTTCTTCCTCATCCTCCTATGCCTTCGTCTCTACTGAAAAATCCAAACCAGCACAAATTCATTACAGTTTCGTATTTGTAACATATAAAAAAAGTAAATGAGAACTATTATTTAAGAACAGAGCGACTATAAAAAATGTCTTGCATGTCTGGCGTCTACTCATATAAATAGTGATATACTTGCCCGTGCGAGCAACCGACTAGAGTTATGATAGAATCAATCTATAATACAATAGAGCTCATACTCACACATGTGCGATTGACTAAAGCTATTTAAATGTTGAAAAAAAAAAAATTTAATCGAAATCTTACAGTCACGATTAAAACCTACATTCACATGTGTGAAGGCGGTTGTGCAACTATCTGTTTCTTTCTCTCCAACTCCCCCACTCATATTTCTCAATATTTATGTTGGATTTCAATTAGGATCGTTAAACATGAGCCTACAATAATCTCTCGTATTAATGCGGTGCTGTAATTTTATCGGTTGTTGTCAGGGAGATTATTACGACTATAATTATAAGGCCTCTTAATGGGCCGTTATCCCTAACTTAAAATGTATTGTTTCTTGTTTTACTACTATTTGTAGTTTTTAATTGATTTTCATCGTAATTAACTGAATCAATTTAATTTTTGTTATATTTAGGTTGTTTCTTAATTGATTGTTATCGTAATCAACTGAATCTCAATTTAATTTTTGTCCGACCTAGATTTAAAAAAAAATTGTTCATAAGTTTTATAATTTTAAATATTTATATTTTAATTTCTTTATTTTAAAAAAATTGTGCTAAATTTTCCTTATTGATCTGAAATCTTCGCTCAATACTTTCTCTGAAGTCCCCTGCCCTTCACTGCATTTATATCTGATTTATGCCTCTCTTTTTTAACGTCATGCCTTTTGCTTTCCTTTTCTTCTCTCATTTTTATCCTTTTTGTTTTGTATTCTCTTTTACTAGTTTTTCCACTTTATTGTGTTTTCTTATCATTTTTATCCCTTTTTTTTTTTTTTTTTGGGAAGATCGACAAAGGCTACGCCATAGAGAAGGAGAAGAGAGAAACACATGATGAAGTGTTAGTATTTAGGTATATAACGCTCTAAATTAAGAATGAGATTTAATTTATTTTAGATAAAGAGAGATGTGTTTAGTGACTTGGAGGGTTAAAAATTGATTTTGAGGTGTCGTTTGGTAGTCGGGATTAAAGCCATATAAGATTAATATTGCCTAATGTTTGATATGCTATAGGTGGTCGGAACTAATAGCACGAGTTATCCGGATAAAGTCATTATTCTATTAATAAAGGAAATGAACTTTAAAGGTGGTATTATTAACGCTCTCACTAAAAAAAATTATGATTAATATTTATAATCTCAAAACTACCTCTAATATACAAGTGATGATTAATAACAAGGACACTAATAATACTAAGATTAATAATATTATTTATCCGTATCCGACTACCAAACAAACTCTTATTAGAGTATTGATAAAGAAAGTCATTGCGGATGTTTCTTAGTTGAAACATTTTTCTCGCTATAGCGGAAGCTGACTAATTGGTGTTTACCAACCTATTCATGCTCCCTTTCTTTCTCTTCATTCTTTAATTTGTTTTATAAACCACTCAAATGTTATAAAATATTTTTAAATTTGCAGTAGTTCTATGCCATTAAACTTTTGTATATTTAGAAAATATTTACAAACTAATAATGTGAAATGATAGACAAACATTTTAAAGATTTATTATTAGAGATGCTCTAAAAAAAAGTGGTAGCAGTTGTTGCTACATACTACTCCCTCCGCCCCTAAATTATCGTCTTTATTTTTTTTTTCGTCTGTCTCAAAATAATTATTCAGTTTGAAACTTACCTTTTTAGAATGTCACTTTTATCACTTTACCCTTATTTTTTTCACCCTAATTTAATTATGGATCACATACACATGGACTTTAAAGAAAACTACACATTAAATCAATGTAAATTATCATGTCAATTATTTTTTTTTAATCCGTGTACCGGATCAACTAGGACTATAATTTAGGGACGGAGGGAGTATTACAAGTTTACTAAAGTACTCCCTCTGTCTCAAAATATATGACGTTTTGTGAGAGTTTTTTTTGTTCTAAAATAGATGACGCTTTGTAATTTTTAAGAAATTTTTTCATTTTTTTTCCAATTCTATCCATATTTATTGATTCTGTAACTCGTTTTTTACTCTTTGAACAAGAATATTAAGACATTTCATTAATATTTGAATATAAACAATTTAATCTTTACAATATATTTTCTTAATCTGTGTAAAAAATCTCAAAACATCGTATATTTTAAGACGAAGGGAGTACATCAGAAGTAAAACACATCAGTAACCTTGTTTTGCATCATTTAATGTCGTACGACCGGTACTATCACTATTTTTTCCAAAAGTACACAATGTATCAATCGATGACATAATAACCACGCCTGTTGTAAGTTTTTTAAACATATCTTTTCCAAAAATCAATTACTTATCTGTCTCAGATAAATATTCCATGTTGACAAAGTACAGAGATTAAGAAACACAATTAATAATGTTTATAAAATATGTTGAGAAGATAATACGCATCTATTTGTCATCATTTTTTTCTTGCTTTGAGGATAAAAGTGATTAGAAGTTCTAAATATAAGTTTTTACTTTTTAGGATATGTTATGTTGATATTAAATAAATGTTTAAGGGTATATCGAAAATAATGGTAGAGCATTTATTATCAAAAATTCATTAGAAACATTAGTTGAACATCTCAAAATAAAAAGTAGTAACATTTATATGTGGCGGATAAAGTATTTATCAAGAGATAAAGGTTTAGCTTGTCCCAAGAACAACCATACATTTATTTTCGAGGAATACAAACACTATATCCACTACAACAAAAATGGTATTATAAGACGCCCTACATATGACGTTTTTAAAAAGTCATCCTATAAAGGTCACAATAGGACGCCTAACTATTAGGGTCCTATTATGGTACCGTCTAACATGACGCCTTACTCTTTGTGTCCTATTATCACAAGACTTAATAGTACGCCCTCCAACGGCATCCCATAAAAAGACCTAAAAGGACGCCTAAGCCGCAGGGTCCTATTACCGTGATGTTTAATAGGACACATGACTCTAGTGGCCCTATTACCATAAGGTGTCAAGGGCTAATAGGACACCTTTCAAGTAGGCATTTCAATAGGTCATTGGGACCTTTTAGGGGTGTATCTAATAAGATGTCTTTCTATATAGTCCTATTATCATAATACCCAATAGGACAAATAATTCTTTGGCCCTATTATCATAAAGGTTTATAGCACCCTTGTTAAATAGCATCTCATTAAGTCATTAAGATAATATGATATTTTTTAAGTAGGCGTCCTATAAAAAGGCTAAAAGCACTAAATAAAAGAAAACTTAGTTTTGCTGACACTTTTTTTCTTGACGTTTGAAATAACCGTAGTCAATTCCCTACACTTTCATATATTTGTCGGAAATAAACGATAATTAACATATTTTTCAAAAAATTGACGGCAAATTGTTTTAATGTCAGAACTTTGCAATGCTTTACCAATTTAAAGTGTTGGGAAAATTTTCGACATTTTCTCATAAGAATCGGTAACTATTCAACGCATCGTTCATATGTCGGGAAATATTCAACAATTCTTACAATTCGCTAGAAAATTGCCAACACATAATGAAGTGTCGTAAAATTTAACGACATTTTGTCTAAAAAGTTGGAAAATTTAACGACTTCTTTTAAATAAAAGTCGGAAAGTAGTTTGACAAAACAATTGCAAACAACCTAGCCAACTCAGTAAAATGCTAGCTTCCATGGAGGAAATTAATTAATTCAATGTCTAGCTAGGCCTATTTCAAACTCGGTTAGAATTCTCTTTCTTGTGGTTTATGAAACAAATCTCTCTAGTGGGTCGCAATTCCCACCACTATTCATTTTCTTCATATATTTTTATAAAATATAATAATTTATATATGTTTTGTTACCGCTAGCATATCGATTGCAAAAAGTTAGACATTGTAATCTTTGATCGTTACTTCTTATTTTTAGCTTTAGTTGCAACTAGGTCAGGTCTGACAATTGGGTGGGTTGTGTCGGGTTTGGGGCAGGTAACAGGTTGAAGCATGTTGAGACCCGTTAGAATCCGAATATCGAACAAGTTAAAATGGGTTGGTTAAATCGGTCGTGTTACAACATGTAACGGGTTAATGCGGGTCACCCCAAAAAAAATTCCCAACAATTCAAACATTTATAGAATTAAAACTAGCAAGTCAAAACGGGCGGTAACGGGTTTGACCTGTTTTAAACCAACCCCTCCATTTAACATTTTCTCGTTTCGACCCCAAAATGTTAAGGATTTGGGTTAGGTTGGTTCAAGTACTTTCCAGGTCAAGTTAGGTGGGTTAACGTATTCTGGGTTATAATTGCTAGACCTACTTCGAACAACTACAGAGATTTCAGATTAAGAGTCATCTCAAGTTAATCATTGCTTAAGCCAACTTCTTAATTGAGTACTCATTGTAACCATTTTTTAATCAATCGATCAGTTTTAATGATTCACTACAAGAAAATTGAGATATCGCGACTCCATGTTCGAGGATTTTTCCGAAGACCTCGTAAAGTGGCTTATTAAGGCATTTGTTGTGTTATATTACGAAATATCAAATAATTTTGTAAAGCCTCGTAAAATAATTTATTATGGCTCATGTAGGAGCCATTTCATAAAAAGGGGGAAAGCCCAGCATAACGAGACACATAAACCAGGGATGCAATAAATTATTTAATTAGGCACCTCCTTAATTAACGTCTCATCAAATCAAAAAATAGGTCACACTGATATCTCCTAGTCAAAACGTTTTGTAATAAGAGTCGTTGAAGGGTTTATTTACTACGTTTGTGTATAAACATGATGTAGCTATAGATTTAAAACATTAATCGACTATTAATTATATATTTTAATAGGAAAATGTTATCCTTACCACTAATCCTACAACTTTCCTTACAACTAAGCCTTGAATTGAGAAAAAAAATATTTTGAACAAAGACAACTTTACCATTCTTCAAAGCTTAGTTGTAGAAGTAGTTGTAAGGCTAGCAATATTGATTTTAATAAGTTAAGTATTTTCTTTTGAAACTCAAGTGTTATTTTGACTCATCCTTAATGTAAGGAGTAAGTCTCATGTAAAACGATTTTACAGATCTTAATTTGTAAGACAAATTCCCACTCCTCATAACTAGCCCCACCAACACACGATGGGTCGACTAAGAATGATTCGTCTTACAAAAAATATTCGTAAGATCGTTTTACCTAACTTTTTGCCTAATGTAAAAAGAAAATAAGGTTAAAATATAAAAATTACTTTCTAAAATAAAAATATATTAAAATGTAAATACTTTTCTTTAAAACGAATTAAAAATGGAAGTTTAATTAATTTTTAAGAAGGGCGGGTTTTAGTTTTACACATTTTTAGCCTTCCCACTAAAAAAATTACCATTCGCGCTTTTCTATTTGACAATCTCTGCCGCTATTATCCAGCCCTCTCCCTACTCACGTTGCCCTCAAGTTCGCCTCTCTCCCTACTCACGCCGCCTTCAGCCTACGTCCCCAAAATTTTGAATTGACGATTGCAGAGAAATTCCAGCAGTTCGATTGAAAGGTATGTCCCTTTAAAAATTCTCTCATCCTCAATTATATGCCCCAAGTTTCTTGTTAGATAATTGCTCAATTGTGAATGATAGATATGTAAAACTATCGGTACACCATTGAAGAAGTTTCTCCATACATCTGCCATCTCATAGCATCTGAAATTCATTCTGGTATGAAAGTCAAACGAATTTCATTTTAATTTTGGGTTTGGGTGAAAGAAGGAAATTTGCTATTTTTGCACACTAATTGTTTGATTAAATTGATCTTAAGAGTAGTTTTGTTATGTTATAAGCTGAATGCTGTTAGGCATCCTACTTGAAACTCCTACAGGCAGCAGTTCTTCTATACTTCTGGCCAATGGGTTCATAAGCAGGGCATACTTATGCATTGTTAAGGAAGAATCTAGCTTGATAAACTACCATCTCCAAATTTTCATTTGTCATTGGAAAAATATTACCAGAACTATCAGTTTAGGCCTATCAGTTTTAGTAATTAGTTGATTTTTTTAAAAGTAAGTGACAATAAGCTAAATAGATAATTTGAATGATGGAGGCCGATTCAGATCATTAGGCTGAACCTTGGAATGGAATAGAATGAGCACTGTCCATAGACTAGAGTTATCCAGGCTTGGTATTCTTGATTTTTTAACTAGTTTGGTGTCCTACAAAATTAAAAAAGTAACTAGAAGCATCAATATTAATCATTAACTGCATACATTATAGTATTAACCTGATCATCAAGTAGACTTTTGTATATGTTTCATTGACTCAATTTGGGTACTTCTTATGAGAAAAAATATTATGCCTTGCGATTGAGGTTGAGGCTTTAAGACTAGAAATATATTATTGGGGAACATTTTCCTAAGTGATAGATTTATTGTGAATTACAAATTACAAAGAAGATTTATAAGTTACTATTCAACAAAAGCATGTGTGTGTGTAAACAAAATCCTGAACTTTGTTGCTTCAACCAGTAACTTCCTACACTTTGGCCATAACTTGCGAGTCATTGGCGCTTGGCACTCCAAGTGGGTGCAATCCCTCATGCCTACCTGCAACTTAATACTTGAATTTGTGATGCCACCTAAAAGGAATTAATATCGTATTTAACACAATGTTAAAAACATGGCTCTAGTTTGCAGCGCTATAATGGTTTTTTTTTTTGTAAGGTTTGAATGATTGTTTTCTTTCTGGTTGGTACATGATTCAACTAAACATCTCAATATAATATTTTTTTCTGTTTTATCTATTATTTTATAAGATTGGTTAAGGTTTAATTGGTCAGATATCAAACTTGTCTTGTTAAATCATTTGTTTATTCAATGTTGCATCATTTGATTTAATGTGTAAATGCAGCTACTGAAAGAGATAGCTTAAAGTGGAGAGTGCAAAACAATATTGATGATATCTTAGTTGTAAGTGTATTTACTATGATTTTGTATTTTAGATATAATGAACTGATCTTTGTTGCATTTGAAGTTTTGAGCTTGGACTTGCCCATTTGTGCTTAGTTTCTGATGGCCTTCCTTGGTAAAACCATGCTCTCTTGTATAGTGGTCAAGAAGCTTTCATATTCTGATATTGCAGCTATACTCCTATATTAATATGAAATTGATGTAACTCGAGAAAGCTCCCCCTCCCACCGTCCACACAAAACCAATGCCTAGGCAGAACACAGGAAGCTAACGAACCCAAAGCAAAAGCCAAGGCTAAAGTTAGCAGCAGCAGCCACCCCTCTTCCCTAGCTTCTTCACCATCACCTCCTACTATAGCTGCTGATGTTTTAGTTATTTGCCGATTCCTTAGTTTTTGGCACATGCATAGGAATCAAATAATGGATTAAAGCTCTCTGGTAATTTGTTACAAACTGTAATAAGGAATGGGTCACAGAGTGGGAACGTAAAGCCCGATTTATCTAACAATTTTTCCAATGGTTCTATCCCCAAGATGGAATCCAATAGAAGAATCGAGATTCCTGCCAGTATGCATCTCAATTACTCCCCAACCAAACCCGTCTACAGGAACGACCACTGCAATGCCATCAACATACTCCTATGTTACAGACATTAGATCAATATATTCCCAAGGAGAGTACCGCTCCGAAATGTAGTGAGAATTGGTTCTGACTTCTATCAGACAAATTGTATATGATGCTCACTGCACTACACTGAAATTCTCAGGGATCTAGACAACATGGTTTGTTTGTTTGTTTTTTTTTTTTTCTTATACGAATTACACATTTAATGGGCGATGTGACTTATGAAGCTTGTATCCTGTTGCTTTTTTTTTTTTGGCAGGATAACAATGGATTGGTGAACTGCAAGTTGAATATGAGGACTTGCTCTTAAAACTTGAAACTCAGGTAATAAGGCACTATCTATAGTGTGTTAAATTTAGACCATTAATTTAGTAAAATGTGGGACTGTTTGATTTCAAAAGAGGGATAGAGAATTGAATGAAATGGAGGGAAGTTAGGACTGAATTGTACTTTGGACTGAATTTGTGTTGGATCCTGAATCCTTCTTACTCCTGCTCACTGCAAACTCTGATTCCATTTTTGTTTGTTTAGTTTAGCAAATCCTTCCTGACCAACCAATGTTCCTGCTCTAGATGTACAACCATTGGTGTGTAGTACTGTGTTTGCTGAGTCAGAGGGATAGAGAATTGAATGAAATGGAGAGAAGTTAGGACTGAATTGTACTTTGGACTGAATTTGTGTTGGATCCTGAATCCTTCTTACCCCTGCTCACTGCAAACTCTGATTCCATTTTTGTTTGTTTAGCTCACCAAATCCTTCCTGACTAACCAATGTTCCTGCTCTAGATGTACAACCATAAAATGGCCTTGCTCCCCACTTGTGTATGGAAACTTGAAGCTAGCTGTAGAGTTAGATGATTCATTCTCTGTATAAATATTGCTTCCAACACCAACCGCATTCATCCTCTGTATAAACAAACACCAACCAGATATATTATTACCTCCCATCATCACTCTCTCTGCCACACTCCCACACCCTCTCCCTACAATTTCCCACGACGAGTTAACGTCACTAGACTACACATTACCATACTGTGGTTGGCTTTATGCAAATTTATAATATCCAGTAGCAGTAGCATTGCTAGGAACCCTATCATGTCTCATATGAGAAGCCATTAAAAAAACTCGAACGAACCTAAAGACTATAGCTCACAATAACTAAACTATATATGATATTAATAACAAAAGGTGAATGTCCCATTTTGCGGAGAATGGGCATACTTTAGTCTACTTGTCTATGTTTGCTTTGTACTTTGAGTTTCTTTAAATTTTGTTATTTGACTATTGATTCTGTCAATTATACCAATGGGCGCTAGCATCATCTTCTGCAACTAATATACATTTCATTTCATACACCTTGCCAAATACCTTTTGGGACGGTTTTGGCAGTATTTGGGACGGTTTTTGGCCTTACCAAATACACCTTTTTCTTGTAGTGGGTAAAAAGAAATGAACGTTTGGTCAGGCCTTATGGATTATTTGTGACAATTGGAGATGCCATTGGAGCAACTGTTGCATGGCCTTGCAATTTTGCTATCTATGATTGTACTATTGTTTGGTTATGTTGTGTTTGGTTATGTTGTTTATGATAAATGAACGTTTCCATGATACTAATATATATATATATATACACATGCTGTCAAATTGTAGGTGGTGCCAGTGGATGAAATGTGTTAAGTTGCGAATACATGATTGCTTTTTCGGTTTCATGGAACAATTATCTTTATTAGCTCTTAGTGTTTATTTACTATGCTTAGATTTTAGGTTCAACTTTGTTTTTGTTATGTTTTTTTTTTTCTTTTTTTCTTAGAAGATGTTGGTTAGTGGATGTTCAAGTATTAGACTATGTTTTTGGGATATATTGGTTAAAGATAAATTTGTATGACATTATTATGTTTTAATATTAAAAAGTTAATTTCAAATGTCTTGATTTTCCTTTTTAAGTGTGTTTTTTAGTGGCATTTGAATATTGATGCCTATTATAGTGATATACGCGAAGCTTTTAAAGCATTATTTTGTAAGATGCATTTTTTAAAATTCAATTAGGACGTCATAGATCGTCCTAATATGTGAAGTGTAAGTGCTTCTTAGGACACCATAGTTCCAAAAATTGTAGGGGCATGGCTGTCATATAATATAATGTTGAGACGCCCAATCCCGTCCTATCAAGTGGTAATATTGAGATGCCTAAACGTGTCGTATCACAGTATGGTATTAGGACGGTAAACTTTGCCCTATCAAGATGATATATTAGGACGACAAAATTTGTCCCATCAAGATGCTATATTAGGACAAGAAAATTCGTCCTATCAACATGATATATTAGGACGTTTTTTCTCGTCCTATCACACTACTATATTAGGACGCAATAGACCATTGTTTTAAAGAGATATTAGGACGTTTTTTATGGGACGATTAAAGGCGTTCTAACACATATACTTTATTAAGTTGCCCACAAGTGTCCTATTAACTTTTCGCTACCCTTTTAGATAGGATGACTAAGTTTGCGTCCTATCAAATAAGGCGTCCTATAAAGCTGGATTTAAGGACACAATCGAGCGTCCTTAAAAACACTTTTTGTTGTAGTAATCAAGAACGTGCGAAGTAGTATCAATTCAATGCACTTGAGGTTTCTGGCTTTAGAAAGTTTCCAAAACCGGTAACGTACTTATTTAACGGTGGGTATGAAATCAAAGTTCATCACTATTTTCCCTTGCTCAGATTTTTCTTCTAAGAGCTTGAGAGATGGCGAAAAAGGGCTTCAGATCTGAGGACAAGGATAAGGTCATGGTCACAGACAACCGGCCTTGTTTCTACGAGATCATTTCCTCTGGCCAAGTTTGTTCTAGAACACTCTTTAGGGAACGAAGAGTTATTATTATTTACGTACGAGGAAAATGCATGTTTCAATGTTCAAATTTTCGATGAGAATGGTTTGGAGAGAGTGATCAGCGAGTCTGATCCCAGGGGTAGTAAACAACAACAGCTAATAGCCCCGGAAAACAACCAAGGTAATTATTTCAATCATTGTTTAATAGCATCCTTTTACATTCTTAAGAGACTCAAATAAGTAGTCAAGTACTAATATAATTCATACAAACATTGAAAATCTTGGTCAGATCAACCTAGCCAACAAAGAGAGCTCAAAAGACCATCAGAGGAAAGGTTCGCAAAAGGAAAAGAGAAAGCCATTGAAAGGGAATTGCCTAGCAAGGAAGCAAAATATCTTGATCAAAGCCAGCCACGTCCTTTACGATATCACCTCCCAAGTACCCATTCTTCCAAAAATGTCTAAAGACCTACAATTTTTGTGTTCATTAGAGAAGACTGGAAGCCTTATAACCAGTATTCACCTTGTTTTCATATATTCTAACCCCCAAGTACAAGTATCCTGACTCCTAAGTATACTATATATTTCCACTCTTCTAAGCATATACTCCACTATTCTATTAAACGGATCAGACTGAGGGTATATTAAACAAGCTACATATTACTCCACTATTATTCGTATGTGTTCGAGGATGGTATACATGGTTGGTCTTGAATCGGTGTTTAAATGGATAAATCTTGGATGAGTTTGTATTTTTACTTTTTTTTTATTAGTGCTCATCAAACCACGAGCTCTTTGAGAGTCATCCTGATTGTATTTGACATTTTGACCCCAATATGCCAACTTTACTTTCGATTGCGAACTATTTCGCTTGTGTTATTTACTCCTCCCTTTGAGTCTGAATTTGTACACCAATGCCCTTGATCAGTTACCCCATTTTCGCGATAAGATAAGAAGGAAATTCTAAAAAGATTTTATTTTGTTTATTTACTTCATTTGATTAATTTCTTATAATCCGTTAGGTGGATCAATGCACTTATTATACTAATGAAATCTCGGTCCGGCTACTGGTAAGAATGGTGCTTTTGCTCGTTGATTATCACCAATGAGTCGCTGCTATCACAATACTGTTTAGGTGACATATACAGCTTCATAGAAATGCAAAACAAAGTTTGTTCATCCAGCCAAGGTGTTTAAATTACCATAGCCATAGCCATGGCCACTGCCAATTGTTTGTTACAGATCTTAGATTGGAGAAACTGAAAGTGGCAATCAGCCACAATCTTGTCCGATTTCTAAAACTGCCATGAAGATAATAGAGGCTAGAAATGTGATAGAAAACGAACCCTTTTGCCTGAAATCAGACTTTCACTGAGTTCCCAATGCAAGATCATGCCAAGTATCTCCCTCCACTTGTGGTGTCTCGTGATCTAGTATCCATGAAAAAAAAATACAAAATTAACAGAAAATTAGTAAATAATTTGGTAAAAGGAGTTACATGATTAGTCTAGTCTTGTTATTACTCCAAGAGTGATCAGTATAACATAAACCTCCCACGTACATGTATTCTAACTTATTGTTTGGGCTTGAATCCCTCGTCGAGAGCTTTTTACAAAAGTTAGCTCATCCATTTTTCCTCGGTAAGGGTCAAGTTAGAATAACATTAAATTCACATGCATAATTTTACCAAAGGTACTCTGTAATGGTATGTATTAAAGAAAGACAAGGGACCCTTAAACTCAAATGGAAGAAGTGCTTCTCTGCTTATTGTGTCGGTCTCAATATGAAATCATCATATTCAAAGGCTTCCTTGAGTTCCAAAACTTGTTTGTTATCCCCAGATGAAGGGGGAAGTCCAAGATCAGTGAGCTTGCAACAGTTTTGAAAGTTGCTTTGTCATGTGAATATCCCACAGATAACATATATGCAACCTTTGTAAGGAAAAGTTGACAAAAGTGTTCATGTTCGTCATTTATACTTGTTGTCCAATATACTTCATAAGCCTTTCTATTTCCTGAAGTGGAGGCTTTGCATCAAGATTCGAAAAATATTACACTCATATCTTCGTTGAAGAGTCAAAAACAAGAAAACACATGGAAGAAAACTAAGAGCTAGATGTAATAGAGAGCTAAGCAATTCTGTTGCAATTTTAACTCGGCTTATTTGGAATTTAAGGAGGAGAGAGTAGACATAGAAGAAATCTGACTTGATATTGCCATGGATTTGAGAATCATTTCTTGAAATGTGTGGGATTTAAATAATTTGGAGAAAAGAAATGTGGTAAAGGCTTCAATGAGAAGATGGAATCCTCATGTGGAATGCTTGCTAGAGACTAAAATGGATACTGTGAATAGAGATTTCATCTTTAATGTTGTTGGAGGTAGATGGACAGATTGGGAGCATCTAGGAGCTTCGGGGCAGCGGGAGGTATTCTAGTAATGTGGAATAATAGGGTTCTATCTAAAATGGATACAGTAAAAGGTGATTTCAATGTGATCAGGTATCCGCATGAGCAAACGGGTTGTTGCAGATTCTCGCGGGTGATGTTGGAATTCATATGGCTTTGATAGATCTACCGTTAGCAGGAGACAGATTTACATGGTTCAGAATAATTCTAGTTCTCAATGCTCCAGGATTGATAGATTCTTAGCGTCCGTGGAATGGGAAGAATGCTGCAGTAGTTTGGTCCAGTCCTGTTTGCCTCGAATTATTTTCAGATCATGCTCCATTACTTCTTGACTGTGGTGGTACCACAAAACGGAAATCTCCGTTTCGTTTCGAAAATATGTGGTTAAAGGAGCAGGGCTTTCTTGATTGGATTGGGGCTAAGTGGGCAGATTATACAGTGGAGGGAGATCCCAGTTTTAAGCTGGTGAAGAAGCTGAAACTTCTGAAAAAAGACCTCATTGTGTGGAATAGGGAGACGTTTGGGAGGATTGAGAAGAAAATTAAGGTAGTGCTGGAAGGTATTCAGATTCTGGATTCTAAAGAGAGCTGAGGAGAGTTGTCCGAGGAGTTCATTTGGCGTAATGAGCTGAGGAAAAAGGCAGAGATTCTGTTGAGTAAAGAGGAAATTTGTTGGAGACAGAAATCTCGGGTTCAATGGCTCAAGGAAGGCGACAGGAACACCAATTTTTTTCATCCGACGGCGAATGCCAATAAGAGGGTTAATCCCATTCATAGCATTTCAATAGATGGTATTCTGCCGGAGGAAAAATCTGCTATTGGGAAGGTATAGTAGATTTTTATCAGAAGTTGTATACTAATCTGCGGTTGCAACGGCCGCTGTTAGATGGGATGCCTTTTAAAGTCCTTAATCAGGAGGATACTTCAGCGCTGTAGTTAGCTTTTTCTGAGGAGGAAGTTAGGGCTGCCCTATGGAGTATGGATGGCGATAAAGCACCCGACCCCGATGACTTCTCTATGGCGTTTTTCCAGCACAGTTGGGAGATTTTGAAGAATGATATCATGGATGTATTTTAGTTCTTCCACTCGAACATGGGCTTCGAAAAAAGTCTTGATGCATCTTTCATCTCTTTGATTCCAAAAAGGAAAAACGCGACTGATATTAAAGATTATAGACCCATTAGTCTTATTGGGAGTGTCTATAAACTCATGGCAAAGGTGCTTTCAATGCAGTTGAGGAAGGTCGTGGGTAATGTTATTTCGGAGTCGCAACACGCTTTTGTGGGGGAACGTCAAATTATTGATGCATCTTTTATTGCCAATGAAGTGGTGGATGATAGACTGAGGAGAGGAGAGCCGGGCTTGATTTGCAAACTGGATATTGAAAAAGCACATCAATTGGGAGTTTCTCATCTATTTGCTTAATAGAATGGGTTTCGGAGATCGGTGGAGAAGATGGATCTTTTGGTGTATTTCTACTGTGAGGTTTTCGGTGATGATCGATGGAGAGCCAGCTGGATTCTTTGGAACCTCGAGGGGCCTTCGCCAAAGAGACCCTCTTTCTCCTTTCCTCTTAATTTTCATGATGGAAGCTCTGAGCTTAATAATGGATAAAGCTATAGTGGGGGGTTTCCTTAGTGGCTTCGTAGTAGGAAATGATAGAGTCCGTGTTTCAGTGTCACATCTTCGTTCGCAGATGATTCTCTTGTGTTTTGTGAGGCAAAGGCTTCTCAGCTAGGCTATTTACGAATGGTCTTGCTTTTCTTTCAGGCTGTTTCGGGACTTAAAGTTAATATCTCCAAGTCTGAAACTATTCCAGTTGGGAATGTAGGAAAGTATACATCTGTCATTTTTTGGAATCTTTTATGACGTGTCATATTTGCAAGGAAGGGTTATACTTGTCCCGTCTCTTGATGTTGTTGACACCATAAATAAGTACATGATATCAAACAATCACTTAGAAGAAAGAAGTTATTTGAGTTCAAATTATATGTGCAGGCAGAGAACAACACAAGTTTGTTTGAAGACAATCGAGTTTTTTTTAATAGTATAAAGTATTCAGGATTGTCTAACCATGAATTAACACTTAAGGTTGGTGTTTCGATGATGTTGTTGAGAAACATTGACCCTGATGCAGGGTTGTGCAATGGAACAAGAATAATCATTACCATGCTTGAGAATCACGCTGTTAAAGCAAATTTTTTGAATGGAAGTAATGTTGGAGACAATGTTTATACCAAGAATATCATTGTCTCCATCAGATGTGAGGTTGTCTTTCAAGTTTCCAGAAAAGATAATTTCCATTGGTAATATCGTATGCCATGGCAATTAACAAAAGTCAAGGTCAATCATTTTTGCATGTAGGACTCTTCTTGAAGAAGCAAGTCATGGTTAGTTGTATGTCGCAGGTTCTAGGGTAACAAACCGTTCTGGCTTGAAAATATTAATACCGATGAAGATGGAAAGTCAACAAATAAAACAACAAATGTTGTGTATAAGGAAATTTTTCAAAATCTATAATATTACCAATAAAATGATGTATTTATAGTTAAGGAGTTGCCTCAAACATTACTTTTCTTAATTTATTCTTTTGATTTTGATTTGCTTATTAGTTTTGCTTGAATATTATTTAATTAAAAAATATTTTTGTTAAACACACGGGTGTAAAACTAGTTAGGCAAGAAATAAAGAGAGTGAAAAATAGGAAGAGATAATCGAGGCCAGGTTCTCACCTGAAAGCTCTGAAAGCTATAAAATCTGAATCTCATTCGGGTTATCGATATTTAAATGTTGATTTTGAATTGTTAGTGCTACTCCGGACAGCCATGTCAGAACTCAGATTACACAAAAATGGGTTTGACGATTCATCTACTATGATATAAAGGGGAATTCAGTATTAAGTAGTATCAAGTATAGTATCGATTTTCTGCTTAATATTGAATTCTCCTTTATATCATAGTAGAAGAATCGTCAAACCCATAAAGGGGAATTCAGATTTAGAATTAAGTATAGTACCTATTTTCTGCTTAATATTGAATTCTCCTTTATATCATAGTAGAAGAATCGTCAAACCCATTTATGTGTTTTGTGTGCTATGTTCTGCTATGATATAAAGGGGAATTCAATATTAAGTATAGTACTGATTTTCTGCTTAATATTGAATTCCCCTTTATATCATAGTAAAAGAATCGTCAAATTATGTGTTGAGTGTGTTGGATTTTTTTCGGAACCGGATCGAACCAATACTTTGGTTTGGTCTTGGATCTAAATTTTCATAGAACTGAACATTTGGGTTGGTCCCGGTTCTCAAACTTAAAAAACACGGAACCGGACCGAACCGATCCAATATGTTGTTTATTTATTTATTTTATTATATATGTATATATATACATATTTATTAAATCATAATACTTTCTTTGTTCTACTTTTTTTGTACTCTTTTGTTATTTTGTTTCCACTGGTTTGTTATGGTACGAGTTTATGATTTCAACATTTTTATTTGTTGAATGTACTTTTATCGAAGGTTTTTTAATTTTTTTTGAAGTTTCGGTCTTTAAAATTTTATTATGTATCTGTATTAAAAAGTAAAAAATCATAGTATTGGTCCGGTCACGTGTTCCAGTGTTCCTGTGTTCTTGGTGTCCTGTGTTCTTCCTGTGTTATCGGTTCCTAGGTTCCCGGTTTGGGTTCCTGGGTTCTGGCAGCACCAACAGTTCAGAACCAACATTGAAATATCGATAACCCAAATGAAATTCAGATTTTATAGCTTTCAGGTTCTCCTCGATTATCTCTTCCTATGTTTCACTCTCTTTATTTATTGCCTAATGCATGCGACAATAATAACTAGCTGTACAATGAAGACCCTATTTATGGTCTCCTCATACAACGAATCTCAAAAGAACTTAGAGAAACAACATGAAAAACCCAATGTGGGATTCATTTGAAAAATAAAAAAGTTAGGATGCAAGATAATGACACTCTGCTATGAACCTAGATTGAATGAGAGTACTATAAATCCAAGACAACAAAGAAGAGTAAGCCATAAATTTAAGGAATTTAAAGTCTATAGAGGCCCACACACACATGGTCAAAGTCCAGCTAGGTAGCTCATTTTGGGCCACATGTTGATTCCTCTTAGCAAGTAGACTTGAGTTCTATCGAAAGCTCACAAGAAGGATCCTTGTCCATTCTTCCTGCACCTAATTTGTGTATCGACTCCCTTCACAAAATTCTTTCTAACTTGTTTTGAAGTTCTAACAAAGGGAATTGTCATTGTCTTGCTTGGGATTATACATGCAAACCTATCGAAGAAGCCTCTAGTGGCTAGCAATGACCTTGAGCACGTCTCCTGATTTCTTATTTTCTCAATTTAAATTCCCACACTCGCAACAGTTTAACTCCTCACACCAACACTACCCATTGAGGCGGCCTACCCGACCCTACCGTCCCGCTTCCATCAAGCTTGTTCACTGTTATCAACGCCTCTAATCTTAATCTGAAAAACTATGCCTCATACTGACAAAGGTCACTAACCAAAACAACTACTCATCTCCAACGCCATCTATCTATCACATTGATTCAAATATAATCCAACACGTCAACTACGATAAAAGAAAGAATACAATCAGACTAGAGTGGCCGTCAAATTTATCTTTAGAAGTTTATAGCATTCCATGAAAAAAAAATTGATCATAAACTCCATGGATTTAAGAGAATTGCTTGTTTATATATATATATAAGAGAGAGAGAGAGAGAGAGGTGGCTGGGGGGGAAGAGGCGATGATTTTAATGATGGATTGGTTATAAATGGATTTAATAGCCACCGTTTTCGTCATTCCACTGGTGTTGGTAGCATCTTTTTGCAACCAACAATGAAAATACCATCTTTACTCTTGAGGAGAGCAATGTCTGAATGATGGATGAATACAGTAGAACGAGAATGAATGGTATAGTCACGCGGCACAATTCTTTCCCTTCTCTGTTTTTTGGTGGTTACATGGCCTCCCAGCAAGCAAAAATATGTGGGCCTTTAATGCCCAAAAAGAGTCTTAACGCTCATTAACTTCCCCCCCCCCTGAAGCAAGATAGTTAAACTAATGTGTTGGTGTATGTATGTTCAATTCTTTCCCAAAAGGTATAAATATTTAAATATCACCTGAGTGGCTGAGTGACAATGAGTTTACAGCAAGGGAAGCTCTGGCTCTAGCAATAGAAGCTCGATAAGGCCAAAGTTCAAAAGAGGAACATCTGAATTTTGGTTACTGAACTACCGCCTATGCTGCCGGTTGCATATGGGTGCCTTGCAAAGTCGCGACAGGAAGGGTTCAAAGCTAGAACCCTTTTCTGCAAACAAGGCATCCGCCGATCATCTACACCTATATAAAGGAAAACCGAAAACCCCTAGTAGGCAGAAAACAAAAAATATTAAGTCGTTCTCTCTTCAATGTCCATTTATAGGATAGGAGTATGGTTTACTCTGAATTGCTTCAAAATATATCCACGGTAAATGCATGTATAAGCAAGGAAAATCAATCTCTTGATTATAGCCTAACATGCTTTACTCTGTACTTATGAATGTGATTTACTCTGAATGGCTTCAAAATATTTCCACGGTAAATGCGCGTATAAGCAAGGAAAATCAATCTCTTGCTTATAGCCTAACATGCTTTACCCTGTACTTATGAATCTGATTTTCTTTTTCCTGTTTCTTGATAATCCTACAACACTTTGTCACCCTAAGGCGTAATGTACCCGGAAAAAGAATCACTATTTATCTTGACCATTGCAAAATACTACCACTCAATAGTAAGCTTAAAATCCCAGGAAACAAAAACCTTGTCTAAGAAGATAGAAACAAAAGAAAATGAGGGTCCATTTTAAGTTTTTTGCAAAAAGTTAAGGATTTTAATGGCACATATACATCAAACATGAATATCCTTAGTGTCCATGTTATCCCATGGCAAGTGAACACTAGGACATGATAGTTGAAAAAGGAGAATTTAGCAAAATGAAACAATATATGAACACTCATTTTGGAATAAGAAAATTTTAAGAATGGACACTCATTTTGGGACATACTACAATTATGAAACCACAGATTAATAATGAATAGCAACAGGCTCGAGTCACGATCTGTAGCAAACGTTTATTTAAAAAAAAAAGAGAAAAAATCAATGTGTTGATAGGCTTCAAAATCAAACACTTCTGCTTCTTTAGGTTGGAAAATCTAACATTATTTCGTTACAATAATCACCAGCCCTAATGTGTCCACAACTTAAATATCCATCAAAATAGACTTGGAAAAGGCATTCAAACAAAACTGAAAACAGTTCAGTTTTCCTCCAAATTATCGACAAGTCATCCCAATCCATCTACATTTGTGTCAATGTTCGTCGGACTAATATTCGAAAACCGCAAATCATCAATAAATATCAACTAGAAAAAAGTCCAAAGCATAAATTAAACTAATTGAATGAAGGGTATGGAAGGAAAATAAAAACGTACTAGAGTCTTCAGCATCATCAGTGCGAGGGAGCATTACTGGCGGTAATGGAAGATCTGTACATGTAATTATTATTAAGGTTTTGAAAAAATGATTTGAGCAAAAAAGATGTTACGAAATCAAAAGAAAAATGGTACCGTCATCGGGAAGAGTGTCTCGCATCCATTCCTCATCGACGATATCGATTAGAATACCCAGACTTACTTCCGCCATTCTTAGTCTCTTTCTCTGTATGTGTGTGTCTCCCTCTGTTTCTGCTTTCTGCTTTCCCACTCTACTTTCACCAGCGAAATATGAACACAAATGAGGGCAAATCACCCCCAATTTTTTACCGCAGTTAGTTTCCCTCGTTAACTGGTCATAAAATTTAGGGTTCTAAACCGAACCATCAAACCACGAAATTGAACCGAATCAAACTGTTTGGTTCGGTTTTGATTGAAGACAGTTCGGTTTTAGTTTCAAAAATTGGAAGACCATGTGGTTCGGTTCAGTTACATTTTTTGGTATCGAATCGAACCAAACCAGTCTATATATTTTTATTTATTAATTATATAATATATATTATATTAAATTTATTAACTATTTTGAATATTTGATTTATTCATATAATATATATATATAGACACATACTAAACCAAATAAAATCTTAATTATTAGAGAACTATTATTTTTCCATTATTTGTGTTTATTTTAGAATTTGTATTGTTTTATTTATGATAATTTGTTGTTAATAGGTTATTTCTTAATTTTGATGTTAATTCCAGATTAAAATCTTATTTTTATTGTTATTTTTAATGTTGGTTAATTTCATTAAAAATTATTTATATAAATCACAAAACCGAACCAAACCAAACCAAACCAAACCAAACCGAGTGGTTCGGTTTGGTTCGGTTCCAAGTCTTACTCGGTTCGATTCGGTTTGATTTGAGATTTTTGGAATCACTAGGAGGCGGTTCGATTTATGATTTTGGCATAAACCAAACCAAATCGAATCACTTACGCCCCTAATAAAATTTATAATCAAGCCACCAAATTTAACAATTTAATACTCCGTAGCTTTTGTTATGGAACGGAGACAATATGTGACAGCAGACAATTTGCGAATTGCGAATCATTAAATAGTAGTACACAACAGTCTTGAGTATAAATAAAAAAACGTAAGTCAGCCTTGTCTCTGGACAGCCCTTTCAGAAGGAAGGGAGGGAGGGAGGGAGGGAGGGAGGATGTCACACTTTTTGCTTAGTGACATGTCATTTTGCCAAAAATTCCTCTTAAATTTAGTAAAGAATCAAAGTCAATCATATTTTACTTTATCAAAGAATATACACCTTTCCAGATATTCAATTTCTTCTGTGGCTAAGTGCTCATTTGTTGTAGTTTATTTGGAGTGATTTTTGATTTTTGGCTTTTGAAAAGCAATATTTAGAGTGTTTGTTTCAGCTTATAAGCCAAAAGTCAATAAGTGAGGTACAACACCCTTTATGCATGGAAAAGCCAAAGCCAAAAAGCTAAAATTTTGAGCTTTTTTGGTTTTTTTTTTTAAGATGAAGACAACTATTTATTAATAAATATTTGATTATCCCCATTTCATCCTTTTATGAAATATACATAAAAATATGAATACTAATTTTGAAGGTTTTTTTTTTAGCAAAAAAATATAACAACTCATAAACAGCTTTTCAACATCTGTAACAAACAGTCTATCATGCAATCAGCCAAAAGTCATTCAGCCATCGGCTTAAGCTATCAGGCAAAAGTCATAAGCCATCAGTCACAACAAACAAGCCCTAAATCAAAAAGGGGCAAGTGATACCATAGCTACTCCTCTTTAATCTCAAACCTTACCTATAAAGGCACCCATAAATAAACTAATCACACCTGATAATAGGTGAAAACAGCTACATAAATCGGCAATAAACTTCAATACCGAATGATTAAAAAAATAGTTTTTTGAGCTACAATGTTTAGCAGTTTAAACAGAATTTAAGCAGAAGTTGTATCAATATCATGTAAGCACCTTTAGTGGAAAAAATAGCTTGGCTCGAACGATGTTCCCAATACACCTTGTCAGAAAATTTGCACAAAACAACTGAGTTATAGAAAATGGCCACCAAAAGAAATGGAAACAGAACATAGGAAATTTAAATACAAAAGAGTTGTTTTATGTTAGGAATTGGAGGCCCAAATTAAGGCATTCTTCTAATTATTCTTGTGAGCCCAAAGCCCCTACTTGGCCCATCTCTTGTGCGGCCCATTTACCTAGTGCAAAAACCGGAAGGCCCCTTCCTCTTTGGGGTCCCTTGCTGCCCGCCTCTTGTGCCTTGTGCCCTACAGCCGTCATATATATTCCATGCTCTCTTCCGTCATTTGGTGAGGAGCGTATGAGAGAGACTGAGAGCTAGTGCAAGAGAAATCCAATTGCAAACGTATACCCCCCCTTTTTCTCTCCCCTCTGGTTTTGTACCTTCAACAGAAATCTATGGGTAGATTTCTCTCTTCGTCTCTCAGATTCTTGGTGAGCTTGTGAGTGTGAGAGTGATATAGATTAGGAGCTCTCTGTGAGCTTCGACTGTTGAGTAAGTACAGAGAGTAGGGAGCTTGGGTTGGGTCATGGGTTGTTGGGGCTTGGTGAGTCGTCTTCTTCGATTGTCTTCTCCGTTCTCGGTTGCCGGAGATAGGTGATCGAACTTGTTCGCTTTGTGGCTCTGACCTTGGGGTGATAGTAGGCTGGTTTTGTGGGCTCGATGGTGGACAATGGTCGGTGAAAGGGTGTCTGAGCCGATGTCTTTGTGGTCGATTATGGCAAGTCCTGTTGTGAGTGCCCCGTTTTTAACCTATTCCCCCGCTACTGAGAAGCGGATGGTTTCAAAACCTTTCAAGCGCGTGGGAATACGCCCGACATCAACTGTGGACTCAAAATATATATAACAGAATCGTTATCTTTATTTTAAGGAAAACAAAGAAAAACAAAAAATAACCAAATTTGTAAAAGGGTTCGGAGGCTAAGTTACGAGGTGGGAAGGGGTTAGACACCCAATTCACCCTTTCGGTCTCAAAATAGGGTTTTGGCTAAATATATTTTTTTATAAAATTAACAGTTTAAATAAGGCATTTAAAATATATATCTGCATATATATAAAGAAATAAATAAAAAACTTATAGCAACCTCATTTTAGAGTTGCAAATATATTTATGAAAATTTTGCCATAATAATGGCTTATTTTAGTGCTATTTGTTATAAAGTTTTGGGCAGCATAACTGCTTATTTCGTGATATAAGATTATTTTAAATAGCATTTTTTTTAAAGATAGAAAGTAAATAAAACTTTTAAAGGTACCTACCTCTTGAAGCGTGGGGGTTTTATCCTGTACCAAACCCCTTTCTGGTAGGCCTTAAGGTGTACTCGCTCTGTCTTTCAGAGAGAGAGAGTCTTTTTGCTGTGTTTTTGCGGGGATTTAGGCAGCGCAACTGCTCCTTTTGTTGATTTTCGCCTCGGGATCCGGGCGGCACAACTGCTTGCTTTACGTGCTTGCTAGCGTGCTTTTGTTGCGGTTGAGTCGAAAATCGGGCAGAGCAAATGCTTGCTTTTGCTGGATTTGACGCCTAGAATCGGGCAGGGCAACTGCTCTTTTTGGTTTTTTGAACCGGTGAAATAGGGTGGAAACCTAGTGGGGTAACTAAGGTTCATTTTGGCTGGAGAGTTTGAGTGTTTAGGGGAGAGATTTGGCAGTTTGGCAAAGCTTCAGGGCTAGAGAGGAAAATGTCCTCGGCGTTCTCTCGGGAGAACAGACCGCGGTGAAAGTTTCTCACGCAGTGAATTTTCTTAACTATATAAAATTTCTGAACCTGGATGCATGTATTTATAGCCGAGGATGAGGGATTCCTTCGCGGTTAAGTTTTAGCTTCTGAGCTTCAACGGCTTGTACCGTGTGCTGAAAAGGTTGCACCATAGGCTAACTGCACCAGTGATTCTTGAAGCTGTGGGCACGGCGCCCAGGATGGTGTGAAGGCAACGCCCACAACCTTTTCCTGTTTCATTTTTGGCACTTTGGCCCCCTGTAATTCACCGTTTATGCATTCTTCTTTTCTTTTGCATTTTAAACCACTGTAACTTGACATTCGTTAGTCCTTTTAACATGTCTTGATATTTTATGACATATCATATACCAGGGGTACAAAATTGGGGTGTCTATAGAGCCCCACAACGATGGAGTTTACGGGTAAACCGAAACTTACCAAGTAAACGAACATCGTTGATAAGAAATAGACTCCCGAATTTCGTGAAAATTATAATGAGAAGGAATGCAATATACGGCAGTTTAGGATGCAGCAGTTTAATCTCAAACCCTAAACACTTTTAATTGGACTAATGTGATAGAGCAGATATGATGCAGATGAAATGTTCTGATGGTCGTGCCTACTGAGTAGGCTACCTATGTATCCTTTTCTGGAATCAGACAAAGCCTCTCCTCCACTTCATAGGAAAAAGACTCTGAAATTTGAGTTGTTACGACCAAACGTAGTTTGGCTCAAGCCGATAGCAAACAACAAGCACTGGGTGGGATAGATGGGACTTTGATTCTTTCCATGTCCCCGGGGTATGCACCCCTTAAGGAAAGAATCCAACACAGATTCAGGTGGGATAGCATGAAACTAATTATTTCCACATCCTGAGGTATGCACCCCTTGAGGAAATAATCAAACAACCACAGATAATATGCATGAGACCAATTATTTCCACGTCCCGGGGTATGCACCCCTTGAGGAAATAATCCAACAGTCAGATATAATGTAATAAACCAATTATTTCCACGTCCTGGGGTATGCACCCTTTTAGGAAATAATCCAACAACCAGATAATATGCATGGCATGGCATAGCATGACATAAAAATATAAAATGCATGCGGCAGGCAAAGTAAAATGCAAACACTTTACCCTTTTTTTTTTTCTTCTTTTTGCGGGCATCCTGCTGGGGATATGATTTTTCTTTTGATTTTTGATGGATGGCCGTTAACTTTGTTGATGGCAGTTACCTTTGTTAAGCTTCCGTTAGGACTTCAGGGCCATTTTGCAGTTTAGAGAAACTTGAGGTTTTAAGTGCTGAAATGACCTTTAGAGGGGAGGAAATGGAAACTTTCCCTTCCCTTATACACTTACGGGAGATGAAGGCAGAAGCAGCAGCAATTCATTTCCTTCTTTTCTTTCTTTCTGCCATTGTTGACGAAGGGAGATATTTTTTCCATTTTTTCATCTTTTCTCAAATTTCTTCAGCCAAATTAATTGTTTTATTCGCCAGATGGCTTCCTCTTCGCGATCTAGGAAGGCAAAAGCTCCAATGGATCCATAATTAGGCGAAGGACGCTGAAAGCTACCACCACTGAACCGAAATGTTGTTCGGTACTGGCATTCTAGAGATGATTGGAACAATATACACCGAGATCGGCATACTCATGTTGCTCATCTTTGAGATCCGGCTGTAAGGCTTCATTTTCTCAAACCCATTTGGTTGAATTTCTTGAATTTATCGGGTTTCTTGATATTTTGGTACTCTTGGAGTATACCTGTTGTAATTTTGATGCCTATGCATGCATGATTTATACTAGGATGATGCAATTTTGGCAATTAGAATATATACAAAATATGAAATTAATCTCATTTAATTTTGCGATGCATACTCATGCAATTGACACTATTTGACTCTGCGATGCATATTTATGCAATTAATATACTTCGATCCTGCGACACATGCTCATGCAACTGATATATTTTTTCTATGATGCACGTGCTGCAAATATTTTTTTTGATGCATGCACATGTTGCTGATATATTTTTTCGGATAATGCACGTGCTGCAGATATTTTTTTTTCGGATGCATGCATATGTTGCTGATATTTTTTTCGGGTAATACACGTGCTGCATATATATTTTTTGATGTTTGCACACTTATACAACATACATATTTTATTTTATTTTGATGTCCATGCTATTTTAGACAAGATAAAACATGCCCTGCGGGTAAATGCAATTGCAAATGAAAAAAAAAAAAGATAACTCTTTTTTTTCTTTTTTCTTTTTTTGCGATAGGAAAATAACCTTAAAATCCTGAAAATGCAACATGCACATAATTTGAGGAATAAATGCACATATTAGATGATAAGAGAAAAATATATATATATATATATATATATATATATATATATATATATATATATATATTAATGCATAGTGAGTATGGACATGACATAATTAATGCAATGACATGAGATATAACATGCATGATGAGATAATAAGGAAAAATAAGAGTTTACCTCCTTTTTCTTTTTTCACTTTTTCTTTTTTCTTTTGATGATGCTTTTTTTTCAGGCACGTAATACTCTCAGTCGAGTGCGGGAAAGTTCCGAGAAGCTGGCCGCCATATATAGGTCTCTGCCTCCGCAGGCAGTGACCTTGACCGAATCAGACAGGGTTGGGCATATTCTTGCAAGCATTTAGCCACTTTCGTAGCTACTTGCTTATTTTTGAAGTTCTTGATGGATGGCCGTTAACTTTCTGGGGATATGATTATTATTTTTTTATTTTTGATGGATGGTCGATAACTTTTGTTGATGGCAGTTACCTTTGTTAAGCTTCCGTTAGGACTTCAAGGCCATTTTGCAGTTTAGAGAAACTTGAGGTTTTAAGTGCTGAAATGACCTTTGGATGGGAGGAAATGGAAACTTTCCCTTCCCTTATACACTTACGGGAGATGAAGGTAGAAGCAACATCAATTCATTTCCTTCTTTTCTTTCTTTCTGCCATTGTTGACGAAGGGAGATATTTCTTCCATTTTTTCATATTTTCTCGAATTTCTTCCGCCAAATTAATTGTTTTATTCGTCAGATGGCTTCCTCTTCGCGATCTAGGAAAGCAAAAGCTCCAATGGACCCGGAATTAGGCGAAGGACGTTGAAAGCTACCACCACTGAACCGAAATGTTGTTCGGTACTGGCATTCTAGAGATGATTGGAGCAATATACACCGAGATCGGCATACCCATGTTGCTCATCTTCGAGATCCGGCTGCAAAGCTTCATTTTCTCAAACCCATTTGGTTGAATTTCTTGAATTTCTCGGGTTTCTTGATATTTTGGTACTCTTGGAGTATATCTGTTGTAATTTTGATGCCTATGCATGCATGATTTATACTAGGATGATGCAATTTTGGCAATTAGAATATATACAAAATATGAAATTAATCTCATTTAATTTTGCGATACATACTCATGCAATTGACACTATTTGACTCTGCGATGCATATTTATGCAATTAATATACTTCAATCATGCGATGCATGCTCATGCACCTGATATATTTTTTTCTATGATGCACGTGCTGCAAATATTTTTTTGATGCATGCACATGTTGCTGATATATTTTTTCGGATAATGCACGTGTTGCAGATATATATTTTTTCGGATGCATCCATATGTTGCTGATATTTTTTTTGGGTAATGCACGTGCTGCATATATTTTTTTTGATGCATGCACACTTATACAACATACATATTTTATTTTATTTTGAAGTTCATGCTATTTTAGACAAGATAAAACATGCCCTGCGGGTAAATGCAATTGCAAATGAAAATAAAAGATAACTCTTTTTTTTCTTTTTCTTTTTTTGCGATAGGAAAATAACCTTAAAATCCTGAAAAATGCAACATGCACATATTTTGGGGAATAAATGCACATATTAGATGATAAGAGAAAAATATGCATGCATATACATACATACATACATGCATATACATATATGTATATACATACATACATGTATATATATATATATATATATATATATTAATGCATAGTGAGTATGAACATGACATAATTAATGCAATGACATGAGATATAACATGCATGATGAGATAATAAGGAAAAATAAGAGTTTACCTCCTTTTTCTTTTTTATCTTTTTTCTTTTTTCTTTTGATGATGCTTTTTTTTTCAGGCACGTAATACTCTCAGTCGAGTGCGGGAAAGTTCCGAGAAGCTGGCCGCCATATATAGGTCTTTGCCTCCACAGGCAGTGACCTTGATCGAGCAGACAGGGTTGGGCATATTCTTGCAAGCATTCAGCCACTTTCGTAGCTACTTGCATATATTTGAAGTCTTGAGAGAGTATTGGTGGGACACTACCCATACTTTTCATTTTAGCTGGGGAGAGGCCACCATGACTCTTTGCGACTTTGTTGCGATCACGGGCATCCCTACTGGCATCGGCAGGAATCTAGAGCTGGACTTTACCCTCCGCCATCAGCATGATGTGGTCGAAGATCTATTAGGCTTTGCACCTGATTATAAGAGTGCGGATGAGATCCATATCTTTAGTGTGAAGAGGTGGCTGGAACAGAATACCAGGCAGGTCGATGATGATGATGATTACGAGGCTGTTACTCGCATAGTAAGGGCGTTCCTGTTCTTTTTTTTGGGGACGACGATCTTCGCTAATTCGACCACCACTCTACGAGTCTCTATCTTGGGATGCCTCTGGGATTTATACCGGGTTTCTGAGTTTGATTGGGGGCAGGCGGCTTAGCTGAGCTTTATTCTTCCATGGATTGTACCAGCCGCAATGACTCTCCGGTCCTTAACGGTTTTTCTCCATATTTGGAGGTATCTCCTACTTATTTTATTATTTTCTGCTGGATACCTGCCTTTTTTTTTTTGGATACTTGCTAGAATTTATGCATCATTTACTGATTGATTTTTTTCTTCTGTCCTTTTGCGCAGGTCTGGGCCTACTAAGTCTTCTATTTTGCTCCTGGCCGGCTGAAGAAGTATATTCACGAGCCGCCTTTCCTTGCTGAGTTCGTGAATGCGAACAGGGTGGAGGAGGTTCGGGATGGCTCCAGCTGTCCGCAGCGATGGTACGAGAGAGGATTGCGAGCTCTCGTCCAGATATGGTGCATCTCGTTCCCTGAAGGGGTTTGGCTGAGCCATATCTGACTTCTCTAGAGATGAGCAATCGACACATCTTGATGGTGTCGATCATGATTGACTCTTTATATATGGGTAAGCTGGTCAATCGTCAGCATTTCCTTTACCCTGTGGGCCCAGTGACACCACCTGCACCACCATCATGGGTGATTGTCCCGGATATCTTGCCGAACAAATATCAGTGCCTAGCGAGATATACTGTCTCTCGTGACGATTATCCTGTCATGCCATATGAAGAGTTTCTGAGGACAGTACTCCACCCTGTTCTAACAACAATTAGACGTGCTTCAGTTGTCTCAGATAGAGTCGAGGCCTTCACGTCTGGTTCTAGTGTCCAGGCTGATTATTTTGTGCCTGCTGAAGATTTCTCCACCTTCCAGTATTCTCGTGAGGGAAGACTTATGGAGGAAGCTTTGCCTGATGCTGAGGTCCCGGAGCGATATCAGATTCCTGAGCGGGCTCGCGTAATATACACTTTCCTCTTTTTCTTTATTTCTTTATTTCTGCTTCTTTTTTCCTGCCTTTCTCCAGATTTGATGTATTTATATATTTCAGACTGATATCTTTTGTTTAGGTGGACGTCTCATCATACCGTAAAGTGGTGAAAGGCTTCTTCGGCCTTGTCAAGTTGTACAAGCTGATGGTAGACGAATTTACTTGCCGGGGCAATGATGTCGTAAACCGAGCCAGGCGCCGGGATGACAATGATGAAGCAGACGGATCAGGTCGCACTCGGGCAAGAGGACGGGAGTATAGGGTTGGCGGGACCGGCCTTAGGGTTATGGGCGGAGGCTTGGAGATGGAGCAGATCATCACGAGCTCATCAGCCTTTCATATATGTATTTTCTTTCTTTTTTCTTTTTTCCTTTGTACCAAACTTTATATTTTAATACAATGTAATGTATTTTATTCTACGATGCATAATTTTTTGACTCAATTATTCTAGTGATGCCTAAAATAAAAGAAAATAAACCATTACCTAATGTGGAGACACACTGCACTCAAGGATGGTGGTTTTTAAGGATACACTTTTGGATTTTATTGAGGGTTGCCGATGTTCTACGGGGAAGGAAAGACAGCCGCCTCCTTCTGTGCGATTTTTTCTTAATTTAAATTTGTAAAGGCTATTGCATATCCTCACGCTTCGCTTTCTCGTAAAAAGGGCGGATATGGCTACATTCACTTGAGTTCGGAGGAGCGGTGAGGTTCGAGGATGCGACCGCGCCCCGCGGCCTGTTTAGGGGTGCGTGCGTGCGCGTGAATCGCGGGACACCCTGCTCTCGTTCCACCCTCCCTTGTTTAGGGGAAGGCGAAATCGAAGTGCGAGAGGAGTCGTTGTCATATTAGCACGTTGGAATGTGCCTCGGTTGCCTTGAGTGGATTTTGTATCAAAATGGGAACTAAGGTTTCCTCATGTCGGGGTTATCCCTTATTTAGTGGATAACGGGATATGGGAATGCATTTTCCATTCTCGTTCTCCCTTTTTACAGGGGGGATAATAGAGAAGTGCAAGAAAAGATATTGCGGCGCCCCACATGGATTTATTAAAAAATGGCCTTATATTGGCCCAATCGATCGTCATAAGGGAGCTATGGGTTTCCCGCATCAAGTTATCCCTTGTTTAGGGGATACCGAGGATATGGGAATACATCACCCTCGTTCCATTCCATTCTCCCTTTTTTAGGGGAGAAACGAGGGAAGTGCAAAGAGAGGAATGTTGCGTGGCCCGGATCGAAAGTTTTTAGAGTCGCCACCTTTATTTTAAGGCAAAAATAAAGGAAAACCGAAGAAGAAAAACTAGAGATTTTAGAAAGCGGGTTCGGGGGCTAAGTTACGAGTTGGGAAGGTGCTAGGCACCCAACTCGCCCTTCGATCTCAAGCGTTTTTGGGTGAAATATGCTCATTGTTATATTAATCTAGCAAATAAATAAGGTCTTATTTTGACAAGGGAAAATTAGCAGAATACATTCGTGGCTACATTATTTGGACTCGCGGCGCCTCCTTCCAATAATTACAAACACATTTAAGAATATTTGACCATTATAACGCTCTTTTACATAATTTTTCCTAATCTAATCCCAAAGGCAGACCTGGCGGCTTATATTGGCTACATTGTGCTGCGGATTTAAAATACAACTTTTGAAAATAAATAAAAAGAAAAAAAAATATAAATGAAATAAAAATATGCCCTTAAAGGTATTACCTTTTAGGCGGTGGTGTGCTTAAGCTCATTTCTGCGGGAGAGGGGAGTCTTTTTTGTTTAGAATTGAGCCCAGATTTGGAGTTTGAGCTGGTTGAGGCCTAGTTTGAGCTGGGTTTGAGGCTGGGGCCTGAGCTAACTTAAGGGCCAGTGTTGGCTTATTTGGTAGGTTTGGCCTTTTTAGGTTAAGGCAGGATCACTGGGAAGTTTTTAGGGGCTTCCACTCACCTATCTACGCACCTCTACACTAAAGTTATCGGAGAAAGCAAGCGAGCTTTCTTTGCGATCTAAAATCGCGGTGAAATTGTGTTGAAGCGAGGCCGGGCATGTCTATTTATACTTGCATTTAGGGTTTCACGAAATTCTTTCATTTCCTCACATGATGAGTTGTACCTTGTGCATAAAGACTTGTACCAATTCTTTGTGAGAGAGCATGAGTGAAAGCTTGGTGCCACCAAGCTTATGCTTAGTGCACGACACAAGCTGCCTTGGGGAGCACCAACCCCTTTTTGAAGTTTCAAATTTTGACACTTTCCTCCCTGCCGATTATTTGTTCGCGCATCTGCTTTTCCTTTCGCATTTTTGACTTACGACTTGACATTTGTTAAGTTTTAACGATTTGATATTTTATGTCGGTTATACAAGTCGAAATGGGGTGTCTGAGCCCTCCAGCGATGGAGTTCTGGGTAACCTTTTGAGTAAGAGAACATCGTTGATTAACAAAGACTCTCCAATTTCGTTCATTTAAGAACGAGGAGAATGCAATTGGTAGCGGTTATAATGCTTGATGACATGCTATCCAAACTCATAACCTAGACATTTTTAGTCGGTTATAAAAATTATCGAAGTTTTTAGCAGTGTGAATTTAATGTGCTCGATGGTCGGACCTACTAATGTAGGCGCCTACGTATTCAATAATAAGCGGAGACCAAATGCGTAGTTCGGGCCAAAACCTTAAACTACAATGGAAAAAGATTTTTGTGTTTTCGAAAAAGCCGTATTCTCGGTCAGCAACCGTTGTCAAATACGGTATGAAGATTTGAATGTTTTTACATTACCACCTGACTAGTTGAAATGTGTTAAGAAAATTTTTCTAATTATATCGGGCCTTGATATGTCTTGTTTCCGACATAATCCGAAAACTTTCAAATATCGAGCGTGTTTGACTAAAGATCCGTTGTCGAGCATTTCAAATGCGTTACCACAATTTCAACCGGTCAATACCTTGGCATTGAAATGTGTTAAGAAAACTTTCTAGGTATGTCGGGCCTTGATCATTTGTCTTGTTTCCGGACATAACTTCGAAATCTTGAGATATCGAAAATTGTGCTTGACTAAAGATCCGTCGCGAACACGACGAATTGATCATTCTTCAAGTTTTTTCGAAATTGTGCGAGTGGAAAACATTCTTTTTCCTTCCTCTTTTTTTTTTTTTTCCTCTTTTTTTAAAAATATTCTTCTTTTTGTGTTTTGAAATATTCCTCTTTTTTTTTGTGTTTTGAAATATTCTTTTTTTTTTTTTTTTTGAAATATTCCTCTTTTTTTGTGTTTTGAAAACTCATTTTGAAAAAGGATTTTCTTTTATTTGAAAATAAAACAAAAAATTTTTTTTTTTCAAAATTGTTTTCAAATTTTCTAAAAGGAAATGATACGGAGTCGGGGTAGAATCTTGTACGACTTACCTTTTCGCTTGGTTGGTTTGCAGTTGGTTGGTTTGACATTTACGCACTCTTTCTTTGGGGAATTTCTTTTTTTTTTTTTTTTTGTTTTTTGATTGTGATGGTCGGACCCATCGATGTAGGGCTTCCACGCATCCTTTTTTTTCATGAACGGACAACTGCCGTAGTTCGGCCTCGAAATGAGGATTTTATTCTTGCTTTCTTTTTCTTTTCTTTTCTTTTCTTTTCTTTTCTTTTCTTTTTTTTCTGTTGATTTTTTTTTTCTTTTCATTTTTCTTTCTTTCTTTTTCTCTTCCTTTGATTCTATTTTTTTCTTTTGATTTTTTTTTTTTGATTTTTTTTTTCGATCCGGCTGGGATGTTTCTTTTTTACCCTTGTTCTACCTTATTGAAAAGTCTTTTCCTTTGCCTCACTTTGTTTTCGGCTTTAGCTGGAAAATTTTCTTGATGCTGCTGCACTTGTTCTTGTTGCTCCTTCTAACCTTGGTCAGAAGCTCCCTTTTTTTCTTTGTCAATAGAAGATCTTTTGTATCACCGGTGATGTCATCTTTCTTTCTTTGTTGTTTTTTTTTCGCTCCATCTTCTAGCTTCAAATTTAGCGAAAATATCTTCTTCTATTTGCTGCACAAGATTTCTTCTGTTGCATGTACCTGGAAATTTCTTTCTTGCACATGCATTTTCCCTTCTCCCGATTTTTTTTTCTTGTTTTTTTGTTTTTTTTTTCCTGAAATACTTCAGATTTGCTAGATTTTGGCACTGTTTGACACTTTTGAAGCATTCCTGACCTTATTAATGATGCATATGCATGTCCTATTTATGCCTAAATGATGTAATTGAGTGATAATGCATGTAATTTCTGTGATTTATTTTTGCGATGCATGATTTGAAATAGTGGTCACTATTTGACCCTACTATGCATGATTTATGTTCTAAATGCAAATGGGGCTATATGATGCATGTTTTACATTAAATCACATTTTTGCATGCAATAGAATCGCGAAACGGAATATTCGGAGTATAAATTTAATTTTTCCGAAACGCTTTTTTTTTTTGGGCATATTTTCGGATAAAAACATGACAAAACAGATATTTTTCATGCCCTTAGCTTTATTTTCCTATCATGCAAATGCTGCAGGGGTATAGTAAATACCACAAAGATATTTATTTTGATGATTGGTGATATTTTACCTTCTCTTTGTCGTAAATGCTCTCCATGGCGCCTTATTGGGCCGAGATGAAATGCAAAATATGAATGCATGAATTATTTTATTTGATGTAGATGCAAAGCAGAACATTTATAAGATGATGCATGAATTTTTCACATTTTATTACGCACATGACAAATGCAGTCATAATATGTACGTTAAGATGCAAAATTAATTACATATATGAATTGCTTGTATTTTTTTTTTTTATGGTTTTTGATTTTTTTATTTGAATGAATTTTTTTTTATGGATTTTGAAAAAGAATGATTTTTTATTTACATGTAAATTTATGCACATGTATGAAAATAGTATGTGACAATTTAAAGAATTATTTTTTTTCTTTTATTTATGAACAAGGTTTTTTTTTTAATTATTTTTTTTTTGCTAAAAGAATTTATTGTAAAAAATGAAGTATAAAACATGCTTTATGTTTATTATTTACTTAAATGATCAGACAGAAGGAGATAAGGGTAGAGAACTTACCCGCGAGCTTTTTTTTCGTGTTCGGGCAGGGACGGCCTGGGCGCCCGTGACGTCAAGATGATGACGACGATGATGATGATGATGATGATGGTCATAGCCGCTGCCGGCAGGTCGAGGAGTTGTAGCGGTCCCGTGATTGGGTGGTGGTTTTCCGTGTCGGGCCGTCCCGAAAGCACATTAGCTTGAGTTCCTCGCGAACATTAGTATCTTTTTTCTATTTTCTTTTGCACATTTTTTTTTTTTGCATTTTTTTTTTGTAAAAGAAATCAGACAAACATTATGAAATAATGCAATATAATGTATATGATGCAATATGTTACACATGCAAAAATAAATTCATGCGTAAAATAAAACTATACCTGACATCTAAATGTAACTAGCACGTCAGACTTTGAGAAAGGGTTTTTGAGAATACACCTTTGATAAGAGCGGCTTTTTGGGTGATATTGAACGGAAAGATGGTCAATCTCTTATTCTTTCTGTGCATTGGTCGTTTAGTCCGCGGTCAGTCGTGAGCTTCCTTTTGTAGGTTTTTTTTTTTTTGCGATCGACGCAAGAAGAGATGATGGTTGAGCCGAATATCATGGTACCAAAGATTCTATCCGGATAACGGGACATTGATGATGAGGATGAGGACACTTCGGGGCTCTCATGCCGATGAGTCTCAGGGTTTCTTCTTCGCCTCGCAGAGAGTATATGGCCCTGGCCGGTGGACGCCGCAGTAATCGATGGACCACTGGCTATGGTCGCAAGAAAAGGATTGTTTCGGGAAAACAAAGGGGTACAGTGCAATAATAGATATGTACAAATGCCATTAATGCATAATCTAAATTTCTTTTTTGCAATTATTCCTAAGTTGCACCTTAGGACCCGTAATATTATATTTTAGTATTTTATTGTGAGCTTATGTCGTGGTTTTTCTTTTTCTTCATTGTCACCGAGCCTCTTTTGCCTCGCTGAAGACGAGAGATAGGATGCCGAGGTTTCAAAGAGTGTCTTCCTCTCCTTATTCTCCCGATATATATTTTTATTTGTTTGGCTCTAACTTTTGCCTAGGCCGCTCTTTCGGTTTTCAACCTAGCGAGCCCTTTATTTCTTTTTTTTTTTTTTTTTTTTTTCATTTTTTGCTTTGCTCTAATTTTTGCCTAGACCGCCTTTTCGGTTTTTACCTTATTTTCTCCTTTTTATTTTTCATTTTTTTTTTTGAATGCCCTAACTTTTGCCTAGGCCGCCCTTTCGGTTTTCAGCCTTTTTTTTTTTTTTTTTTTTTCTTTTTGCCCTAACTTTTGCCTAGACCGCCTTTTTGGGTTTTCACTTTGGGCCTGGAGAGGGAAGCACTTGTTGGATAGAGTAGATCGAGCACCATACCTTTTGAGCTCGTTGAAATTGAGGTCGAACAAGGTCTTCTTCTTGGCTTGTGGGGAGTACGACATCTCCCCGACCGGATCTTTTGACAATATACGGCACATCGTGGAAGAGAGGGGCCTTGATAAGTAGCCCCCAAAGCATTTTTTAGTCCGTGACGGCATGACATGATAGCGAGGTTTCCCCAAAGGGGAGTGAATAGGTCTTTTCTTGGTCTCCCTACGCTTTTGATTTGACTATAGCTCAGAATGCTGTTGTTGGATTTGGGAATGGTCACTATTTTTGGACAGCCAGATCGGGTATTTTTTTTTTCTTCTTTTTTTTTTTTGTTACTATTTTTTTTTTACCCGAATGAAGTTGACGTTCGGCTGTTTCATGCTTTCTCTTTTTTTTTTTTCAACTTGTAGTGACCATTCTGACTTGATGCAGTGGAGCTTTTGTCTGATTGGCTGAGCATCCGGACATATGAGGGTCCGGTGTTTAACCATGGCTGGGTCTACCCTTGACACATCTTTATAGGACCAGGTAAGCATGTCCACGAACTTTTTGAAAGGATCCATGAGTGGTGTTCTTTTGGAGCCTTGCCGGTAGTTGCCGATTCTCGACTTCTTTTGATTTCCTTGTCCGCCCGCATTGATGGTGGATCGGTCTTCGCTGTCGTTGATGATGTCTCTGCTCTACGACTTTACAAGCTCAAGCAAATTTTTTTTCTTTTGGGGTCCAATTAAATGACTCATTATTATATTTATTTAATGTGTCTTTTAATGTAGGTGCAACTAAGAAATAAGCAAAGACGTTTAGATTATTATTAAAAGCACAACGTACAGGGTTAATTACATTATTGAGGACCTGGGGTTTGAGATCCTCAATTGTGGGAGCGGATTGGTAGATGACCAAACCGTAAGGCTAGGGAAAGGAATAGGGGTACTAATTTTAAGGAGCGGATTGGTAGATGACCAAACCGTAAGGCTGTGGAAAGGAATAGGGGTAATATATCCAAAGTAGTCCACCGATCTGCGGGCGTCCAAAAGTGGGTCGGTCGTAGTATACTAGTTCTCGCAGAGGTTTATTAGAAATGAACTCAAACTCGGAGGAGTTTTTTTTTTTTTTTTCGAGTGCCTTTATCCAACATACCCAGGAAGCTGTTCCCCAAATTTTCATTAGAAACTTCTTGGTTTAGAATTTTGAGCATCATGACTTTCACATCTTCGATGTCAGCCTCCAATTTGGCAGACGGGAAAGTTGGGTTTTGGTATATGTTGGCTGGATTTAGGAAAGCTGGGTTATTTTCTGTTGTGCAGGGGTTCGGGCCGGTGGATTTTGGATATGGGTTCTGGGTTAATGGAATTTGGGCATTATAAGGGTTCTAAGTTGGATATGGGTATTGGGTTGGATATGGATATTGGATTGGTGGGTTGGTGTTTGGTTGGGAGGTTGGATTTGGAGGAACATGGAGGGTTGATGCTTCTTTGGGGACTGTAGCGGATTGTTCATTTTTTTGCTGCCATACTGCTTGGATCTGTATTTTATGAGCCGATTCTCGCCCATGTCCGACTGTTTCAATTAGCGCACTATCTCGCCTTTCCAAGTTCGCAGTTTCGAGGAAAATGGGTTATGGAGGTATCAGGAGGCTGGATGGAGGCTATCTGGGCTTGAAGTACAGCGTGCCTTTTTATTAATATTTTATTATTATTATTTTCATGTTCCCTACAATTGACCGGATAAGCACCTGCTTTATTTTGACAGTCAGACTTTCCTCGAACAAGGGATTCTTTCTCCGCAGTATAGGACCAACGATTCCACCTCGCTTTCGACTCCCCAGATCGGATCGTCCCGTGCGAAGGGCCTATACTCTTTTCAGGATCCACCATTCGGAATGGTCTAGGTCGAGCATCTGAGAATTATAAGTCAGCCCCTGTTTATTATTTATTGTCTATATTTTTTTTTGTGCGCACTTACTATGTATTTTTTATTTTTATTTTTGAACTTGCGCAGTTTTTTTTTTGTTTGACATATATATTTTTCTGATTTGAATTTTTTCTGATTTTTTTTTTGATTTTTTGATTTTTTTTTTGACAGGGGCTGACCCATAATTTAAAAATGCAAAAACCGGTCGGTCTGTGAAGTGTCCTGAAAAACTATATGCATTCTAACGTTGGCTTATGCAGGGGTAGGTGGCCGTGGTGTAGGTAACGCTCGAATATATTTACATGCGTGCACGTGTGCGCGTATCTAGAAAGCAAGAAAATCTTTATTTATTTTACAGATATAGAAAATAAAACAAATTTGGCCTGTCTTGCTGTTTGTGTGGATTTTCTCGGCTTGTTTAGTTTGAGCGCGAGCAAGCAAGCACATCACATTAAGAAATAGAAAGAAAAGTGGGGAAACTATCTATCCCTATTAATTACAAATTTTGGTCCTATGCCCCCAAAATAAAATGACATAATGAATGCAGAGATGTACAAATATACAGATTTACAGAATAAAGTGAAGAAGAAAAAAAAGGAACTGAGAGAAATAAATGAAAGAAAATAGAGCCGGAAGTAAAGCCCCAAATTTTGTTTGTCTTGCTCGAATTTATTTGTAAAATATATAATATATATATATATATATTTTTTTTTATTTTTCGAAATTTATTTTTTAATGTATATATATATATATAATAGTGTTTGAAGGCTTTTGATCGGCCAAGTACGCGGCGTTGTATGCCCCGGCGATACCACACCCTATTCAGAATGCTTTTGGGGTATCAATGGAGTTTCCAGCCAATATACTTAGACCGCCTTATATATATATATTTTTTTTTATTTTATTTTTTGATTTTTCGAATTTTTTTTTTTTTTAATACTCTCGAATATGCCTGTAACAGATATCGGAACGAGACTGCTGCCAGATGGAGGATCATATCCACAAATATAGCCACGGCCGTAATGGGAACACTTTATTGAAATGCGTAAATTAATATAACGAGCATATTGCGAAAAACAAAGAAAAGCCAAAAAAGGTTTTATTTTATGAGTCTAGCCCTCCATTTTATTTAAAATAAAACGACATCCCCAGCAGAGTTGCCACTGTGAGGTTCAGATGTGCTCCGCGCCCGCCCTCTTGGATAGACGTGCGGATGCAGGACACCACCGCTTGCTCTCGCTCCACCCTCTCTTGTTTAGGGGAAGACGAAATCCAAAGTGCGAGAGGAGTCTGCTATATTAGCACGTTGGAATGTGCCTCGGTTGCCCTGAGTGGATTTTGTATCCAAAATGGGAACTAAAGGTTTCCTCATGTCAGGTTATCCATTATTTCGTGGATAACAGGATATGAGAATGCATTACCTTTCCATTCTCATTCTCCCCTTTTTTCTCGTCGGGGATAATAGAGAAGTGCAAGAAAAGATATTGCGACGCCCCACTTATGGATTTATTAAAATGGCCTTATGGCCCAATCGGATCGCTATGGGAGCTATGAGGTTTCCGCATCAAGTTATCCCTTGTTTAGGGATACCGGATATGTGAATACATCACCCCTCCATTCCGTATCTTCCTTTTTTAGGGAGAACAGAAAGTGCAAAGAGGGAATGTTGCGTGGCCCCACCGGATCTGAAAGTTTTAGAGTCGCCACCTTTATTTTAAGGCAAAAATAAAGGAAAACCGTAAGAGAAAACCGAGATTTTAGAAAACGGGTTCGGGGCTAAGTTACGAGTTGGGAAGGTGCTAGGCACCCAACTCGCCTTTCGGTCTCAAAGCGTTTTGGTGAAATATGCTCATTGTTATATTAATCTAGCAAATAAATAAGGTCTTATTTTGACAAGGGAAAATTAAATGATACATTCGTGGCTACATTATTTACTTGACTGCAGCCCGCCTCCTTCCAATAATTACAAACACATTTAAGAGTATTTGGCCATTATAATGGCTCTTTTACAAAATATTTCCTAATCTAATCCGGGCAGCACAACGGCTTATATTGGCTACATTGTGCCGGATTTAAAATACAACTTTTTGAAAATAAATAAAAGGAAAAAATACAAATGGAATAATAAAAAAATACGCCCTTAAAGGTATTACCTTTTAGAGCGGTGGTGTGCTCGCTCTGTCCTCTGCGGGAGAGGGAGTCTTTTTTTGTTTTGAATTGAACTGACCGGAATTGAACCTGGATTTGAACCGGACCGGAATTGAATTGGCTGATTTGAGATCGGGGCTAGTCAACTCGAGGCGAGTGACGCTTTATTTGGGTAGGTTTTGGCCTTTTCGGGGCGGAACCTAGACTTAAGTTTTGACTTTTTAGCTCGTTACTCGGGCGGCAGTAACGGCTTATTTTGGGATTTTTGAATTGGGTTTTAAGGTGGATACCTAACAACTAGGCTAGGGATCACTTATAACCTATGGGTTTTTGGTTTGGCAGAGTTTGGCTGGGGTTTGGAGATTTTAGGGGCTTCCACTCACCTATCTCGCACCTCTCGTACTAAGTTATCGGAGAAAACGAAGCAGAGCTTCGCTGCGATCTAAAAATCGCGAAGTGAAATTGTGTCCAGAACTGGGAGCCGGGCATGTCTATTTATACTTGAGGAGCAGGACATCGCTGGAATTCTTTGATTTCTTCTCCCGCATCAACAGCTTGTACCGTGCGCATAAGGAGTTGTACCATTTCTTTGTGAGAGAGGCTGAATAGGAACTCCTTGGTGCGGCCAAGCCCATGCTTGGTGCGGCACCAAGGCTTCTTGAGGTGGCACCAAATGCTTTTTTTGAAGTTTCAAATTTTGACACTTTCCTCCCCTGCAGTTCACTGTTTCGCGCATTCTGCTTTTTCTTTCGCATTTTTGACTTCTGCAACTTGACATTTGTTAAGTTTTAACATTCCTTGATATTTTATGTCAGTTACATACCAGGGGTACGAAATTGAGGTGTCTACACGTGTTTGTTCTTTGAATTTCCAATTTGAATATTTACTCGAAAGAGATGCATAAGCTCAAGCAGAAACAAGAGTTTATAGAATTTTAACTATTATGTGCAAAAGGTGAATAGAAACATATCCACTTGCAGTAAATTAGAGTAACAAATTGTAATACCCCAATCCCACATCGGGTAGATGTGAGACTTGTGTTTGATTTATAAGGTAGTCATACGCTACTACTGGGCACCAATATTACTCATGGACTTTTGAGGCTTGTGGGCGCGATGACCCAAGATCTTTGCATGCTACACGTAATGGCTCGGACTCGGGTCGTTATACAAATAATAAGTTTCTCAGTCCAAGCCTCATACTAGAACAATATTAACATTTTTATGACAAATTATTCAACTCCTGGTTGAGAAGTTTAAGAAAGTACCTTCATGACAATTTTATAAACATTGTCTGCAATAAGAGAAGCTTCCTACCCAGATTCCTTACTATAATAGATGTACATGATTTTAACCCTGAACAAACAAGAACCAAGTTAATTCTAATCTAGCTCATCACTTCTCAGAAAGATTTAAAATAACATCAACTCTTGCCGCCAACAGTGTCATGATGAAAAAAAGAGTGCATTAAGCAAGATCCATGAACGTCACTAGCCAAAATCAATTGATACACTCCCTCTATTCAATGAAAATAGTACCAGGCTAGCTTAACAACACCAAAGTCAGTTTGACTATTTTTTGGATCAATATTTTGGCAAACATTTAGACAATAAAGTTATAATCAAAATAAACTCAAGAATAAGTACTCTGCACTGCAAGCTTCATAATTTTCTGCAAATAAATAAATTCAATCAAATTTTTGTTTGGAAAAAGTTAATTTCACCTTGAAAATTGAAAATTGAATTTGTGAATTACGGTACAAAACTTTGTTAATTTTTGAATTTGTGAGTCGCGATGTAAATTAATAATAATAAAAAATGAATATTTCATCGATCACAATATTTTATACCGTGATATATAAGCTTGTTGTAACGTACCTCTTGCTCATTAAATGTATCACGGTCTTTTCACGTCAAAAAATAACTTTTTTCGATTGAAAATAAAAAGAATACTAAACTATAAGAAAATTAATAGTGTACCGCCGGAATCTATATATATATAAAAGCAGGGTAGTCTATATAGGGAAAAATCCCGCCAAAACTTTGTTTCCCAAAATAGAAACTCCTATTAACAAGAAGCAATTAAGGAATTCTTTAATTAAATAATTCAAAGACTCCTTGGAACTTCCATCGTGAATTATCCAAATTTGCACAGTTTTTCAATTCTCGATTGTGTCAAACGAAAATGAATCAACACATTGTAAATGATAATTAATGAAAATGGATTAGTTCACAATCACCATCTCATTCTTCGTATATGATCAGCTACATGCAAGAATAGTGAACCCATCAAATATTGTTCAGCATTTATTTCACAATCTCATTCCTCACCTAAACAGTGATTCTTCACAACATGAACCCATCAAATATTGAAATATTATACTAAAAAATCAAGTAAATCAAGAAATACCTAAAATTTGAGATGTAAAAAAACCATTGACAAATTAGAAGTACCATAGAATAAAAATCAACAAAACAAAATATCTTTCGAAAATTCTAAATGATTAAAACAATTCGGAGATTTATCTAAAAATAAATAACAAAAATCGATGTATAAAAATATTAACAAATTCACAGTAGATTTAAATGTCAAAAATATTTTTTTATACAAAAAAATTAAACACAATGTTTTTATGTGATTTCACTAGATTTGAATACTCCTCGAAACATTCATCATTTTTTTTTACAGCAAACTTTATCATTTACAATTGCGTCTCTTATAACATTAAATAGTCAAAACTCCTTGAAACATACACCATATTATTAAACCCCAATTTTTTTTCTAAAAAATTGACTTTATTTTATCAGATCTTAAATATACAAGTCTCTAATTTTTAAATCTAAACAAATCAGTTTTTTTTAATAGAAAATAGTTGCCTCCAACATTATTTTTTCTTTTTCTTTTTTGAAATTTTGTTTTTCTTCTTTGTTTCGCTTGAGTATAAGTTAATTGAAAAAATGTATGATCGTGCGTTTAACGCACGGGTGTAAAACTAGTTTCACCCGATCCAATATTTTTAGACAGTTGGGAAAACCGGAGAAGGAGTTTGGGTTGGCAAGACAAGGAACATGAGATGGAACTAGAAGACAGATGCAAGCGATCAAGCGAAGGAACCAAAACGAGCACCCTGAATGCAATTGTAAATCATAGGGATTCGCTTTTCTTCCCTTTCTGAAAAAACGGATCAAAATGCCATAAAAGAGGATCTCGTATCTCATTCTTAAGATATGGTCCAACTTCCGGAAAGTCTCCAAGCTCTCGAATTTCCATCGCCAACATCAAATGGCTCCTCTATATCTTCGACATCAACGCGATCGGTACCCATATCTCCCTCCCTCCCATAGCTAGCAATAAACCTATCCTCGCTTGGGCATGGTCCACCATCGCAGCAGTACAAACAAATCAACTAAAGAGCCCGGCCAAGGCAGCAAACTCACTCGCTTCTTCGGCAGCTCGGCTCGCAACAAGGATAGATACAATAATGAGCTTGTAAACACTAATACTTAGATTACACTCACCGGCCAGAAAAATTGGAAATTGAAGTAAGTTTTTGTGATTTGCGAATCCAATTTCTAAAATTAGGGCTTGGAAATTGAGCGAAATTGGAAAAAAAAATTTTGTGAATTCTTGGCTAATCGACTCTGGATGCTAATAACTTGACCCAAGATTTCGATTTAGACTTAGAATCTGGCTTTGACTGGACCCATCACAGATTTAATGGTTTATGGAAAGCTTCATCGAAGAGGAAGATGAAAAGAGGCGAGAGGTGAATCAACAAGACATATACCATTCATGATCCTGTTAATGGACATTGGACAATCAAGAAAAGATCAAACTAGCCATCAGGTGGAAGGGCTCGTGCCATTAATTAACGTCTAAAGTGTGACAGGTCCAAAATGGGACAAATGGTAACTTTGAGCGTGAAATTAAAATGTTTTTTACTTTGGGGCGTTGAGTGAATTTTAGTGGTTACTTTGTTGGGGGGTGGGGTTGGTTTAAATATGGTTTGGCCTATATATGCACACCAATGCTTCACCAACATATACGGAGTATCTATATTAAAATACAACTTGGATTGTATATGTGCAATTGATAAATGCTAATGAGGGGTCGAGATCAATTCATTTACCGAGATCATACGGTCCCAATTTCGTCTAGATTTCACATGTGCGAAGGGCGGTTGAGCAACCCCTACACACCCCTTCTCATATGTTCTCTCCACTTCCTCTCTTTGAATCGGTATAATTCCAACTGGTATTGTTGTCCTATTTAAGAATAAAAATAATTATTTACAAAGTTAAAAAAATACTAAAATTTTAAATTGAAAAATAATAAATTTAAATCAATAAAAGTGATAATAATAATTTAAATTGAGTGTATAAAACATTCTTCCGATTTTTAATGTTGTTAAGAAGGGTGGATTCATATTTTTTTATTTAACCATTTTTTAAAAATGTCTAAAACACAATTTATTGAGTTTTTCTTTAGGTGGTTTGGGTTTTAAAATGGGTATTATCTTTTTTGGAAATTTTTTGGTTTAACTAAGAATATGTATAACCATTAAGACCACTCTAAAAGATAAACTATTTTTATGTTATTAAGATCACTCTAAAAGATAAACTGTTTTTATTTTATTTTTTAAAAATAAGAATAAGTAATAATATGTATAATTACTAATTTGGAATTCTTCCGATTTTTTACGTTCTTATTAATATGTATAAAATATAAAATACACTTTTCATTAAACACATAGTCACTTTTTTATACCAACATAAAAAAGAGATATTAATTGTTTAGTGTCTATCTTCTACAGTAAATCTATAATATAAAACAGGTTACGCAGTTAAAAAAATTAATACCCTTGGTGTACGTGTTAAAAAAAAGTTTATATTTTAACGAAAGATTATTAATTATATAAGGGCAAAGCTGGTTGTCCTCCTCAAAATCTAACAAGATACCGCATCTGTTTTTTTAAATAAAATTACAAATAAATGTTTTAATTTTTTTCTCCACTGCTGACATCCTCCCCAACTTGCGCCGTGCCGTAGGCACGGGCACAAAGACTAGTTATATAACAATGCTTAATGATTCATATTTATACATACATACACATTTTCCTATAGGGAATTTCCTCATCACAAATCACTCCCTAATATAAAAGCCTAGCAATGGCTTCAGCTTCCTCCTCACAGGCTGCGGTAGCAATGAAGGCGGAGACTCGATCATTAGGGTACCGTGCGCCTCCAAGCATCAACCTAATCAATGACAATCAGTAAAGTTAATATCATGTTATGTAGGCGTTTGCTTCTATCTCGACTCTCATGGGCTTCTTTGTTTGCTCAGCTTGTGAGTCCCGTCGCTATTATTGCAGAGGATTTTTCATCTCAGAAAAATAGGAAACCACATTTTATAATATATTGTATCGGCGCACTTATTGATCGAAAAAATTAATCTCAAACCTGCTTAATTTCTTTATCGTCATTTTGACTGGCACAGCAATCCCGCTGAGCATGCAATCGACTCCAACCAAAAAGTTAACTGAATTGATCTCTCTAGCCAAAGGATCGAGAAGGCAAAATTATTAACTTCTCAGTTCTCAGCACACAGACAAATTAAAATGATTTCATTGCAAAAAGAATAAGCTTTAACTAGAGATGGATTCATCGAGACCGATTACTACTTTTAATAAAATATGAGCAGAAACGCTATCAAGAAAACGGGGATAACAATTTCAACCACATAGTTAAATGGCAAATGATGATCTAACCATTTCAAGTTTCTGAAATGCCATGAACAACGGTCGTGCTGATCATGAAAATCCTTCTTATGTAACAAATCATAAACCAGTGGGAGGAACAACATCAAGGTTGCCTGAAAGAAGAAAAATGAATGCTCTCTCATGCATGTTAGGAAACATATATGTGTATATTTGCTCTTATATCTTTTCCTTTTTGCATTGTTTGTGCTATGCACAATATCTTTTTTATACCCTGTTGTTCAATAGTTCAAGTCATTAATTACCACTAACAGTCGCTTAAAACGGCTACTTTTCAAAACCATCAACAGCCAGCTAGTGTGTTAATTAGAGTTAGTTTGTTTGAGATAATGACGGTTTTTTTTCCTCCTAGCGTTTACTTTACAGCGAATACTTAACAAGACTAACTACGGCTGCTTTGGTACAATTGTTTTCATTAATTAATTAACTAGCCGTTAGAGTAGTTTCAAAAAACTATAGTTGTTCTTGATTAACCATGGAAGAAATCTCCACGAGTCTTTGAATCGGTGGCCTATAAATGAGAGAGATTGTTGATATCATGGAAATGGGAGAAACAAGTAAAGCTTCAAGCCAATTCATTTCATTTTTCTTCATCTTTCCTCCCCGTTTATTTTCTTTCATTGAGAAAGTTCAAAGTTCCTGGTGGTGATGGTAGATTCTCTGCTCTATGCAAATCATTCTAAGCAAAGATAGTTGTTTATGGCATTTCAGTCTCATCCGACCCTTCAAACAAACGGCAAGACCTGGGGGGTAAAACCCTGCATCATGCCATAATTGTTTTGGGGGAATGGAGGGCCTTGTATGAACCGTGTTGCACCAAGAAAGCAGTAAATCTCTTGGCCCTGAGATTCTGGTTTGAAAGGAGTAGCATTGTCATTCGCATCATTCACTTCAGAGAAGCCCCATCTCCTATATTATCCAATTAACCTGACCCTCATCCTCACTAGTAAGTAGTAACCTTAATATTTTTTGGGTCACTACAGATGAACCTTCATGTCCTTCCTCAACCAAAAAGCCCCTTGTAGTTATTTCATTTTCACTTAAGTACCCTTTCTTCATGACCAGTTGAACGGTCAGTGCAACATTGTCGGTTGGAGCGACAACTACAAGTGAAGCCGGATTTCGATCTTCTAATTTGTTGTCAGTTATCACTGAGTGTAAGAGATTCGATACCATAGGTGATAGGCAGGGAGTATTGGCGTATATAACTTTTTGTACCATATATTGATCCATTACATACCTTGCTAGACAGGCATTATTAATTATATATTGTTTACTTGTACATTTTAGAAATTTAGCCCTTGTTATTTGTTAATTAGATTAGCCCATCTTTGGCAAATCAGACCCCCAAAATGTATAAGTTGAAAGAAATAATTTTACCTCCGTAAATATTCCACATGAAGAAAGCCTATGGGGGATGGATGAGTGTGGAAAACATAATTTGCTCTCAACTTGGGTTAAGGAAAAAGGAAAATAGTGGTAAAAATATCATTTCTCTAGTAATACTTTTGCATATATAATCTAGAAATGAAAATTGCAAAAAGCACCCGTTACTAATAAGATTTGACATTAGAATTAGGAAATGCTCCGAGTACATTGACAACCATAAATGAATGAAATGGCATAAGAAGATATACGTATAGTAGATTTTATTTGAGGCTGGTCATGTTACAACAATGGTTGTCACCATTGCCCATAAGAAATTAATTTCATCAGCGTTGCTCAATTTATTTGAAGCAGAAACAAACTGTATTTTAAGTGAACCCATTGCATATAGTAAAAATAAAGTTATTTTGTACAATTTGGGGAATTTATTTTCATTTAATGAAAATAAATAAAAGATAGCGAAATCCTACAGGGGTCGGATTTGAAAATAAAACTGTCAAAGACCAAATAACTGGCCACAAAATTTGGCGCCCACGTTGTACTATTAGCACCTGTAACTTTGGTGGCATTTCTGTAAAAACAATTATCTCTGGAATAATTTGGTGACAACACGTAGCAATCCGATCCATTACCCAAATCCAACCTCCAATCAAAATGGCATCCTCGTAAATTATCTCAGCATGCGGTGCAAATCATGAGCGGATATTCAGAGTCCATGCATCTCGATCATTGACGACAGTTGTTTCCTCTACAAAGACAGTTACTTACAACATCTCTCTGCCCTCCCTCTCTCTCTCAAATATATATCTCTCTATGTATATATATATATATACACAGAGAGAGAGAGAACCCCAACATACAATTTCTTTATCAGATCTCCTAGGGTTTTGCATTGCCCCTTTAATTTTCTCTCTTGTCGCAATCTCTTTCAATTCTCTCTTCATCAGAAAAAAAATGGCTAAAATAAGCAACATACTCATTGCATCCTTGAACATCCTAACCCTAATTATCTCAATCATTGCCATTGGCTATTCCCTATGGTACATGACCCACCCCCACACAACCACCCTATGCCAAAGGGGCATGCAAAAACCCCTCCTATTCACAGGCATCTCCCTCGCCATCCTCTCCTTGCTTGGGATCATCGGTTCCTGGACCCGAGTATCGTTTGTGCTCTACCTCTACTCGGCGGTATTGTTTTTAATGGTGATTGGGTTGGTTGTTTCTTCGGTGGTCACATTGGTTATCACGAATAAGGGAGTTGGAAAGGCGGTATCGGAAAGAGGGTTTAAGGAATACAGGCTTGGGGATTATTCACGTTGGTTGCAGAAGTATGTGGTTGACGCCAAACATTGGGAGGAGATTAAGAGTTGCTTGATCGATTCTCATGTCTGCCTAAATCTCGCAAATGACAGAAAAGCCGAGGATTTTTATAAGCATCATTTGACTCCCTTAGAGGTGCGTATTTATTTATTTATTTTGATTATTCTCCAGCGTCAAGTGTGTGTTTTTGTTTAATAGTGTTCATCGATATTTTGATGTCATAATTCTAGGATTTCAGATTTTTGTGTACAAGTTCCATAGGGTGTCCAGATTTCATTTTACAATTACTATCAGGGCCAGCAGGCTCAGCAGAAGGTCGTTATTTTTGGTAATATGTATTAAATGTCTTATTCAAAATTTTGAATAAACCAAAGAGTCTCATATAGATAATGTGATTTCCAATAGAATGGTAAATGCCCTACCTAATATGAATACAGGGATAAGAGTACCAAGTTAAATTGTGATTTAATATGTAAGCTAATTGGAGGCTGTTGGTGGCCTGGTTTGAGGCAGTGTACGTCGAGATTCTTAATTTTAGGCATAGTAAAGTATTTCATGCTAATGAATTATTGTATTTCACTCGCAGTCTGGTTGCTGTAAACCACCCACATACTGCGGTTACCAGTTTATGAATGCAACCTACTGGACGGAGCCAAAAACAGGGCTCAAGGCGTCTGATAGCGACTGCAAGACATGGAGCAATAACCAAAATCAACTGTGCTACAACTGCAAATCTTGCAAGGCTGGAGTTGTGGCCAACCTGAAGCACTTGTGGAGGCAATTCCTCATCTTCAACCTCGGTGTTCTCATTCTCGTCGTCACCATCTACAGCATTTCTTGTTGTGCTATCAGAAACAACCAACATAGACCTAGGGGCTATCCCTTTCCTTAAATGGATAAAGCCTGCTCTGCTTGGAATCTCGACTTCTCTTTGGACATTGTTTTAGATAACAACTAGTATTAGGGTGGTCTGCATTACATTAATGATTTGATTTGTTCGTTTGTATGTGTACATGTATGCCCTAACTCCTTTGTTATCGGGGTTGTGTTTTAACTTGGAATTTACATGATAATTTAATCGCCACTACTTATTATCTTAAATATTTTCCATTGTTTTATCTAGTTAATTTCTAGTGGAAGGTCTTTTAGGAAAATATGAACATTACAACTTTGTTGCCGCTAAAAATACACTATATGTGATCATAAAAGTACAACAAAATGGCCAATAGTTTAAATCTTGTTCCAAGAAAAATTCAAAAAGAAGATTACCAGTTATATCCAAATACGAGGAAACTAAAACTTAAACCTAGAGTAATCGTTTGGAACTCATTTCAGAAAAGTACAGCCGAGGAACAAAAAGATGTATGCTACCAATGAAGTTAGAAGTTCCAGTGTCCAAGTAGGGTGTAATAAAGCTGCGGGGATTGATGGCACCAAAATAGATCCAACTATCCAGCCAACCACAAGGGATGTAAATCTGAAGTGATACAACAACAAAATGTTAAGAGAAGATGAAACAATGACGAGCTGATTGAATTATGAATTTGGACAGGGATAGCTCACCCGGTAATCCCAGCCCTAGCTAAGCTCTTGCTCTTGTCATACAGGAAGTATATGCAAGCTATCAAAGAAAGAGCCACCTGCATTTGATAAATGTAGAATTGCAGTTAAATTATGCTGATATGCATTTCTCGCTTTTGTTTCAATCAAATTAAGCACAAACCAAACAGCTGTTTCTTAATAAAATATGCTTACATGATCTAGGTGCCTAAAGGACGTTAACATGTGAAAAATATGAAGATGAACAAAGGAATGCACTAGCAAAACCAAGCTTAGCCATTGATTCTAAGATCATAATATTACAACAATGTAAAAATTTGGCAAAAGGTTCACTGGAGATTAAAATCTAGACGCCTGTAGACTTTCCATTGCTAACATTATGGTGAGGATGACTCCACTAAAGACTGCATATGAACATAAGTTACCCACAAGATTGGTAAATGCAACACCACATCAAAGCAAAAAAGGAATGGAAAGTACTTTATCCTAGGGCACCTAAAAAACTGATAGAAACAATTTTTGTTTCAAAGAAAGAAGAGCATTTCGATGAGTGGAAATTCTTTGAAGCGCACGTCACTACAGGTTTAATCACAGAAGTCAAGTAAAGTGCGCCAAAGCTGTAAAGGTGCACTTTAAGACCTCCCTCCTTTGAATGTGAATTGATTGGTAAATGAAGCTTCATGAGACAGAAGTCTAGCTGAAATGAATACCACTATCTAGCAGATTTGTGTGCTTAGTGATGTGCCTAATGTGATCAGCTAATAGAAGTACTTATATTAAAACAGAAGTCGTAGAACAAACCTGGAAAGCAGGACCAGCCTCCGCAGAGTTCATCACACTCCACGCCCCCATGAATGCAAAGAGAAAAAATCTTCTAAGGATAATCACAGAAGGAGGAACCTCCACGAAACTGACCAAGTTCTTAAACCACGGCGGAGACTCTTCAACTTTCTTTTTAGCCTGGTTTTCAGATTGATCTTTGTTTTTTCCTATTTAGGAAGCTGGTCATCAGTATCTTCTCAAATGCAGCTTCTATTGATTCTGCACTTCTCTCATGACCACCATACTGATTTAACAGGAAATTGCGGAACTCCAAACTTCTTCCTCGGAAGCATCAGTAGGTATACCAAGGCGCTTATAAGGATCCCAAACATTACTTGAGGGAATTTCAAAGTGTTACCTACAGAAATATAAAAACACAAGCGAGCCCAATAAAATTTCTGGTCAATCTATAGTTCTAGTGTAGCCCAAAAGAAACACCATAGCGCCAGCAATGTGTTTAAGATTACAAACATAGCAAGTATATTAAAGCAAGACATCAGAATAAAATGACCTTGTGGAGGAAAATGAAGAAAATCCATTCATTTCCGACAACAAGAACCTACTTTAGGACTCCTTTATCAGATAACTCAATGGATTGAGGACTTCTTCCATCTTGTGGAAGTAGCACCTCCACGATTCTCAATGGCTCTAACATTCTCCTACAACAATAATAAAGGGAAGGCCAACCATATACATGGTCGACTATGCTCAGATTAAGTTTTGCAATTAAATCGGTATCCTTAGAAAAATGCAATGTGGTCATCCAACTGTTGATGTGTTGTCACTTTACTAACGTCCCGTTAATTTCAAGGATAAGTTAACCACATCATCTCCTAGCCAAGTGGCAACATAAATAGCCACAGCAAAAATCATATCAAGTTACATATAGATATACTTCTTTTTCTTTTACCTATTCACCCCTTCTTTTCTCTCTCTTAAACTGTCCACCACCAACCATCTCTCTTCAAATCAATCCTCACCGCTTCCTTGTTGAAAGATAACTTCACCACCCCACATGTCCTTGCCTGTTCAGTCACCACAGAGCACAATAGCCATCTGTGTTACCTATTGGCAGATCACACACTCACTTGCGTCACTAACGGAAGAGTATAACTTTTTTTTTTTGATACGTAAGTGTGACCCCTTGTTGGTATGGTGATTGAAACCAAGGACATCAAGGTCTTTGCATGACCCTTGCCATCACTCTCACCCCGTGAGGTCAAAACTTGCTGGCACAGACTGATGTTATAACTGTTCCGCCATCCAAGTTATGTTGATTCCAGACCTCTAACCAGACAAACAATATCCATGGTTTACTTTATACTATCCTAAAATTATTATTGTAACCACTCGTTATAGAAACCTGTTTGAACAAGTCTTCCACGTAAAATATCAATCTTAAAACCCAAAATTGCAATTTCCCAGTTTTTTTCCATGTCTCAGAACATAAATGTAATTTTTCATGCTTTTTAGGTTGATCAGTGACCACTGACCAGCTAATTCTCACATGTAAACATTAGCCCCACATTTTCAATTTGTTAAATTAAACTTCAGCAATGAGATTTCTTTGTTTTGTTCTTGTTAATATAATAAATAGATTCATCCTCTTTTTTTTTGGGGGGGTTACTTCTCTTTAATTACCACTCACTACATAAAACTCTTTTACGGATTTACTACGTTGGCTTATTTTCTTTCATTTTTCTAAAGAGCAACAATATATATCACAGTACACTTAAGTTTATAGTCTCTTCCAATTGTAAAATATCTTAAATTTACTTCGCAATCCCCTATGAGTATATTTACTAGTATCAATAAAATATGAGTCTAGTTTACATAGGAAAAAAGAAAAAAAAAGTCCAATACAAGTTGTTATATATTTGTGGTCTTACAGAATGTTGCAATATTATCATTTACCCTGAGTTGTACTAAAAAGATGTAAATTTCGAGGTTATATGATTACAACTACCAGAATGAATTTTGAAAACCAACCTTTATGTAATTTTTACAAAGTAATGGAAAATGTCATTTGGAGTTTGATTCTTGGGTCATAGCCTTGAAATTAAAAAAAAAAAACACTTGGGAAAGCAGTGGACTAATATTTAGGTGCAGTATGATGTTAGAGAAAAAAAAATCCTGATATGTAAATACAAAGAAAGGAGTGGTATTCTAAGAGGGGCTGGTAATACTAGCACTTTAAAAGGGGAAAAGGGGAGAAAGTGGAGAATAACAGAACCTTGGTTTTTTTTTAGGGGATGCTCCCATGGTCTTTGCCACTACCCTGCCTGAGAAAAAAAGGCTAAATATAATTCTTGGAAATGCATACTTTACAAAAAGGTTTTTTTTTTTTTACCTTTACAAAAAGGTATTTGCTAGGCCAGATTTTATTTTATTTTTTGTGGGGGGAATGGCCAAATGCTTTCAAATTTGTCGGTTTGGGTTGGGAATCAATTGCTATCAAACTACAATCCGGATCTGACATGTTCAATGGTGAGGCTCTATAATTTGTGAGCTTCACAGGATATCATCATTTTTGGTGGCAAGTAAGGTGGTGGGGTAGTAGGATTTGGTTTACGGGCACGCATATGCTCACTTTGGGAGTGTATGCGTCATATTACTATTAACAAGGCCCATTGAATGCTTTCCTTTAAGGATGTCATGGGGTGCTCTTCATTATAGTTCACGGTATCCCCTGGGGAGTAGGATTAGTGAGTTGCACTTTTGCTCATTTTTTAATCAAGTGATAGAGGGATAGAGAGTAAATGGAGACAGATTTATGAGAGATTGTGTTCCAGCTGTGTGGAGGCTGTTCAGTTTTGAGTGTTTCTCCAAAGCCATAAGCAAGAGAGATATTGAGTTGATACTTAGGGAGGGTTATCTTGTAACTTTTGAGCTGCTTCAGGGGTCTCCCACAAAAATAGACAAAGATTTGAATTGAGGGGCTTCTTAACAGCTTAAAAGGAAGAGAAAGCTAGTGTTGAGAGAGAGAGAGAGTGAACTGTGATCCAGAGAGGTGCCTTGGATAGGGGAAAATAGAGTGAGGGTTTATTAATTATTCAAGTACTTTTCAAGAAGTTAATTGTATTTTTGCAACAATTCAAGTCAAAAAAGAGATCAGCTAGGGGGCAACTTTTGGGCAGGGGTTATTTGTCCATTGGGTAATTTCCCAGGGTGGCTCGAAAAAGATTAGATAGAGAAAAACAAAACAGTTGGTTCTGCCTTCATACAGTCAACTTTTGGAGAGGGAGGGAGAGGATAACGCAAAGAGGCTTCTCCAGGAGGTGCTGTTTTGGTCGATTTCGGGGTGGGGGTCATATGCCGAGGTGGTTGCTGCGTTGAAAGAGGGCAGTGACTCTTTAAGGTTCGAACTTTCATTGATTTCCGGCCAAGTGTTGTCGCCATTGAGTGCTATCTGTCCTCCGGTGGCTTGAATCGAAGGGAGGTCTCGACATTAAGGCTTTTGCCTCTTCAGTTTCCTTCTGTTTTGCCCATACTTGGTTGCATTTGGGCTATTGGGCTAAAGCAATTTGCAGAGAGAGAGAAAGAAGCTTTGGGTAACTTCGGCTTGGCGAGTACAGGTTGACTGCAAATGGAAATGGGGTAGGCTTCTTCTTATCCTTCCTCTATCTCAGCTCGTCTCAGGGATGCTTCTAGTGAGTGGACAACGAAATGACTGGTTCTCCAAACACTGGTGCTCCGGAGTGTGCTCTGAGCGGAGGTATTGGATTGGAGATCCTTTGTCGCACCTCCTCTGATTTTACCCAAACTTATGGCTTGATTGAGGCTAAACTTAGATATTTTATTATTTAAAAAATTGAGGCTAAATGGTCAAAGCGATTTCGGAAGCTTCAAGTGTAGGTTACTCGATTGGTGGAGTTTGGCTTGCGAATATTATGTCAGGTTGTCGAATAATTTTTTATTTTTCTGATTGTGTGTCTCCATCCAAGGGCCAACTCCAAGTATGTGTGCGACCTGGGTTGCTGAGATAGACTGTTACTTCATAGACAGATTGACTAATTGTTGAATTTCGGCCTAGTATTGCTCACAATTGAGGGTTATCTGACCTCGGGTACCCAGAATAGGAGGGAGGTCTCCAAAAATGGGCGTCATAAAGTGGGATCCTTTGGAGGGTGTGTATTTCGAACAGAGGGTAGTGGAAATGCTTCACAAGTGGCGAACTGGGGATGGAAGCTTTACAAAGAGAGACAATTGCTTCGTGTTAAGGCGAGGTAGCCGAGGCAGAGCCCTTGAGGGCTGAACCGAACATATTTGTTACCATGTGGTCCATGTTCCAGCTCGAGCCAACCATGCATTTGCCATTAACAAGAATTTTATTTGCACAAAGTGGTTTGCTTTGACGGCTTACCATTTCTTGCTGCAAAAGCGTATAGCAATAATTCACGAAATAATGTCGTTGATCAGTAAGCTTTGTGAGATTAGTGTGATAGTTGGGTAACCAGCCTAAATAAGTAACAAGTTGTGAACAGTACAATGCTGTTGGAGTGTAACCACTTCATTTGTTGGGAGTACGCACTTCCTTTGAACCTCGATAAAAGCATACATAGCGCCAACATAGAAATCCCAAGACACAGCATCATCGCAACACCAACAAACACTAATGTGAAGTGCCATTTGAGACATAAGCATATTCTCTACCTTTACATTTACTTTTTATGATCCAACCAACATAACTAAGTGCTATTTCAAGGAAAAGAGCATAAATGAAGTTGAATTTGCTTCAATTAAACGTAATATAATACTTTTAAGTACCTCCAAATGATCCATCAGCGGCACATCTAGGACTCCTAAATAACAATCTGCACCGCGTTGAATTCTTTGAATTCGCATTAATTGAACTGGAATGAAACATGCAAGCACATCAAAACAAAAAGCAACAAAAATCAAATTCTCCTATGCTTATGAAATAAACAGACTAAACACAAAATTATGTCAATTCGGAAGGGATTTTCCAGTTTAAAGACGAAATTTAGGGCTTACAGTTTACTGCCGAGGAAGTGAGACGAGAGGATAAGGTTTGAGAGAGTAGCGGCAGCCATAATTCTTCAAACGGTTGTTGCGAGGGGAGAGAAAAACAGGTGATGAACCGAACGGGAGGATTGATTGCTATGGCTTCTACCCGATGAATTGGACTCCATAGAAGAAGCCCAAGAAGGTCAGCAGGCCGCAAGAAAGAGGGAAGAGACTTTCGCTGAGCCTTTGTTTTCAGTTTTGTATGGTAAAAACGTGACAACTGTCCTTGGTGCCCTCGTCGCATCAACTACAATTTTCCTCATTTAACCTTCATAGCATCCACAATGTTATTATACCAACTTTGTAGATCGATTTATTTTTTCTTTTTAATTCTTAAAAATATATATATTTATTGTAATCTTTTTATACATCTTTTACATAAAAAAATTAAATTTAATGCATCTCATTAAAAAATTCATTTTACCCTCACAGTTAGAGAAGATCATTTTTTTTTCATAAATTCTAACAAACACCCTAAACGTTGCACTCTAAAAGTATTAAATGTCGCACCCAGCTTAATTACCAAATTACCCTTTTGTGAAAAAAATTACATTTATTTCTTTCCTTCATATTTCCATAAATTTTAACAATAGATACTCTCACTATTAAATTTTACTCTCCATAATCTCAACAACAATGTGAATCCGGACAATGCGAATTCGAACAATGCTCAAATAGATTTTTATTTTAGGGTATGTTCCATAATTTTATTTTATTTTTTGTGATTTTATAGTTTAGATACAGTTGAAACTCGGACTAGCGACTTAAGCTCAACAAAAGCTGTTGTTTCTCATTTGTATCTTGATTTGCATTTGTTCATTCATTACATTAGGTTCTATACTTAGTGGCTAAATGAGTTGCGTACCGCTTAGCGTGGCAACGAGTATACAATTTTGTCTTAGAATAGTTTTATAGACTTCAAAGTTCGGTGGAAGACTTCTAAAAAGGCCACCATAGCTTCATGCGGCCTTCACAGGGCCTTGTGCACTCGGACGGCATGGCGTGTCTCTAAACTAGGATTTCAAGTTTAAATGGATTATTTAATTCAAACCTAAATCGGTTGAATTTGAATTTGAATTTAAATCATCTCGGATCGGCGCTAACTTCTCGGACACGTCCCCGGCTTTTCCAACAAAAAAAAGCATGAAGACTTTCGCCTCGAAAAGTGACAGCGAGTGCGCGGAACCCACACATCTGGGGCCAACTATTGTAGGTTCAGACTCGATTGTTGCTCACCTACTAGTTGATGCAACAACTCTTGATCATTCGTTGCTCGGTATCAAATGAAGAAGAAGTTATCAAAAGCTTGACATTTAATGCATTCAACTTAATAGAGTTGTAACTTCACTTCGTCTTCTCCATGATCTCAAGAATGCCCATCATATAAATTGCCATTAAGGCGAAGAAAACAATGCTCGAATCTATCTAACACATCAAGCTTTATACCCAATGCATTCAAGAGATCATTAAGCGATCAAAGAAGTTCTCAACAACAACAAAAGATGCGTATCAGCGTTAATCATTTGCTTCTTATTGTTATTCTTTCTACTATTCTTACGCATTGAATATTCGGTTTTCCGGATATTCAATTTCCCTAACAAACACAAGTCAAATATTTTATACACGATCCACTTGACATTTCTATAATAGAACTAGTGGAAAACATAGTGCAAATTTAAATCTAAGGTTGGTGCCTTAGTGGGGTGGACATAACACTCTTAGTAGTGCGAATCATCTCAAAATACATGTGTTATTTACTTACTTGTTTTACTTGTTTTCATATACATTAACTTATTCCTTAAGCGACAAAACGAGTAACAGCTAAGTTTACGGGTAGGGTTTCACCCAGACTTATGCGTCTTCCTTCAGAACTTCCGCTACTCAATCTTTTCAATAGATTGCAAGTGCTTGTTTAGGAATCAATACGAAAAGTTTTAAGTGCCTAATAAGCTATTCAACCCCTCCTCCTTCTAGCTTATTATTGTGCCCATTGGGACTAACAAAAAACCATTAAACCACGACAACTTACACTCATTGAAGGCGTAAGACCTTGACTTAATCTCATTTAAGTCCAAACCACCAATTCACTTCCAAATAAGTTGAAATACACCGGCGACTTGATGAATTTTCAAAACCACAAGCTAGTCGCCGTGGTCTCATGAACTTAAAATCGATAAGTTTACTAGGGTTTTCAACTTACATGAATGCAAGTCTAAAGTCTCGGCGACTTACATTGATGTAAGTCTAAAAGTCCGGCGACTTACATAGATGCAAGTCTAAAGAGTCGACGATTTACATAGATGCAAGTCTAAAGATGCGGCGACTTACATTAATGTAAGTCTAGGGTCCGACGACTTACATATATTCAAGTCTAAAGGTGCGAGACTTACATATATGCAAGTCTCAAGGGTCCAGTGACTTACATGAATGCAAGTCTAAAAAGTTTGGCAACTTGATGAATTTTCAAAACCACAGGCTAGTCGTCGAGTCTATGGACTTAAAATCAATAAGTTTACTAGGGTTTTCGACTTGCATGAATGCAAGTCTAAAAAGTATGGGGACTTATATCGATGCAAGTCTAAAGAGTCTAGCGACTTATATCGATACAAGTCTAAAGAGTCTGGCGACTTATATTGATACAAGTCTAAAGAGTTTGGGGACTTACATTGATGCAAGTCTAAAAAGTCGCGACTACATCAATGCAAGTCTAAAGAGTTTGGAGTCTTACATTGATGCAAGTCTAAAGTGCGATGGCTTACTTTAATGCATGTCTAAAGAGTTTGGCGACTTACATGAATGCAAGTCTAAAAAATCTTTCGACTACAAGGATGGCCTAAGTTCCTAACGGCTTAACCTAAGAAATCGTGGTCGCTTGTTGTCGACTGAGGGAATCGACGTCACATGTTGCAGGCCTAGGAGAAATCGAGGTAAAGTGATAAAATTTGTTTAAGCGAGGGGTGTTTGGTTAAATGATGAAAAAGTAGTGGGTTATTTTGTTTTTAGGGAAAGGATATAATTGTAATATGAGCATTTAAAATGGTGTGACATTTAGTAAATAGGGTGCAACGTTTAGTGTCTCCCAATTCTAATTAAGAATTTTTTTCTTTCTCTTTCCTAGGTGGATATGCTAAGAAGTTTCTCCATATTGTAAGATTTTCTCTTCTTGCTAAGAAGAAACACTAAAGAGCAAAATCAACAATGTGGATGATCTCATAAAGAGAATAATGCCGATATACTACTCCCAGCCCTAAGGTTCTAAAAATCGTTAGGCGTAGCACAGAGGCTAGTCGAGGCGTGTCGGGGCCTAGAATTAAGGCATAATTATCATTTTTTGATAATTTACATCAAAGATCAAACACATTGACTACAAATTTAATTTTTTTATATTTGTCATTTTATCAAACACTTGTCTATATTTATAAAATGAATAAAAATATACAAACCTACCACTAATCCCATTCTAACAACCCAAAACAATAAACCATCCTAGTTTAGAACTAAAAATTAAAAAAAAAATATTACTCCACCTACCTATGCCCCTACAACCCATAGTCTAACCTATCATCCATAGTCTCTCCTCATTCTAAATTCTGAGTTTCGAGACAACCCCCCTTCTTTCATCTTTTTCTTCTTCTTCTTTCTTCTCTCTCTATCTGGCAACCGACAATCTTTTTTTCTTTTTTTCTTCTCTCTCTCTCCGACAAACCGACTCTCCTCATTTTTTCATCCTTCAATATCTTTCCTCCTAGATCTAACCCTTTAATCTATCCCCACTCTCAACCCACAGAATATCCACAAAATCAAACCCCTTTTATTTCTACCTCCCTCTCTTCCTCACCATTACCACTCCCTTCCTTCTCCGGTCACCGCGCCACAAAATCAAAGCTACAAAAATAAATTATGATCGGCGGGTTTGACGTGGCGGCCTGGCAGCCAATTAGGCGGCGACTAAAGCTCGCGGACGATGGGAGGGCCGCCTAAGCGAGCTAGGCGCGGAGTTTTAGAATACTGCTTAGCCCACATGGAATTTGTCAAATATGACAATTTGAGCCGATAAATAAATATATTTGGCATTTAATCACTTCAGTAAACAAATTGGTTTATTAGTCGATAACTTAGTCGACCACTGGTTTATTAGTCGACCACTGATTTCGGATGTTGGGGTGTGCACTTTTATTGGTTTACTGATAAACCTATCAATGGTTTATCGTTGGTTGTTAGTCCGACGGTCATAAAAGAGCTTTTTTTAAAGTTAGGCTATGTATGGCCAAGTTGTTTTTAATTGGTCATTTGTGTAAATACCCCTTTAGTCCATCGCTTTAATTTATGTTTTATTTAATGATTAAATTCTTAAATATTATGCGAACAATTTTATCTATTAACTTTACTGCTTACCCCATAACATAACAAATCTTGATGGCATCTCCAATGGTAAATCTTTCAAAATGTTTTTTTTTCTGCGGTTTATGCGTGTCACATAAGCTACCACACCAAAAAGAAAAAAATATATCATTTCACAAACTTTTCTCCACAATGATAAACTCATTTTACAACTTTTAATGATCTCACCATCACATACATCATTAATTAAACTCATTTCTTTTTGTTTTTTTACCATTCGTGAACAACTCATTTCATATGAACCTTCACGGTGGTAAAGGTTTTTGATGATTCGGATCATACTTCTATGAACCTTACCATTGGAGATACCCTCAATATTCTCAATTTTGTTGTAGTTATCACAAACTTTAATGTTATGTATATTATTATACTACCTCTATGACTGTTCCAAAATAAATGTTGTTTTGCCAAAGTTTTTTTGCCTCAAATAAATGTCGTTATAGGATTTCTATAAACATTTACTCATATTTTGTCAAACTAACCTCATTTACAATCTTCAAATTAATTGTTAAAGATGTTTGTTAAAATGGAATAGAAAATTACTAGTTCAACTTAAGCTGAATATATTTGAATTTAAATAAGGGTAAATCAATCTTATTATAAGCTTCCTTAATGTATGTTCAAATTGCTAAAACAATACTTATTTTGGGACAAATGAAGTATATTTCTTAATTATTAGACTTATTAAAGATAGATTTTTATATGTTGAGCAAAAAGTGTATGTATTAAATGAGAATAATTATATATGTAAATATATATATACACACACATAAATATATGTATATAATATACCAAATAACCCTATACAACTCGTTTTGAACACGCACAATTGACAAAAAGCTAACTCTTGGTTCAAATTTAATCGTCTTCTAAGCTTTTAAAAGTTTTTACTTTTTAACGGTTCATATCCACATGTATGAAGGTGGTCATTCTCTTTTTTCTCACCTCATTACACGATCATCACTCTATTCCCAATTACCCATAAAATTGAAATCTTGAAAAGTTAATGTAAGAGATCTCACTATCATTAATTAATCCATGATCAAAGTTACTTTAGAATAAAATTTATCAAATTTCTTTGACTCGAAGATCTTAAACCCTCAAGCATACATTAATCGATCTCATCCGATATCGTGGCATAAGCAAACATAAAGATTGTATATTGCAAGGAGTT
>CM028381.1:71096328-71145244 GCA_013146195.2 Codonopsis lanceolata
CCTAGCGGTTCATCAACAAGCTTTTTCTTTCATTGATGAAAAGCTAAGAGAGCCTCTAATAGGTCCCAATTCAAGAGTATCTTTCCCCACATCAACGTAGTTACAAGATTTTTATACGCTGTGGAAGATGACAACGAAGTTTAACAAAGATCAACCCTTGTTTCTTCCTCAAATGTCACCTCCACTCGTAGCAAATCATTAATGATTTACGACACACGCTTATGTGAGCATTGAGATCAGCCCTTCGCCATCTTAAGCCCATACAACCTTTGCTTGAGATGTAACTTATTTGACAAGGATTTTGACATATATTTTGCCTCTAAAATTTCCCATACTGAAGCCGTTTACTCTTCATCAATTACAGGATACACCAATCCGTCCGCAAGATACTAACGAATTATTGAGACGGTCCTCCATTGAGTTCCTTCCAATCATCCTCCTTACATCTTCGCAGTTTAGTTTTGTTCCAAAGAACCTTCCCTAAAACCACCAGCATCCTTAACCCTCCCTCGCCACAAAGTGAAATTCTCCGCTCCATCGAACTCTCGAACTTCTTGTTTGGAAGAAGAGATACCCGATCCTAAAGCGCATGTTGACCTACGGCTCGATACCACTGCTGAGCTCAAGGAAGACTTTCAACAAATTAACAGAGTATAATAGGTCAATCACAAAGAAAGAGAGAGAGATTGAGGCCAACGGATCGTCGAAATTTTAATAGAGCAAACCCCGAAAACATTCTAGGGATACAACTACAACTATTTATATGGATATAATAGACCCTTAAAACCCTTAAAACAAGAAAAGAAATGGACAAAGCCCAAATTGCCAAACACGGATTAAGGGGCCGCTAGTCCACTCCACACACCAAGCGACCAGTAAAATCCAAAGAGCACGGTTCGAAGATATCTTGACTTATGGGCCTAGTCCTAGCACTGCTTACCGCCTTTGTCCCAAAACTTGACGATGCCTTGTCCAAAACCCGACAGACCAATCGCAAAAAAAGCATCGCAACAGACCAATCAAGTCATACCACTCGCCTCGGCCGGCCTCTTTGAGGGAACTAGCCTCACTTGGGTAATCGAGTCATCCCATTCTCAATGTGGCCGTTGCAAAAAAGCAAAATAATTAGGGACCATTTGGGAATTCACCAAAAAAAGAAGAAAGAAGGAAATAGTTGAATAAAAGAAGGCCAATTACAAAATTTCCCAAGTATACACTCAATTCCAAATACTACCAACATAATTTTATTTAATTTGTACATGATGTTGCCATTTGTGCCAAATAACTACCTAGAATTTGTTAGTGAAAAAAGCTCACACACACTTAAGTTAGACCTTAGGTAGCTATTTTGACACAAATGACAACACCATGTACCGATTGAGATAAAATTATGTTGGGTAATGATTTGGGATTGAGTGTATATTTCGGGGAAAATTTATAATTTGACCTAAAAAGGAGAATGAGGGAGAACTAGGTGAAGGTAGGGGCGGGCATTCAAATTAGGCTTTTCGTGTCCCGATCCGATCGTAATGTCACAAAATATCAATTAGCGCTTCACCCGAACCTGATGGCTAAAATATCGGGTTGATTATCGGGTTTCAAAGATATAAGATGAGTTTTAACACGGAATTATAATACTCCTTCCGTTTTTAAATTATTGTCTACCTTTATTTTTTCATTCGTTTTTAAATAATTGTTTTCTTTCAAAACTTTTCCTTTTAGGGAAATACTTTTACCACTTTACCCCTTACTTTTTCTACCTAGTTTAATTATGGTCACATACTTAAGGACATTAAAGGAAACCACACATATCACTGATATTTATAATCCGATCAATTCATTTTTTAAACGATGTATCGAATCAATCCCGACAATATTTTGAAAACGGGAGTATTTTTTTGCAATTTTATTATTGATGCACTCTTTCAAACGAGTCTTTGATGACCAACATACTCACATAACAAAAATGTTAGGTTTACTAGTAATGTTACCACCAAGCTAAATATGGTTTAGTAAAAGATAATTTTACCCAATAGTAAGGTTTGGTGGTAACAATAATGGTAGAAATAGCGGTAAAACCTAACATTTTTGCTCACATAAAAGCCTCCAATAAATTCAATCATTGCTCTTTTATTGAATTGCTGGAAAGGAAACTATTTTAATGGATAAGACTATGGTAGATGAAAGATGATAGATCTTTTTTTTTCTCTTATTCATTCTGCCCTTCCTTCCTCCACTAGTACAAGAATTTGACAACAAAACAACTGTTTCCTCTTCAAACTCGTCTTTGCAGCAATGATTCCACCTTCCAAGAGTGTTTCAATGTAAATCAACACTCACCGAAAATAATAGAGAGAGAGAGAGCGACTGCGTACTGACTGTTAGAGAGAGAGAGAGAGAGAGAGAGAGAGAGCTAGAGAGCCACTGTGGTGTGTGAGTTGGGTATGTCGCCGTGGGTGGGTAGCAACGGCATGGAGGAGGGCGGAGGTGGAAAGGTGTAATCGATTTATGCCCTAAATCTAGATTGAAAATTGAAAACTTGAAGGGTTTTTTAGGGGGAGCGAGGCTGCAGAAGAGAATCTGAGAGTATGAGAGAGAAGGCTATGTGCGTGCTGGGTAAGGAATAGTTTTTCTTCCTTTTTTTTCTCTTCTGGGGTTTCTTCCAAAATAGCCATGTCAAAGCAGACATGTTCAAATATGGTCACATTATTCAAAATTATCTTTTATGGCCATGTTTCATCGGTAAACCCCAAAATACCCTTACTAAATTGAGTAATCGTATTATGAGTCGATTAATTAACTCACTAATCGACTCGGTGAGTCAGTTAATCGACCAACTAATCGACTTGACGAGTCAGTTAATCGACCCACTAATGACTAACTGAGTCGATTAACCGACTCATACTCGACCAGTCGATTAACTAACTCATACTCATCATTAGTGAGTCGATTAATCGACTTATACTCGACAAATCGATTAACCGACTCATACTCATCATTAGTGAGATGATCGAGCTGAGAGACGAACAGATCCATTGCAACGAACAGATTCAATGCCGACGAACAGATTCATTGCGAGAAGATAGAGAGATGAACATAGATGAACCTTGTGAGGCGATGGCGGAGGGAGACGATAGACATATTGGCGATGGCGGAGGGAGACGATAGAACTGATTTCATGTGTTTGTGAGGGACATTAACGGGTGAAAGGCTATCTAGGTTGATAAGGGGATTTTGGGAAGTATATATCATTTTTTTTGTCAATGGCCATAAAAGATGAATGGATGGGTTTTCTGGCCATACTTGAACATATCCTCTTCTTAATTTTCCTCCTCCAATTGGCAGTTACAAATTGTAATGTTTAGAACAGCGGATAACCCGAACCTGATTTATCGGTTACCTGATTTATTAGTTTGGATTTGGGTAGTAAAATTCATTACCTGATTTTTTGGGTACCCGACCCAATGCCCACCCCTACCCAGTAAGGGGAGGGAGAAAGAAGGAATGAGGATGGGTAAAATAGAAAGTTGGAGTTTTTTGGGTATACTTAGAGCATGAACAACAGTTGGCTTAAGTAATGTTCTAAAACTCGACCTAGGCGGCCGTCTAGCGTTAGACGCCTCTCCAACGCTGCGATTTCCTTCAAATCGAGCAAAAAAATCGTTCAGGAAAAAATCGCCGCCAAGTCGAAAAAATCACCGCAGAGTCGTCCTAGACATAGTCTTCGAAGAGTGAAGGGATATGATTTTTGAAAGTGGTTGTGAGATGGAGGGGCATAAAGAGACAGATGGGCGTCGAGAGTTGGAGAGGTGCGGTAGGAAAGAGAAGAAAAAAGGGAGGACTTACGACGATGACGGCGACGACTGTGATGAAGGTCGGCAGTGTAGCATGAGATCTAACCCTAAAGAGTAGAGAGACATGGTGTCTTCGAGATTTCTTGAAGACTCGAACAGTGAGTGACCTTGCGATCGCGCTGGACGGGCTTGGGGGAATTATAGTACCATTGAAAAAAGGGCCGAAAATGAAAGAGTGAAGGTGTTGAGCGAAAAAAAGACCCAATTTGTCGTCAGTCATTTTGAGCGGTTGTTAACGGGAGAGAAAAAAGAAAGGTGTCGACGGTAGAATAAGATGTCAAACCCTGAAAAGTGAGATAAGTGTTGTTTTCTTTTTATTTCACTCCTTATTATTATCCAAAAAGACAATATGTTGTATGTCTATATGTATTAAATTATCAACTACTATTATGTTATTTTGAACTTTATTTTAAAATTTGAATTTTAAAGTGAAATTAAAGTGTTAGTTTAAAATTTTTAATCTTGTAAATTGTAATATGATCATTATTTTAATATTTTTAGATTATTATGTGTTATTTACTATTGTATATGTGAAGGTTTTAATGTTTGTTAATAAGGCTATATAATTTTATTTTTTGTGAAAACTACAATAATTATGCCTTAAATCTCGGCCCCGACTAGGCGTTCTAGTCGCTAGGCCTTGGTCTGGTGCCTAGCACCCGCCTAGCGATTTTCAAAACCTTGGGCTTAAGCCAAATCAAAGGAGAAGTTGAATCATCCAAATCTAAATCAAATCAAATTAGATTTGGTTTTGATTTGTATCAATTTATGGTACAAATCAAAACCAAAATCATACAACCACTTTTTGATTTTTATCCCACTTTTTGATTTTTAGCAATTCAAAAATTATTTTTAATTTTTAATTTTTTCATTAAAAAAGTATACATTTTTATCTATAAATAAAGACTTGGTTATTTTCATTTGGACCCCAAACCGATTTTTAATATAAAGATGGTAGAGTATTTAAAAGTGTTGGAGTTTGTGCCAAGTGTTGGAGGGTTTTTTTGGTTTTGAATCAAATGAATATCAAATTGATTATTTTATTGGTTTTTAATGATTTGTATTTGATTTGAGTGTTTTGTTAACCATGCTCTTAGGGTGTGTTAGGTTACACCAATTCAATGACTTCTAATTGGAATTTGAGCTTCCAAAACCAATTCAATTGTTTGGATACACAATTAAAATTTTGAATTGGAATTGAATTGCAAATCCTAATGCTCCAATTGCATAATACTAATTATATATTAAAACCTAATAATTTGAATTCATTTTTTATCCCCCTATTACTTTACACAATAACTCACCCTTCTTTCACCACTACCACCGACCCCCACCGCCAGTAACCACCTCCGACCGCCATAACCCCCTGCCACCACCCTCCGTCGCCAAGTCCGACATCTACTGCTGTCGTTAACTACCCCCACAATATGTTATTTATTTTAAGAATATAAAAAAGTTTTATTTTTTGTTATTAGCAAGGTTTAAACCCTTGCCATTTGAAATCACTAACTACCACTAGGCTAGACAAGATATTTAAAAAACTATTGCATTCTTATTTTAAGTACAACAAAGAATTATAATTAAATTCCACGCATTATCCAAACCATAAAATCAGTATGATTTTGAAAGCAAATTCCACATTATTCAAATTCCATATGCAATAACTTGTATTAAGCTGTGTCCTTGAAATGTTTTTGGTTATTTCATAAAGGTATAAAGCAAATAACTTTTTTTTTTAATTTTATTAAAGATTAAATTTAAATTTTATTAAAAGATTAATTCTTTTGGGACCTTTGGGCTCAACTTTTCGTAGACTTTTGGTACTATTTCTTAACAGTATAATGATAATAAGTACTATAAAGGAAAAAAGTTTCCAAAATTAGAAATATCCCACCAAAATCAGTTTTCTAAAAATAGTGTAATTATTTTTGTTCTGCAAGAGTACTTTTTTAATATCGTTGAAGCCGTTCATAATTTTTACTCCTTCCGTCCCTAAATTATCGTCTTTCTTTCTTTTTTCGTCCGTCTCAAAATAATTGTTCATTTTGAAACTTACCTTTTTAGAATATCACTTTTACCACTTTATCCTTATTTTTTTACTCTACTTTAATTATGGGCCACATACACTTGGGTTTTAAAGGAAACTACACATTAAACCAATATAAATAATCAAATCAATTGTTTTTTCTTAATCTGTCGGATCGACTAGAATAATAATTTAGGGACAGAGGGAGTAATACTTATCGTCTTAATAGTTATTATGGGTAAAGTTAGTCAATTTTGTTTGGTAATACATGGTAGGCAAGCATACGCTAACCCAATAGGCGAGCGACAGGGAGGCCCTCCCTTTCAATGAACAAAACTCTCGATTTCCCCCACACGGCTTTACCTCTGGTTCTCTCATTTTTTCTCCCATCAATTCACCAGTTTTATTCAAGTTGATCTTTGTGCTCTCTCACACACACACACACATACGCAGATCGTAGATTGAAGACACATGCTGATGTGGCAAAAATATCAGTCATACCGGGGTGCTGAAAGTCGTTGAAATCCGTGAGTGTTCGTTGACCGAATTGATGATGAATTCGCCGTCTTGGTAATGGAATCGTCGTTTGGGTCGGATATCCGGCCGTATGTAGGTGTTCGCAAAATGAGCACCGTGAGAGTGGTGGGGGATGTCCCCCAAAACCCTCCTGCGGAGAATCAAGACAAGATCAACAATATGGGAGGACGCCAGCGTAGCCAGGTATTGAGAGAAGCGTGAAGAAGAAGAGAGCGTATCAAGTCCGCCCTACTATGAGATAGTAGGGTTTATTTATACCTGGGGCTAGGGTTTACTTGTCATGCATGGGCCGTGCCCATGGTGTTTAGTAGTCCCGTAATGAATGAATGGGTGGCCGGTGGGAAAGCCCTCGCTCTCACGCGAGGCCCAAAAGCCCTTTTAGGCAAATGAAATTTAGGCACTTCAAGAGCCCCGGTCCTTATTCCTGGGATTTATCTCAAGGGTAAGGAGTATAATTTTCGTTTAAGCATGGCATCTACTCAACCGCGAGATACTCGGCGGAGGATAAAAGTAAAGCTCACCGCGAATAAACTCGAGCGGGAGCGTAAATAAATGCCGACCGCGAGATGCTCAGCGGGAGGATAATGTAAAGCTCACCAGAGTAGACTCGAGCGGGGAGCGAATAAACGTCGACCGCGAGATGCTCAAGCGGGGGATAATGTAAGCTCACCGCGAGTAGACTTCGAGCGGGAGCGCAAGCGCATGTAGGCGCTGGTACTACTCAACCGCGAGAGTAACACTCGAAGCGGGAGGACAATATAAAGCTCAACCGTGGATGCCCAAACGGGGAGGCGTAAGCGAGCTTAAGCGGCCAGTACTACTCAACCGCGAGTAACACTCGGGCGGGAGGACAATGTAAAGCTCAACCGGAAGCCCAAACGGGAGCGTAAGCGCGAGTAGGCGCCTGTACTACTCAACCGCGAGTAACACTCGGCGGAGGACAATGTAAAGCTCAACCGAAGCCCAAACGGGAGCGTAAGCTGTGCGGCCGTGTACTACTCAACCGCGAGTAACACTCGAGCGGGAGGACAATGTAAAGCTCAACCGTGGGAAGCCCAAACGGGGAGCGTAAGCGCAGGTAGGCGCGGTGTACTACTCAACCGCGAGTAACACTCGAGCGGGAGGACAATGTAAAGCTCAACCGTGGGAAGCCCAAACGGGGAGCGTAAGCGCAGTAAGCGCGCGGTGTACTCAACCGCGAGTAACACTCGAGCGGGAGGACAATGTAAAGCTCAACGCTGGGAAGCCCAAACGGGGCGATATGATAAAGCTTGACCGCGAGATGCTCGAGCGGAGGTAATGTACCTCAATGTGAAGTGAGGGGTCTTCCGGGAATCCGAGCAACCTCACCAATGTGAGAGGCTATGCAGAAATCCGTATGCTCAAGCGGAAGCTCAACCGTGGGAAGCCCAAACGGGAGCGTATATGCAGCGTAAAGAAATCCGAAGCCTCACCGCTGCGTTAAGGGGTCTTCAACGATCACGGCGGCCGTGGTGAGGGTCTTCGAGTGATAATAAGAAACTTCTGGCTAGCGCCGAGTGTAAGCTCTGGACGGGATGTGGTATAAGCATAGGGTGCGTGGGCACAGAATAAAGACGTGAAGCTCAGATTACGGCATGAGCAAGACGTGCACGGGCACGGAGCAATGATGATCTGAGACTCAGGCTATGGGGCGAGCATCGCGTGCACGGGCACGATAATGATAATATGAGGCTCGAGAACTGGCTCGAGCGTAAGTGGCGCACGCGCACAAGATAACAACATGAAGCTCAGTCGCGGCTCGAAGGGGCTGCACGGGCAAAATGCAGGATAATGATGTGACATAAAAAGCTCGGCCGTAGCACGGCGTGGCATGGGCATCACATGATAACAACATGGCTCGAGGCCGTGCTCGAGCATGGCGTGCACGCACGAGATAACAACATAAAGCTTCGAGGCATGCGGGCTCGGCGTGGCGCGTCTGCACGGCACGAAATAATAACATGGAAGCTCGGCCGTGGCTCGAGCACGTGCGCGTGCACGCACGAGATAACAACGTAAAGCTCGGCCGTGGCTCGAGCATGCACGGCACGCACGAGAATAATGACATGGAAGCCGGGCCGTAGGCGAGCAGAGAAGCGTCTGCGCCACCCGGCACGATAACAATATCATGGCTCGGCTTCGAGGCGCGAGCATGACGCGTGCACGCCGCACGCAGTGATATCATGAAGCTCGAGGCGGGTCAGGCACGAGTATGGACGCGAAGACACGATACGGATAGTAACTCTTTAAACATGAGGCTCGGCTGTGCGCATATGAAAGCATAGCGCGTCCCGCACGATAATGATATCTAGAGCTCGGGCACGCCGCGGCATGAAAGCGCGCATTAACACGATAATGATAATAATGAAGCTCGGGTTATAACATCGGCATAAGCGAGCAGCGTCTGAGCACGATAATAATAACATGAGGCTCGGCCGTGCTCGAGCGTATGCGCGCCGGGCACGATAATAATGATCCAGCTCGAGCCGTATCGCGAAGCATGGCGCTTGACGGCACGATAATGATAATCTGGAGCTTCGGGCTGGCGCCGAGCATGCGCGTCTGCACGAGCACGATAATGATAACATGAGGCTCGGGTGGCTCGAGCATAGCTGCGGCGCAAGGCACGATAATAATGATCCGAAGCTCGAAGCTTGGTATTGTCGCGAGCGTGGCGTGCACGGCACGAGCACGATAATGATAATCAGGAGCTCGGCCGGGCGCAGGCATGGCGTGCACCCGCACGAGATAACAACATAAAGCTAGGCCGTGGCTCGGCGTGGCTGCACGCACGCAGAATAATGACATGGAAGCTTCGGCCGTGCACGTGGAAAGCATGGCGCATGGCGTCTTGGTAACGCACGCAGATAACAACATAATAAAGCTCGGGCGTGGCTCGGCGTATGCACGGCACGCACGAGAATGAGGCTCTGGAGGGCAGCAGATCGGCCGAAGGCGTAGCACCCGCAGCGTGCTGCGACGATAACAATATATGGCTTCGGGCTGGGCGCGGCATGGCGTGCAGGCACGATAATATCATCATGTCAAGCTCGAGGCGCGGCATGGCGACGTGCTTGAACAGCACTGCACGATGATCTTTATGAACATGGCTCTGGGCCGGTAAGCACGAGGCATGACGCACGGGCACGATAGTAATAACATGAGGCTCGGGCCGTGGCGCTTGAGCATAGCGTGCGCGCACAGACACGATAATGATGAGAGGCTCTGGGCCGAGGCGCGGCATGGCTGAGGCACGCACGAGAATAATAAATAGGCTCGGAATTTCGGCATAGCGAGCAAGGCGTCTGCGGGCACGATAATGATAATGTCGAGCTCGAGGCCGGGCCACGAGCATAGCGTGCACGCACGATAATGATAATCTGGCTTCGAGGCGTAAGCGCTGCAAAATACGAGCATGCGTCTTGCACACCACGATAAGATGATCTCTGAAAGCTCGAGCCGAATTTGGGCGAGCATACGCATGGCACGATAATGATAATCAAGCTCGGCCGGGCGCAGCATAGCGCGCACGGGCACGATAATGATAATATAATGAAGCTCGGTAAGGCCGCAGCATAGCATGGCGCACGGCACGATAATGATAATCGAAGTTTGGCCGGGGGTAGGGCTACGAGCATAGCGTCTTAGCATGGCGGCACGGGCACAATAATGATAAATATGCAGAGGCTCGAGGCGAGGCGTGAGCATGGCGTGCTGCGAGCACGGCACGATAATAATGACATGGAAAGCCGTAGCACGCTTACAGCGTAGCGCACCCGCACGATAATGATAACATGAAGCTTCGAGGCTGCCGGGCACGAGCATGACGTCTGCACGCACGATAAGAATAACATAAAGGAGGCTCGGGCCGCTAAGCGCCGAGCATAGCGCAGCGTCTTGCACTAGCGATAATGATAACATGAAGCTCGGAGTGCCGGGGCGAAAGCACGACGCACGCACGAGCAGATAATATGCTGAGGCTCGGGCTGCCGGGCGCGAGCATAGCGTCTGCGGACACGGCACGATAATGATAACAAGAGGCTCGGGCCGAGGCGCAAGGAAAGCATGGCGTGCTGCGCACGGGCACGATAGAATAATAACATGAAGCTCTCGGGGGCCGGGCGCGAGCATGGCGTCTGCGAACCCGCACGATAATGATAATCCAGAGCTCGGTAAGGCCGGCATAGCGTGCACCGGACACGATAATGATAATCAAGCTCGAGGCGGGGCAGGCCATTGCATATGCGTGCACGGGCACGATAGTAATGATAAAGCTCGAGGCAGTAAGCGAGCATGGCGTGAGCAACGATTAAAGGTGCGGGCACGAACTGGACTAAGTGCTTGGTTCTGGCCAAGGCTTTGAGTGGGCAAGGCCCCTATCGCCTTGGGCGAGCTTCCAGAAGATTGCCTAGCGGGCAGGGCCCAACTCTGAACGGCGACTAGCAACCGGGCATGGCCTTTCTCCGATGTGGGGACATCGAATCGGTTGTTAGTATATCAACTAGGTGTAGAGATATACGACTAACAGTGTTGCTCGGTCACTATAGGAACCGAGGTAGTTAGCCGCTATCTTGTGGGCGGGGCCCTTGGCGGGCATCCAAGTACGTGAACCGGCATGGCCCCCCCCCCGGGGAGGAATTGGTTCACTAATACTCGGGTATAGAGGAAGGTTGACCGAGGCGGGGCCTATCACTCGCCGAGGCGGCGATTTTGTCAAGCAATCCGAAAGCAATTTGTATAAACAAATTAACAATTTGGATGGACAAATATGAAAGAACTTGCCTGCTAGTGCATTAGGCCGTCCGAATAGTTGTAAAGATATCTGGGCTTTTCTGTTTGCGGGCAGGCCCCCTGCTTTCCGACTGTAAGTGTTTACCTTGAGGTCGGGAAGTAATTATGCTCGTTGTAGTTTCCCTTCTGAGGAAGTCTGGGTTGGCACCAAGAGTGTGCCTAAGGCGCTCAGTGCGAGCGGAATCAACTCTAACGAGGAGGGTGTCATGGTTCTCGCAGTTACCAAGGCTTAGTTGACTTGGTTTGAGTACCTGAAAGTTTAGTGCATTATTTGCGAAGCAAACATAGTCCCCTTTTAAATAAAATTGGGGTATGTATTATGCATTTAATCTTAGGATGATAAGATGTTGTATATGCTAGTGATTTATGTAAATGACAATACATAAATGTTGTTATTATCATGATTGAGGAAAATAACATCAATAGCGTGACATGCAATCAAATCATGATCTGTATAGATAATTCACGCGCGAATTTAGGTGTAGCGGTGAATAAAATAGTTTCATTATCATTTGTCATGCTTGGGCAAATAAATAATAAATTATAGAGTTCAATTAACTCAATTGATATGTCAAATTTGATAAGTAAGTGAGTATGCACTTTTTTTTTCATCTTGTGGCCGGGATTAGTAAAATCATAAGGCGCATAAAGGTGGTGTCATACATATGGTCGCAGATGCAAAATATTTTTAATTGCATGCATTGATGTAGTATAGTGTGACATGCATCAACATGGTGGACAATTTAATGTAAACATGACATAGTTATGAGCATCAATGTATTATAATTACTCTGATTTATGTCGCATAATAATTGTCACATTTGAATTTCATGCATTATTCACCAATTAATAATAATTTTAATCGGTACATCATGTCAAGTCGGCATGTCATTTGTATTAATCGCATGACAATTTATTTGATTATAGCTATCTTGTGTAGCGTCGAGTTATAATCGTCAATTATTAATTTATCACAATTAATAATCGCAATGAAAATTAATTACATGCATATTCATGTAAGCTATAGTGTCTCATGTTAATTTGGAGCAATAAATTAATCATGCGAATCATTTATAAACTTTAATTTATGCTCCGTTAACTAATTATAATGTTGTATTGCAAAGAAAGAGTTCACGTGATCATAATTTGCAAGAATGGAGGGCAAAATTGGAAAGAGAACACCTGATTTTCTTTAGGAAATGGTCTGAACCGGGTCTGAACCGGTCACAAGAGGGCTGAACCGGTCCATGAACCCCTGTTATGAGCTGGGCGGTTGATTGAACCCCCTAACGCCGGTGCAGTATAACGGAAGCTAATGAAAACAGGGGAGCTGGGTGTAAAAGGATGAAATAGTGAGCAACTTATGTGAAAAGCCGGGCAATGACGTCATGGATGGACGTCGGCCTCTGATGCGACAAGGCGACAAGCTAACAGGATGATCGGTAGCCGACGCCTTGGTAATCACCGAAGCGCTGCATTAATGGATGGCGATTTTGGGGCCGAACTCGCCTTCTCAAAACGCAAGATGCAGTGGTCTTTGGATTGTTCAGCTTAAGTAATGGTGTTGTTGCTCGATCGCCGGCGCGTGGCCGTGAACTACCGCCTTCAGCGGCTTCTCGTGGCGCGTCTGGGAGCGTTACACCTCCGATGATGATGATCTTCATGGCGGTGGACTCGTCCTTTCAAGGCGAACCCAGGGGTGTCCTCTGTTTTCAGATTGGGGGTGGTAATCTCAGTCCAGTCCGCGCTGAAAATTCGTTGTATTCGAAGTGATTTCGATATTCGTTCCGGCATCTATCGAACGTGTCTCCGCCATGGCTGTTGGAGCTCGTTCCTAGAGTCGTGTCCCGGCAATGGAACCAAACTGATGTGGCAAAAATATCAGTCATACCGGGGTGCCGAAAGTCGTTGAAATCCGTGAGTGTTCGTTGACCGAATTGATGATGAATTCGCCGTCTTGGTAATGGAATCGTCGTTTGGGTCGGATATCTGGCTGTATGTAGGTGTCTGCAAAATGAGCACCGTGAGTGGTGGGGATGTCCCCCAAAACCCTCGGCGTGAGAATCGTCTGATATCAACAATATAGGAGGGCGCGTAGCCCCCGTGTGTGGAGTGAGAACTGTAAAGAAGAGAGAGCGTATCAGAGTCTGCCCTACTATGAGATAGTAGGGTTTATTTATACCTGAGGGGCTAGGGTTTACTTGTCATGCATGGGCCAGGCCCATGGTGTTTAGTAGTCCTGTAATGAATAAGGGGCTGGTGCAGTGGAAAGCCCCCTCGTCTACGCGAGGCCCAAAAGCCCTTTTAGGCAAATGAAATTTAGGCACTTCACATGCCATCTGAATTCCCCCATATATGTATAGCACTAAATTCTCCTTCTTTAGGGCTATTTATATGTATTAATTTTTTTTTACTGAGAATTGTTTAATTTTGTCATAGAAGCTGTAAAATTTTAGGTCTAGGGTTAGGGTAACAAATGAAGAGATCTGTGGCAGCGGTGGAGACGAATACGTTTACCAGATGGGAAGAGGTGCATGCATCTACTGCGAACGGGAGGAGGGAGGTGAGGTACAATTTGAAATGGTGGGATGGAACTTCAGCTCGGTTGTTGGAAAAGAGAAAATTTTAGGGCGTATGTCTTATCCCTTTGTGTCTCTGCAGAAATCACTTACTTCGTCATCAATTTTGAAGCTTAGATCGAGAAGAGAAGCCGTTGATTGGATGAACTCAATTGTTACAGGTACATATCTTCTCTATTTAGCATTTATTGATTTTTTCCCTAATATTAAAAAAACTTATCAATACATTCGGTCTAGAAGTTTCTGAGATGTAAATCTACAGTTGTTTCCTTTTGTCAGTTTGTTAATCCACTTTTCACATGTATCTTTTTTTCTTGATTGTTGAACTCAATCCCATCTAAATCATTAAAGTTTTGAGATTTCCAAGATTTACTATGTTTTTGTTTGTGTGGTTTGGATCCATGCATCAACAAATTTTAAATTATTGGCATGTTTTATTTTTCGAATTATTTTAATTCCTTATAAATTTTTTGAGCAGATTTTGGAAAGCAATCTTATACAATTGGTTTATTGGATTTTCTAGGGCTCAATTTCAATCTTTGCACCAGACAAGCATTTGCTTCATACGTAGTCATTTAACATCTGGACGAAAAGAAGGGGACAAGCTGAGAAGAAACTTTGATGTCATGGAAATCCTACAGAAGACATGTTTTCCAAGGGTTAAAGGCTATGGGGATGAGAAATCCCCTCAAACAATTCTCGAGCATGAGTAAGACCCTTACATCTTTAAAGGTTTAGTGTTTTAGTGTTGGGAAAACATTTCTCTAATTGCTCAAAGAATAAAATTAGGAATAAAGATCAGTTCAATTTTCGATCTCCATGACAAATATTCTTACTATGTTTTCTTCTCTGTGTAGTCGAATTATATGGCTGGGGATTTAAATTACTGAATTTCCCTATCTTACCAGTAAGATAAAGGCTATTGTTGAGATGCGAAATTGGTGGGCTTTATTAGAAAAAAACCCAGGCAAGTCTCCTAAATTCCCACATATGATGAATATATGCATGTTCTGGCACGCATCTCATTTTTGTTCAATATTTGGAAGAAAAGTTTGTTAGAATATAGAGCCAATCAAGAAATGCTTAATCTAAATCTTTGACGGCATTTTGTACCAGCTTAGGATAGAGCAAAGGAGGGGGGAGTGTTCGAGAGATGGAATGAAGGGATGATATATTTCCCTCCCACATACAAATATTCGAATAATTCAGACAAATATGCATGGGACGACATGCATCCAAAAGAAAAACGAAGAACACCGGCATGGTAATTCATTTTTCAAAAATGTTCAAAAAGGTGCGAACGTATATTGTGGTATGGAAGAGGACTACATCAAATGTCTTATGTTCGAGGGGAGTCTAGATTTCCAGATCATAGATCGGTTTACAACATATTCATAGCTGAAGTTGAGTCTATTAACCGTAACCGAATCAAGAAAAACATGAGTTGTTCCAGTTCCAGTTCCAGGCGTGCTTCAGATGCTTCTGTTAGACTGAGGCCTTATTTTCCAGCTCTTGATGAGCATCTGGAGTTTACCAGACCTGATGATGCTTTCTCCACCTTTCGATATCATCGAGACGACATGATGGTGGAGGAAGTACTTCCTGATGCCGATATCCCTGAGGAGTGCCAGGTCTCGGAGCAGGCTCGCACGGTAGACACATCTCTCTCTTTTTTGTTTCATTTTTTTTATTTCATTTCGTATACATTTTTTGGAGACTAATATATCTTCTCTTTTTTTGCTGTCTCACTTTTTTTCCAGGTAAACGTGTCTATGTACAAGAAGCTGTTGCGAGGTTTCTTCAGCATTAACAAGCTTTATCAAAAGCTTGTGGATGAGTTCTCTTGCTGAGGGAATGATGCAGTGCGGCAGACCAGACGTCGGAATGATGATGATGATGATGATGAAGCAGCTGCCGGATCGAGTCGTTCTCGGGCGAGAGGACGAGCATATGGGACTTGCAGCGGACATGACCCTCGAGTTATGACCTTATGGGAGGCAATCTGTCCTTTGTCCCAGGTTCAAAGGGGTAAATTTGGTTGTCCCCTCTCGTTTGTTCTCTTTTTCCTTATTTAATAAATTCTCGCAGGTGCCGCCCTGCTTCCTAAAAAAAAAAATAAAAAAAATGGGAGGCAATCTTGATAGGAGCCAGTTTTCCCGTGCTCATTAGCTTTAGTTCCTGCACTTATTAGCTTTTTCTTTTTTTCTTTTTTTTTCTTGTACCAAATTATGTAGATATATATTTTATGCAATGCAATATAATTTTATATGATGCAAGAAATTAAAATGCAGACTCAATACTTCATGCACAAAATAAAGCTAGACCAATAACTAGGGGTACCATAATTTGTGCCTCTTCTTGTGCCTGATCTTTTATAATTGTCTCAAGGCTATTCTTATAGCTTCTGCATTTTTCTTTGCGATCAGACAGAGTAGCAGGGAGTAGTTGGAGCCGAAATACCAGGATACAAGGCAGTTTGAGGGAGCAGGAGAGAGGATCCTGGCGCCACCCATAAGGAATATGGGCGCCGCGCCAAGGAGGGGTGTTGGCGGCGCCAGGAGCCTTTCCTGTGCAATCCCTATTCATGCACTGTTCGTGCACTTTGCTCAGAAATCGTCCGCTTCTTCGAATTTTTGGTATAAATGACGAACGAGGCAGTGCTCAATTTTCATCAGCCTGCTTGCCTTTTCCTTTTCTTGCTCAGTCCTTTGATCTCTCTTTTGCTTAATTTGCCCTTTTTTTATCAGATAAACTTTGTTTTTCCTCCAAAAATGGTTGTACCAACTCACATAGCTTTGGAAATGGAGATTTATGAGAATGCCTTGGACTTTTGGGTCCTCTCCCTATGATCAGACGAGCGGGTCTAGTTCGAGCATATATATGGGTACAGGTGTCTACTGTCGTGGCGGACCCTTATCATTAATTGGGATATGATGCGGGGAGCCTCCCGGTTCTGGTCAGCTCAGGACCACCTTTTTAATTTTGGCATGAATGAGATGTGCCCCACTTTTGAAGAATTCTGTGCCATGGTGGGGATGACCGCTGCTGGACCTATTGCCGTGCCTTCTCCACGGAGGCGTCCATATATGGCAATAAAGGAACTCTTTGGCACCACTCGCGTAACTACTCCAGGCTTTTATAATGGAGTAAATTTTGATCTGACCGTCCTTCCTGGGGCCTTTACGGAGTATAGGGAGGATGAGCTTGATTATTTGAGACGCCGGCTGTCGTCTCTTTTTCTTTGCCTTGCGGGGCGGTATTTGCTGGTGGGCCAGCCCGGATATATTGATGTGCGGGTCGTGGACCTAGCATTGCAGGCTCGTGATCGCCGGGTGAATATTATTCCGGTGATCTTGGCAGAGACCCTGGCGGGCATGGACGCCTTTGCGAGTGGCGACGAGCTATTCCCCTCTGGTAGCCCTCTTTTGATCCATATGTGGTTAGAGGAGCATTTTAACTGGGTGATGGGTCCAGTGCAGCGGGAGCAAGTATGATCCGGCTCTCTATGGCTCTCGGGTCATTATGAGACCAAGGTTTTTTTGAGTCCGATTGGGTTGAGAATTTCTTGCAAAGGCTTCATGGACATAATATGGGTCATTAGTCACTGGCCGGATCCGTCAGTTTCTTGATATACAGGTCATGCCCAGTCATTCTCGGCATTGAGCATACCTCCTTTTATCGGGCGGACATGGTCTTGTGCCAATTTGGCAGGGAGCAGCTCATCCCTGATGTGAGCCGTCCTGTAGATGTGGAGCTGGAGATAAGTAGGGACTTGGGCATCCTTATCAGCAATATATGGCAGCTAGACTTTGACACGCTGGAGGTGGCTTACCTCTATTCTGATTAAATGCTCCTCTCCCATGAATACTTGTCATGGATTAAGGTGGCCGTTGAGGGGCCTTCCCACCTGGTTAGGTGAGCACTGAGGCGGATGCTGGGCCGTCGAATAACCAGTGGTCTGGATGCTCGTCTGATGGAAATAGGCGAGGACATAGAGAGTTCCGGGGTGGTGGTCCCTCAGGCCTTGCAGGAGGACTTTAAGCGAGTTCGTGGCCTTGATGCCCGGACGGCTCCCGATCCAAATGAGGCAAGTCCCAGCAATGCACCTCCTCGACAGAGCAACGCAAGCCGGCGGAATAATCCTTGGGAACCAAATGAGGCTGTCCCTCCCCCTCCAGCTGGCGGATGGGGCACTGCCCTCAGCGATGATGGTGCTGGCCCGAGCAATACGGCTATTCAGGATAATGGGGACGCGGATGATGAAGATGAGGATACTTCTGGAGGTTCTCACGCTGGTGAGACTGGAGCCTCTTTTGTGCCACGCAGAAGAAGTATATGGGCACGACCAGGCGGACGCCGTAGGCATTGATAGACCGCTTCAGGGCTGAGCTGCAAATAAAGGATAGTTTTTTGGGGGGAAACAAGGGGGTAGAGGCAGAAAGATAGTATATGGAATGTACATGCAATAAATGCATAATCTAAATATCTTAAGCAGTTATTCCTAAGTTGCACTGTAGGACTTTATATTATTATTATTTTTCGTATTTTTATGCGAGCTCTTGTCGTGGTTTTTCTTTTTTCTTTGTCAGTTAAGACCCTGTATGCTGAAGACTGGAGGTCGGATGCTGAGGATTCAGATAGAGCATTCCCTCTCCTTCTCTCCTGATTCATTTTTTTATTATGCTCTAATTTTTGTCTAGGTCGCCCTTTCGGGTTTTCAGCCCAGCGAGCCCTTATTTCTCCTTTTTCTCTTCTTCTTTTTTTATGCTCTAATTTTTGCCTAGGCCGCCCTTTCGGGTTTTCAGCCTAGCGAGCCCTTATTTCTCCTTTTTCTTTTTTTTATATGCTCTAATTTTTGCCTAGGCCGCCCTTTCGGGTTTTCAACCTAGCGAGCTAGAGAGGGAAGCAACTGCCATATATATCGGCTCAAGCATAGTACCTTTTGAGCTTGTCAAGGTTGAAAGGCTGAACAAGATCCTCCCCTTCTTAGTTCGTAAGGAGTACTGCACCTCCTGACCGGATTTCTTTGACAACATAAGGTCCCATCCAAGGAGATTTCCATTTCCCCCTAGTGTCAACATAACTAGTGGGTTTTTCTCGAAGTACAAAGTCTCCGACTTGGATGTCGCGGCCTTTGACTTTTTTATTGAAGACTCGGGCTATTCGCCTTTGATATACTCGGGTGTGCTCTAGGGCTAGCTGTAATACCCCGATAATTTTAGATAAAAAAATATTAATTTTTATTAATTAATATCATTATTGTTTTAGACCTATTCAATTAATATTAAAATTGTTTTGGGTTAATTAATTATCTTGAACATATTTAATAACCAATTAAATCAAGTTGGGCTTGACCCACTTTTGACCTAAATTAAATACAAATTTATGGGTTTTAATTTTGGTCCATTTAACTTTAGGGTTGAAAACCCTAATAGGGTTTTATATAAATAAGGTTGAGTGGGGAGGAAAGAGAATAGTTGAAAAAAAGAAAAAGCAAAAAAAGAGAGAGGGTGAAACGGCAGCAGCCGGCATATCAAGAAAGGAGCAAGCAGGAGGGGGCGGCAAGACTAGTAGGTATAGCAATTTCAGTTTTCCTTCTTTGATTAACAATGGTATAGTACATTATGCATAAATAAGATATGCATATTATCTAATATATGTATAGATATATATATATATATATATATATATATATATATATATATATATATATATATATATATATATGTGTGTGTGTGTGTGTGTGTGTGTGTGTGTGTTATATTACTACCGTGATATAATCAATTGTGTGTGTGTTCAGTGAAAAGTAGATGTGGAGAAGAGATGAAGTGTTAATGTACTGGAAGTGAAGGAAAAAAAAAAGAGAAAACGAACAACCAGATTAATGATATTACCTTACTGTGTTGCTGCTAAATTGGATGTTCGTGTGAATTTAAATATTTAACTAGAAAGTGAGATAAATAATTTTGGTGTTGTAGCTTTAATGGAGGAGGCGTGATCACAAGTGGAGATTGAATTGGTGTATGCTTGTTTGAGGTGGGAAGTAGGGGTGGCAATTCGTGTTATCGTGTAGTGTTCGTGCCTCATTATCGTGTTTTCATATTATCTATCTTATTTGATCATAAATATAACAATAAATATTAATTTGAATATATTAACAATTTCGTGTCTTTCGTGTCATATTTCGTATTGTGTCGTATCGTGCTAGGCTTATCGTGCCATTTGTGTCTGTGATCGTATTTTATAATCGTGTCGTTTTGATTCGTGCTATCGTATCGTGCTAGGCATTGCCACCTCCGGTGGGAAGTAACTAAGTGTGGGGGCAATAAATGAGTTTTATATAGTTTTTTTTAGATTTGTCCTTCCAGGGCTCGTGCATTAAGAATGGAATTCAACAATTTTTTTGGTATGAGAGAGTATTAATGGGCTGGAAGAAAAAAGATTAAATAAATGATGATGTGATGTCTATTACACAAGCTATATTATTAATTCTAAGTTAGCTATTAAAATTATTATGAATAATGTAGTTACTTAATCAAAAATTGTGTCTTGAAATTTTAGATTTGGGTTGATACGTGTAGTGGAGTATTTGATCGACAAGTTAATTTTGAAGCATCGTTCAGGTAAGGGATTATATCTCTTTTAGGTTTCCAATTTTTATGTACCGTTTGTTAGGTTCTCATTACTTCCTTGATATCGATATTTTTGATACGTACGCCGACTTTAAATCGGCATTTGAATTCGAACTCTATCGTTTACACTTCTTTCGAACTCATAATTTGATTATCTGTTCATTCTCACATAATTATTGAATTTCATGTGAGATACCTTGGATATGAAAAGTACGATTTTTGGCGATGCCTGATTTTGTAAAATTATTTGATTACTTGAAATTCTACCATGATCACTAAGTTGAATTTATGACACTATGAATTATGAAACTACGATATGATGCTTATGAACGCCACTTGGCCCGTGGCGTGGTTATCAAGATATACCAATGATCTATGAATTATGATATGTGAACTATGATCTATGAACTATGAACTATGAACTATGATTTATGAATTTGCTTATGTGATAATAGGATTCTGTGAGTAGCCAATTGTCGCTAATTGGTATGGGACGGTTGGTGACAGTTGATTACTCGAGTCACCTTTGAACGTTTATTTTCATTTGGATTCTTACTCTCTTAAATCGAAATATGATAATTGCTTCCGCTTATCAATTTCTAATTAATGAATTTTGGCTATTCTAAAAATATTCATCTCTGATTTATTTCTGGTCAACTCCTCCTTAGTAACCGGAGGGGTTGTATATGAACTTACTTAGCATTGTTCGTTCATCCCTTCATACTCTTCTTTCTCAGGTAATGAGTAAGATTTATTAGAGGATTTTGGCTCGGGTAGACCAAGATGACGGCTTCCGAGAATTTTAGATTTAGTCTTCCTTATTGAATTATTCGACAGTAGTTTAAATTAATTATGGACTCATGTCAAGTATTAGATAGATTTTGTATTTAATTATTTTGGGTTTATTTTATACTTTAATCAAGGATGTTAAGATTTAATCATTATGAGATTGGAACATTTATGAATTAGGTTATGATAGTTAGTGACGTGGCCAAATTGTGGGACCGCGGTGTCAGTACCGAATTTGGGGCGTTACACTAGCAGCCGCCGTTCGTCAATTAGGGCTAATTCTTCATATCGCCCATTGACCCAGTCAATCTCCGATATGCTTGATTCCATCATTATCCTTAATGATGAGATTTCAACTTCGATGGGCAACACTGCCTTCATGCCGTAGGCTAGAGAGTAAGGAGTAGCCCCAGTGGGTGTGCGAACTGGAGTGCGGTAGCCCCAGAGGGCTAGTGGCAATTTTTCTGACCAGTCTCTTCCTGTGTTAGCCATTTTTCTGATAATGTTTTCCAGTGTTTTATTGGCTGCTTCAACGGCACCATTAGCTTGCAGTCGGTAGGGGGAGGATTTATGCCTTTGGATTTTGAATTCGTCGAGCAGACGATTCACATCCCCTTCGAAATGCGTGCCGTTGTCGGAGATGATCTCGAAAGGTACTCCGTATCGATATATCATGTTGGTCCGGATGAATTCGGACACCTTTTGAGTATTTAAAACTTTATAGGAAGAGGCTTCCACCCATTTTGTGAAATAATCGACGGCTACCAGAACGTACTCGTGGCCATTGGATCCCTTAGGGTGGATTTGGCCTATGACGTCGATTCCCCAAGTTGAGAAGGGTCAGGGGGCTGTGGAGTTATATAAGATGTGCGGGGGCACATGCTGCCGGTTTGCAAAACGTTGGCATTTGTCGCAATGACATACCCACCGAATGCAGTCGGTTTTTAGCGTGCTCCAATAGTACCCCTGCCTGATAACTTTTTTGGATAACATATGGCTATTCATATGGGGCCCGCAGGTACCACCATGAAGCTGGTCTATGATTTGCTCGGCTTTTGCTTGGTCGATGCATAATAGATTCAGGCTCTGATAATGCCTTTTGTACAGGCTGCCACCGCTAAACGATGCCCATCTTCGTAGGGAGACTTTCCCTCTTTTGTCTTGGCTGGAAGGGTAGACTCCTTTCTGAAGCAGATTTAAGATGTCAGAATACCACGACTCGTGATCTGTTTCAGGAGCAGCATTAATTTTGAAGCAATATGCCGGAGTGACCTTTTTCCCAACTATAAATGGCTGGATATTGGTTTCCGTGGGGATTTGGACCAACGATGCTAGAGTGGCCAAGGCATCGGCAAATTGATTTCTCTCTCGCGGCAAATAGTGAAACGAGATAGAATCAAATTTGGTGGCGAATGTAGTCAATTTGGCATGGTAGAGCTGCACTCAGGGATCTTGGGTCTTCCACTTCCCTTCGACTTGATTTATGATCAGGGCAGAGTCACCGTAGACTTCCAAGTCTTTGGCTCCCTTTTGGAGAGCTTCTTCTAGGCCAGCGATACAAAGCCAGATCTGCGGTATTGTTCGAGCACCCGAACTCCAACCTTATGACCAACAGAGTGTGGGAATCTGCTGGGTCGATTAGCACGATCCCTATGCCAAAACCTCTTTTATTTGCGGCTCCGTAAAAGAACATTTGCCAGCTGGTGTCGTGGTCAGTAATTTCCAAGACACATTCTTCTAGGAAGCTAGGCTCGGCTGCATTTTCTGCTTCTAAGGGCAGATCAGCTAAATGGTCTGCAATTATGCTGCCTTTGATAGATTTGAGCGTGACATAGGTTATGTCAAACTCGTTGAGAAGAAATGACCACTTAGCCGCCTACCGGATAGTGATGGCTTGTCGAAGATGTATTTTATAGGATCCATCCCGGAGATGAGCCCGATGGATCGCCCTGCAGATAGGTCTTGAGCCCGTTGCCCGCACTAGCCTGCAACTTTTCTCTGGTGCTGAATAATTTAGCTCGTTTCCTTGCAGCTTCCTACTTATGAAGTAGATGGCGTTTTCGATGTAGGAATTTTCTTTCTCTTCGGCGAGCACAACCCCTACTGACGTGTCTGTGATGGTTAAATATATGAGGAGAGGTTTATGTGTATGGGGAGGAGCTAGCACAGGTGGATTGGTAAGGTAGGCTTTTATTTTTTCGAAGGCTAGCTGGCATTTCTCGTCCCAGACTTGGTCAGTATTTTTCTTTAAGAGTTAGAATAGGGGCTCATATATGGATGTCAGCTGTCTGATGAAGCGACTGATATACTGCAATCGGCCCATGAAGCCTTTGACTTCGGTTGGAGTCTTTGGCTGCGGCATCTCTATAATGGCTTTAATTTTGGCTGGCTCGATTTCGATGCCTTGCTCTGTCACCATGAATCCCAGGACCTTGCCTTTGGTAACCCCAAACGTGCATTTGGTGGGGTTAAGCTTTATCTGGTGCTTTCTTAACCTTTCGAAGAATTTCCGAAGGTCTTTAATATGAGCACCGTTGGCATCGTTAGAGTGCACGATCATGTCGTCGACATATACTTCGATTTCTTTATGGATCATGTCGTGAAAGAGGTGGTGGCAGCCTTTTGATATGTAGCCCCGGCGTTCTTTAGCCCAAATGGCATGACATTGTAGCCGTAGGTTCCCCAGGGAGTAGTGAATGATGTTTTCTCCTGGTCTTCTACTGCCATTTTGATCTGATTATAGCCCAGCATGCCGTCGATGAAAGATCTGATTTTGTGAGCAGCAACGGACGCGCATTTACCACAATATCAATATTGGGTAGAGGGAAGTCATCTTTGGGCGATGCTTTGTTGAGGTCTCAGAAGTCTACGCAGATCCGAACCTTCCCGTTAGGCTTGGGAACGGTCACTATATTGGATAGCCAGATCGGGTATTCTACCACCCGAATAAATTTGACATGCAGCTACTTCATGATCTCTTCTTTTACTTGCAATGACCATTCTGGTTTAATTTGGCGGACTTTCTGCTTGATTGGCCGAGCATCCGGATATATGGGGATCCGATGTTCAATAATAGCTGGGTCCAACCAAGGCATATCTTCATGGGACCAGGCGAAGATGTCTACCAACTCTTTGAGGAGATCAATAAGTGCTACCCTTTCATAGCCTTGTAGGTAGCTGCCGATTTTGATCTCTTTTGTCTTATTGTTCAGCCCCGGATTGATAATAGATAGGTCTTCATTTACTGCTGATGAATGATGTCTTTCTTGGTGCTCGATTGACTTTACAAGCTCAAGCAAATAATTTTTATCTTTTGGATCCATTTCATCAAATGACTCATTATTATAATTATTTAATGTGTCTTTTAATGTAGGTGCAACTAAGGAATAAGGAAAGACATTAAGATTATCATTAATAGCAAACTGTACAGGGTTATTTACATTATTGAGGACCTGGGGTTTGAGATTCTCAATTTTAGGGAGCGGATCGGTAGATGACCAATCCGTAAAGCTAAGAGAAGGATGGGGAATAGTATATCCGAAGCGGTCCACCAGATCTGCGGTCGTTAAGAGCGGGCCGATCGTAGTATACCAATTCTGCAGGGGCTTGTCATTAATAGACTCAAATTCAACAAGGAGCTTTTCATAATGAGCGTCTCCATCTATCATACCCAGGAAGCTGTCTTCCAGACATTCATTAGAAACTTCCTTTATTGATGGGGATATTTACAGCATCTTCATTCTGGCTAAATAGGTTTATTTGCCCTTTAGACTTCCTTTGCTTGATTTGTTTCAAAGATACTTGTGCCTGCCACCGTAATTACTTCGTTGTCGATAAGATCCTGAATAGCGTTCCTGAGTCAGTAGCACTTATCGGTAAGGTGACCACTGCAACGGTGATATTCACAGTACTGGGCGTGATTCCATGTAACAGGCAGTGGATTGGGAAGTTGATAATTAGCAATGGGTTTAAGTATATCATGGGCCCATAGCGTTTGGAATATTTCGGATCTCGAGGCAGGTAGATCATCATAGTGCCTTGGGATTATTCTTTCCTTCCTTTTGGTTTGGGCAGGCTACCAAACTGCGGTTTGGTCAAATAGCTGGGTTGGGACTTTTCTCTTGGGTAATATTGTACTGGGATTTGGCTGCATGGGCTCCTGTTTAAGGGAGGTTCTTTTTCTGGCACATAAATTATTCCTTTTGGAGTCCTCTGGGTCATTTGCTTAGAATAGGTATTTGAAGAATCGAGGGGAAGGTAATTTTTATGGTTTTGGTAACAGGTATTTAGGTGGAGGAGTTTGGGGTTGCTTTCTGGAGGAGGTGAATTGAGGTTATAGGCATTTGGAACCATACTACCTTGGGAAATGGGGTTGATATCTGGTTGATGGCTAGTACTTGGTTGTTTTCTGGAGGCTTGAAAAAGGATATCTTCTGAGGTATCAGGACAGTTTATTTCAGGAAGCAAGAAATATCAAGAGTAAATTTTGGGCTTTTGACTTTCTGAGAGAGAGTAGCAAGAGTTTCTACTAAACTTGCTAAAAGATCGCCAGTCACCTGGTTTGTTATTCTCTCTGCATGGGCATCCAATTCCTTCTTTAGCCAGATTTCAAGTTCAGGAGGAGGTGCATACTCAGTAGTTTCTTTTTCTGGTTCCTAGTTGCTCCAATCATTGTTAGGTCCCATCATAGCTTGTTTATTTTAGTGGCCATTTTGCTCAAATTTGCGTCATATGCACTGATTCTTTCTTTTATTGATCTGACCCTGATATTTTCTGATCTGCTTTTTGTGCCCGTTTCCCGTATCAACCGGCCAAGCTATTCTCGCCTTTCCAAATTCGGGCCTGTTTCGAGGAAAATGGGGTTTGAATGTATCGTGAAAAGGCCGGTCAAGGCTTTCTGGGCTCAGAGTACAGTGTGCCTTTATTAGTATATTTTATTATTATTGATTTTCCTTACAATTGACCGAACGAGCACCCGCTTTGTTTTGACAGTCTCAGGACTATTCCTGGAACAGTGGATTCTTTCTCCAGAGTATAGGACCCTCATATTCCACCTGCCTTTCGACTCCCCAAGATCGGACTGATCCCAGTCGAAGGGCCTATACTCTTTCCAGGATCCACCATTCAAAATGGTCTAAGTCGAGCATCCGTAAATAATCAATCAGCCCCTGTGTATTTATTCATACCTTTTGCACAATTTTTTTTGTTCTGTTAATTTTTTTTTTTTTTTTATTTTGCTTGATTTTTTTTTTCTCGATCTTTCTTTGTTTTTTTTACAGGGGCTGACCAATGATTCAAAGATGCAAAAACCGGTCGGTCTATGAAGTATCATGAGAATCTATATGCATTTTAACGTTGGCTTATGTAGGGGGTAAGCTGGCCATGATGTAGGGTAGCAGTTCGGAATATATCTACATGCGTGCGCGTGTGTGCGACATCTAAAAAGCAGTAAAATTTCTTTTTTTTAGATATAAAACAGAAAATAAAACAGATATGGTCTGTCTTGCTGTTTTTTGTAGATTTTCTCGTCCTTTTAGTTTGAGCGCGAACAAGCAGTCAATCACATCAAGAAATAGAAAGAAAAGTGGAGAATCTATCTATTCCTATTAATTACAAATTTGCCCTAATCCTCAAAATAAAATGACAGAATGAAATAAAATTTACATATATATATATATATATTTTGCGTGATGAAAATAAAATAAACAGAGTAATAATATAAAACAGAAATATAATATAAAGCAGTAATAAAGTGATAAAAATAAAGCTCCAGCCCTTTTGTTATGCTGCCCGAAAATTTATAGTTGTGATTTTTTTTTGATTTTTTTTTTGAAAATACATATTTTTAAATATATCTGTAATGGTGACTGGAACAAAACTGCTGCAAGATGGAGAATCATATTCACAAATATATACATGGATGTATAAGAACGCAATATTCACATGCTTAAAGAAATATAACAAGCATACTTTAGCCAGAAATAAAAGAAAAAAAGTTTTGTTACTGAGTCTAGCCCTCTATTTTTATTTAAAATAAAACGATCTCCCCAGCAGAGTCACCACTGTGGGTGCCCCGGATTGCGCCCGCGCCCCGCGCACCCTTGGATAGGGGTGCACGACATGCGGTGCGGACACCACGCTTTCCATTCAATCCTCCCTTGTCTAAGGGAAGACGAAATTAAAAATGCGGAAAGGGTGCTGTCAAGAAGCGCGTTGAATACGCCTCAGTCACTTCAGTGATTTTTTGGTCCGTTATGGGAGCTTTGGGTTTTCTGTATTAGGTTATCCCTTTTTTAGGGGATAACATGATGCAGTAATACATCACCCTTTCATTCCCATTCTCCCTTGTGTATGGGAAAACAAAAAAGTGCAAGAAAGGATGTTGCGGAGCCCCACTATGGACTTTATAAAAATTGCCTTAAGGCCTATTTTGGATCACTATGAGCGCTTTGAGTTTTCTGTATCAAGTTATCCCTTCTTTAGGGGATACCAGGATGCAGGAATACATCACCCTTTCATTCCAATTCTCCCTTGTGTAGGGGAAAACAGAAAAGTGTAAGAAAGGATGTTGTGATACCCCACTGTGATCTATTTAACAGAGTCGTCATCTTTATTTTAAGGAGAAAATAAAGAAAAAACCAAAAATAAAACCATAGATAAAAAAATGGGTTCGGAGGTTAAGTTACGAGTTGGGAAGGTGCTAGGCACCCAACTCGCCTTTTCGGTCTCAAAAACAGTTTTTGGCTAAAGTATGCTTTTTGTTATATTTATCTGGCAAATAAATAAAACATTAAAAGAAAACAAATACATCCATGTCTACATTATTTACGGACTTGCAGCCGCCTCCTTCCAATAATTACAAATATATTTAAAAATATTTGGCCATAATAATGGCTCTTTTTAATGCTATTTTCTAAATAAATCTGGGCAGCACAACATCTTATAATTTTACATTGGGCCAGATGAAAATAGTTTTTTTTTTATAAAATAACGCTCTTAAAGGCTCCCACCTTTTAGAGCGTGGTGTGCTCTGCCTTCCGGAGAAGGAGTCTTTTTGTTGCCGCCGCGCGTTCGGGTGGTAATCGCTGGTTGCTTCGGCACCGCCACAACGGGCGGAGCAACCGCTATGCTTTTGCCGCGTGCTTGCCGCCGGGCGGAAATTGGGCAGAACAACTGCTTGCTTCTAGCGGATTTGGCCTTTTTACTCGGGCATAGCAACTACTCTTTTCGAGATTTTTGGACCGAGGAAATAGGGTGGAAACCTAGATGGGGGGCTAAGGTTCACTTTGACCGGTTGGTTTTGAGTTTGGAGGAGCTTTGGCAGAGCTTCGAGGCTTTATAGGAGGGGGCGCTCACTATCTCACGACCGCTCACTGTTTTCACAGCGTAACAACAACGCTGAAAGCTTTGGGCCTTTTTTTGTGTGCTGAAAGCGAACCCGGGGCCTCTTATTTATAGGCTGAAAGAGGGACACCGCTGGGCTTTATGAATTTCATCCTGTGCTTTACCAGCTTGTACCGCGTGCTTGAGAATTTGTTCAATGCGTTAACTTTGAGGGCACTGTAGCAGAGCCTGGCACCGGAACCATGCATCTTGGGCGCCGTGCCAGGATGCCTATATGACACCGCATGTGCTCATTTCTTTGCCTCTTTTTGCCACTTTTGGCCCCTGCATTTTACTGTTTTGCATATCCTGATTTGTCTTTTGCATTTTAAACCCTGTAACTTGATATTTGTTAAGTTTTAACAGGTCTTGATATCGCATGTCAATATTACGTACTAGGGGTACGAAATTGGGGTGTCTACAGCCCGGTAAAGTATGCGAGCATGACAAGTGAATGGTTCCCCATTGTTAACTGGGGGCCAAATGTTTAACGAGCAGGAGAATACCTCCTTAGCGAGCTCGCTAAGTTCTCCTCGGATTTATTATAACGGTCGTCTGGACGTGGGGGGTTAATGGCGTGAAAACCGCCCCCACGTTCCAGACGTGGTCTAGTTAATTCACACGATCTATGGCTTGGCAGTTAACACATTTACCGAGCAGTTGAGGCCGAGTGCTATATAAACCCCTCTAAATATTGGGGAAAAGGTACGTTGAGTATTACCTAGCTAAAACTCTGTAAAATTGCATTCTCTAAATGTGTTATACTAATTCTCACACCAGAGTGCCTTTGGAGAGAAAGCCCATGCTTTAATCCATAACATTTTGGATTGTTTTTGACAAGTTTGAAGCTCAGATTACCTAAAGCTCAAATATCCTACTTTATTGAAGGCCCAACAATCTAGTATAACCATTTTTTTTGATACATCACAAGTGTATGATAAAGGTGAAAGATTATAGGAATTGAAAGCATAATTTTTGAAAGTGATTTTTTTTCTTTTTCTATCTTAATAGTTAATAAATACTCTAGCTATAAATAATTCAAATCATTGCTACATAACTAAATTTTCGTTTAAAAATGAATAAACATATCAAGGTGAAATGTTATTTGTAGCTAGGATTCGATAATAAACAATACTTGTTGAAACAGTCACCAATGATGTATCCAATGATACATCATCTCATGAGTCATCAAGTAAAAAACGTAGCGTAATAAATAAAATAATTAATAAACGAATCAAGCAAAGAGACATCAAGCTATAATTTATGTCTATAAATAAAACACTTGTAGACGATGCCTCATGGCCAAACTTCCACTAGATTAAAAGATTGCAATTGCTTACAATATGAAAACAAACTGTTTAGAGAGTGGAAATCATTACGAAAATTCGTAAGTGAGAAGATGTATCTAATCTATGCTAAACACTCTTGAATACATCAGCAAATCAAAAGAATACGAAGAGTGTAGGGCAAAATAATGAACTGCGAAACTGATGAGTCTTCTGATGATGTATCTTTGGGTGGCTCATTGGTTTCGTGACAGCTCTTCTTCGTGCAAAACTCTCTCTAAAAATTCACTGCTTGGGTCAACAACATCCAAGGCTGATCCTTTCTCTTATATAGCTCCTAGGAAACTTGTCCACCAAGAAAACAACTCAACAAGGCAATGTTAGGGTTAGGAAAGAGTTATTAAGGAAATAAACATCTAATCCTACAAGTTAGGGATTGTCATATTAGAGTCCTTAAAGAAGATAATGACTAGCTTCCTAACAATTACCTAGAAAGGCAATAACAACATGTGACCTAAATATTAGGACACGACAAAAGGAGGGAGAAAATAAACGCACAATTATTTTCACCATAACAATCTCCCCCTTTGTTGTTGCCTTTCTGGTCAAAGCAAATACCATGAGTACCTGTGAATAACTCCCCCTGAATAAGACAATTCAAAATATCCAAGATGCTTAAAATTATCAAATACAGTTTAAAGTAAACAAATATCCAACCAAAGCACAAACTCCTCCTTCATCTAATATCTCCCCTTTCATCTACTCCCCCTCTTTGAGCAGAAGAGGTAGCAGCATGAACATCCAACCATTCCTTCAGATACCAGCGACATTAATGGTGGACTTTGGAATTGGAAAAAAATCAACAATTGTTGATGAGGCGATGGATGACGCATCATTGGGTGCGTCATTGACTGGAGCAGATGCGGGACTTGGCGACTTTTATTCCATGGTAGAGGAGCTGGATTCTTGAAGCATGAAAAACGAGGAACAACTAGGGCTTGGAAGTGAAGAAGATCAAGAAGAGGCGGATGATGAGTAGAACAAGAGAGCCATTTTCTTGACAATATATACAACCATTAAGCCTAGCTAAAACCATTATAATGAACCCAATATAATACAAACACAATTTAAAATAAGATGGGTTACAAGCAACGTCTATAAGTAATTAAGGAGAGTTTAAAATAAACTCAACAACTTACCATCCAATGTATCATAGGCGTGTAAAAGAAACCTTTTTTGACATGGAAACAAGATGATGGAAGCCAAGACAAAATAGGAAACTAGATTTCTTGGTCAAAAACCAAAAGAATTAGGAATTCCACATTTAATCAAGATAAAATAGGAAACATAATTAAATGCTAACTAGAATACCATAACAAATCCTAGGTGTGCTTCCACAAAATATTTGAGTATCCAACAAGCTCTTTCCAAACAATCAACCTTCGACATCAACCATTTTTGAACAAGAGAGATAGAAGCACTTGTTTGCACATAATTATTTAGGGTATAAGAATCAGAAGTATGATATAATCACCAAATATGCATGCCCTAGTGTGTATGCCTAAAATGATATAGGAAGAATAAAAGACAAATGCACACACACATGATGGACTGGAACAACTGATGAGTTACCCAATGATGCTTCATCTGGAGTTTCATCGCAAAATCAGAGTCAATAGTCAAATTTCTTTTCTCACATAATCAATTTTATACACATAATTCCCTATGCGAATTTGATGTCTAATGTTAGCATGCTTGGTTCGAGAATGTTGAACCGGATTTTTTGAAATATTTATCGCAATAGAGTTGTCACAGTACGCAATCAACACATCATTGTGTAACCCAAAATCCTCAATCATCTAGTTTATCCATAAAAGTTGTGTACAACAACTACCCACTGCTACATATTTAGATTCAGCAGTTGATAGTGAGACATAATATTTTTTTACAATTGTACCAAGAAACCAGTAAATTCTCTAAATAAAAACAACTATTAGTTGTACTTTTTCTATCATCAATGTTTCCAACCCAATTAAATACACTAAAAATAACCAAGTAGATATTAGCTTTCTTGACAATGTATATAGCGTGCAAGCACACACTATACATGATAATTGGGTGACTAGCAAGTAAGTACAACAAACTTCCTATCATAGTCCTACACAAAATGTGGGATGACCCGATTTGGGTTTTCAAATGTAAAACGCTCTCAAGATTGAATTTCTTCACCAAGTAATGAGCATACTTGGCTTGAGAGGTGAACATCCCGTCACATGTTAAATTTCCCAACTCATAGGACTCATTTTTGGAAATATATGTTCCAAAAACATTGTCGGAATTGGGTCTAGGAATCAAATACCACACATAATTTTTCACTAATGTTTCCATAAGCAAAAATTGATTACGTTCCTTTCGCATGGTATTTATCAACAGTTTATCTTTTAAAGTCTCAGCCATAATTTTATGTTCAACATTGGAGACAAAACAATAGTTATTTACCTTTGTGTATTGAACAGACAAGCATGTTAATCCCACCATTTCACGGTAGTCTACTATCTCATTTCTCCTTGTCTGTATACCATCATTTACATCACCGATGACTTGGGAGAGTGGATGATTCTTTTGAATCGTACTAAGGATATCCCTGACTCGATCATTAACCACCTCCCTCTCCTTCAATTCAGTTTGCTCAAGAGATGAAACTATTTCAAGAACTATATCTTCGGATGTGCCATCCGATGTTCCAACATCTGGAACAACATCAATCTTCCTTGTTGTTTTCTTATTATGAATACTATCAATAACCAGGGATGTGGGATGGACATTCTGAATTTTGTTGGGAACGTCTCTGCTATGATCAATACCAGTTTCAAAATTTTCAAAGTAAATTTCCTGAACGTCTCTGCTATGTACCCGATGATGCATCATCGGGTGAATCATCTATACTCGGGTTTTCTGCAAAACCTGGATTTTTCAGTTCTGATTGAGGAATAGGTCCAGAGGTAGTAGGTTCTAAAACTTCAGCAAATGGTGTAGAGAAACTCTCTTCAAGCAAACCTATAAAATCATCTTCAACAATTATGTGGCCAAGATCAATGAGGTCATAAAAAATAACATTCATAGATTCCATAGTAGTTTTCGTTCTAAGATTAAAAACTCAATATGTATGACTATTAAGAGAATAACCCATGAACACACATTTGTCACCTTTGGAATCAAATATGGAAAAATGATCCCTATCATTCAACAAATAGCACATACACCCAAACAGATGGAAATGCTTCACATTTGGTTTTCTATCATTCAAAATCTCGTATGGGGTCATGATGCTACCCGGTCTCAAGTAGACATAGTTACCAACGTGACACGCAGTGTTTAAAGCTTCGGCCAAAAAACATTTTGACAATTTTTTATAACACAACAAGACTCTTGCCTTCTCTTGTAATATGCGATTCTTTCTCTCTGCCACTCCATTTTGCTGTGGAGTTTTGGGAGCGGAGTACTCATGAGTAATCCCTTTTAAATCGCAATAAGTGGAAAACGAGACATTTTCATTTTTCGTGCCATAATCTAATCTAATCCTTTTTATTCTTAGACTATACAAGTTCATAACACGACGGTACCAAACCTTAAAGGCCTTAAAAGTATCAGATTTTTCTTTCAAAAATATTACCCATGTATATCTAGAAAAACCATCCACACACACAAAAGAGTACTTCTTTCTACCTAGACTCTCCACTTCAATGGGACCCATGAGGTCAGTATGTATCATCTCAAGACATTTAGTGGAGGGATAATATTGAATTCTAGGGTGTGAAAATCTGGCTTGTTTTCCGTTTTGACAAAGTCCACATACACTAACATTCTTAGTGTTCAAACGAGGTAAACCCTTTCACTATAAGAAAATTGGGTATTTGGGACGGCCAAAAACCGTCCCAAATACTGTCAAAACCGTCACAAAAGGTATTTGGGACGACATTGGGACGGTTTTGGCTCCTCCCAAATACAAGGGTGCCAAATACATTTGTCTCGGTCAAACCATCCCAAAAGTATTTGGCACTGAAAGGTGACGACTGTTGGACAGTGGTGGTGCCATTTAACACACATTTGGGACGATTTTTGATGAAACGTCGCCAAATAGTATTTGGCACGATTTCGATGTCAGTCCCCAAATAGTATTTTGCACGCGGTTGCCCTCCCAAATAGTAATTGACACGGTTTTGTTGCCCTCTCAAATTATTGAGGATGGTTCAATTTCCTCCCAAATAGTATTTGGCACGGTTGACGCCTCCCCAAAAGGTTTTGGCACGGTTGGGTTTGCCCTCCCAATAGTAATTGGCATTTTTTTGCCCTCCCAAATAGTATTGGGACGGTGGGCCTCCCACGTAGTATTTGGCACGGTTGATGCCCTCCCAAATACCATTTGTGACCAATTATTTTTGAATTTGATATCGTTTTAATATGAGATGACCACCATTTTTTTTTCAAATTTTTATTATTATGCCAACAATTTGTTGGAGTCAAATATATGTAAATTATCAAATGAAAAAGAATTACATTTTATAAAAATGAATTGAAGTCATAACACAAACTAATTATATAGATATGTTTCTAATTGGTACCCAATTAGTCAAAAGCATAACCTAAAAAACATTCAAAATTACATAAAATTACAATTAAAAAAAAGATTGTATATAGATCAACTACCCTTCAAAAACTAAAGTTTCAATAAGTGTCTTTCCTATACAAAAGTGTCTATTGAAATAGACAGATCAAGTCATCTATCGGTGTGTTGGTCCGAGCCTACAACAAAAATTATATAAGTAGTATAAATAACGCCAAAAAAAAAAGAAAAGGAAAAAAAAGAGGTACCTCAAGAGATCTACACTATAAATTAAGGGCACTAAATCTACCTGTCCTACACTAGATCCGGAGCCATTTGTATCCACAGGAGGAGACGACGCTATTATTCCGTGGGCATCCAATAAATGTTACATGCGCTTAATTTGTTCAAGCATCATAGGTTTATTGATCTCAAATTCAGATATTTTTAAAGCCATAGTTTCCACTTCATGGGAAGAACGTATTGTTAAAGTTGACCGAGACCCAAACACATTACGAGGAGATGGTCCTGAACCAAACGTCCTCACACGCCCATGTCCATTAGGCCCCATCACATCAACAAACACTTACTCTTGCTAACGCTACTGAAATTTTTTGGTTATGATGGTTATCGACACCTATGAGTGTCTCTGTGACTCTATCACATCCTCTACTACACTTTAGTCCAGTATCAAAGTTCTATACAAGTGATGCACAATGAGTGTTCACAGGTGGATCACATATTGAAATTAGAATTCACTTTATTCGCTGACATCTCCATTCTGGAATGCTTTCCCTACATCATCTCATTTCTGCTACTCACCTAGCTCACCACTGAACAAAATCTCATCCACCTGGACATTTTTTTTTCCAGTGGACAAACTCACGACGGATTTGAATGAATTCAGCTTGGTTATTTAACCTGATCTTGAGTTTGAAGAAAGTAGGAGAAGGAAGTTTAAAGTCTATCGAAGGACATCAGCTTTTCCTCAAATTCAAGAACAATTACTTTTTCTTAGTCAAGAACTATAGCTCTAATCCATAGTGCTTTGGCCTATACTCGTGCATGTTTTCTGTTATTGTTGTTGATTGGAGCTATTCATGTGGAATTACCCATAAATTTTATATTGTAAATATAGAGATAATGTAAAACATGATCACATACTTCATTTCTTTTTTTCATCTCCTATTATTTCAATTTATCATTCCCATAGAATGACTTGGAAGGAAAACAACATTAAACAAATAGGAAACCGAAACCGTAATGCAACACAATTTTTTCCTTGCATCTCTAAGAAATCAGAATACTAATCCATAAGAACAGAAACCGATACTTACTGTTGTCCACAATGCAACATTTGAAACTACAACATGTTCTGGCATATTCAAAGTTATATGAGACAATGTGCCCTTGCCAAATATTAGAAATCCCATGCTCGCTATGCCATTATACATTAGAATGCACAATAGGAAACTGCACAATAACAAAGTTTAAGGCATTTGGGAAGACAACATGCCCAGAATAGCAAAAACCATAAATACCAATAGCAAAAGGAATACCGCTCCAGTTAACTATTGGACCGCTTTGATGAAAACCAATCCCATTTACTGTTCTGAGAAAAAGCACACAGAACACAATCACAATGGTCATAAGGACCCCATCAGCTGTAACATTGACAATAACAACAGTCATAAAAAAATAATTAGATAATCAGTAAACATCAAATAGGTAAACATAAAGAAAGTAGATAAATTCCTGCAGCATAACTGAAAGGTATGAGATCAATCAGAGATCCCTCAACCAAACAGTATGTAGAACAATAAGGGCAGGGAGAATCCCAAACAAGTGCACAGAATCTAAGACTAAAACCATACAAATCTAAGGATGTTCTAGGGAAGAGGCTAGTAAGATTATCTCCTTCCAGAATAATGAATTCCACACAATAAGACTGCAAAATGACCTGCTCCAAATTCAAAGAACAAACTAATATCAGAAATTCTAATCAAGGACAAATAACTAGTTCCAAGAAAATAAAAAAATTGTTGGGACATGATCGATCAAACTTTCTTGAAGCTATCAACATCCAAATGACATGACATGAGATATGGTTGAGTTATTAAATAGAACAAGGTTAGTATCTTACATTTATGATGCTCCTTTGACATCGCAAGCTCCACTCCTGATACAGCCATAAAAACTGCACAAGTTGTCATAACTAGAGATCAAATCCTCGATATAATAACTCCCAATAGTTCAAAGTCAGTCAAACCCCAATATATGATGAATTGCAGAAAAGATCAAAGCAAAGCAATTCATCCATTTACTAACAAACTCCAAAAAAAAAATCCAAATTTGGGCAAAAAGCCAAAAGACTAAACTAGTTACTAACAAACATAAAGATTCCAACCTCATGTCAAAAAACTAAAACTCAACTTAGTTTTCATCCCAACTACTTTCGGCTACATGGATCTTTTTTTCTTCCTTTTGCGATTCCAAGCATTACACATTCTTCGAATTTGGAATCTCTTTTTCTTCTTTCAGCAAACCCCACTATTTTTTCTTTAGTTTGACTACTTCTACCTTTTTGTGTTAGTAGAGCTCAAATTTAGAAAAAGGCACAAGAGAAAACACTTTGATAATAAAATATGTCAGATGTAAGGTGCACCTAAGTCTACGCTCAGCATGCTTCTTCTTCCTAACCAATACTACCCACAACACTCACAAAAGCAATCACAACAAAACTAGTGAATGAACGACAAACAAGTCACATAATTCTACTATATACGGGTCAAGGAAATCTTTCGACTACTATCAAAACCACCATTATCCACAAATCAAAGCTCTACCTTTCCCAATAACCAAAAGACAATCAACATAACCAATTGCCGAGCCAAAAGGATATTAACTAGAGCTCCCAATCATAAAAAATACTCTCATATGCCCATAACTACAAAACCATAACAACAAAATCAAATAAAACCATATTCCTGAATCACGAAACCAATTTTTCGTGTCACTACCCATATTTATCGTACTTAATTAGTTTAAATCAAGTAACAAGAATAACAAACTACAGAGAAAAAAAGGCATGGCTATAATTGTCACTCTAATTGTCCTTGCCATATGGCTTGGGAGCTAATATTGGGTTTAGCAATCTAATATGCATTCCTTGAAGAATAAAATTCTGAACGTACAAGGAAATCGAATGTTAACCTACTACTAACTTCACATAATTATAAACCTAAATTTATTGCACATAAATAGAAAATATGCATGTGGTAAGTTGCTAGGAAAAACTCTAGACAGGTTGTATCATGAAAATTAAAAACACATTCTTGAAGAAGCTATAAAAATTTCAAAAACAATTGAGAATTTTTTTTAACATTGGTCCAATATAATCATATTAATGACTAGAAAAAAAATAAGAAAATACAGAAAGAAAAGAAATTGAAATTGAAATTATGATAACAAGGGTTAGGGAGGTGAAAAGGGTGATTAGGTTGTGATTAATTAAACTAATTGGGGAGCAGTTGCAGTAGTTAGTCATGTCTTTTAAAACCATACTCATGTCACCACCTAGCTTGAGCAGGTAAGCAATCTAGCTCAGTCGTTCTCTCTCTCTTCTTCTCTTCTAACTCCATTTTATAATTCCTTCCCCCAACCCCTTAGCTTTCTAATCTATGATAATGTCATTCATGCATTCAAAATATGGAATCTGATCCGTCTCTAACTCTTGTTTATGCAAGTACCCAGTTGGTGAAGTTAACTTGGTTTACTTCTATTTGTTACTCCTAGGATTTAAGCAAGCATTTGATGCCCCTCTTTTAAGGTTTCCATGAAACACCAAAAATAGTGTTACAGGTTCTCAATCCCCTGCCCCAATTTTAGGTTTTTCAGTACAATTCAAGCAGAATTAGATAATGTTTGCTTAAACTTTGTCTACCAATCTGATAAAATCTTAAAAGGATCTATGCTCCTACCCTCTTTTGGGTTGGCTTAGTCCATTTTTAGGGCTTGTTTGGACACCATAGCCATTCCCATTCTTCATTTTTTGGTGCCTTATAATCATATAAAGAGATTCATTCAACTCTGATGTCCAATTGGGGTTTTGTGACTGTGTAGATGATAGTGATTTCAAGGCCAGAACGGACACAAGACCTACTCTATCTGTAATGGCCAGGGTCAGAGCGGGCTATGAGTCGAGGCTTGATGCCTAGAATACAACAGCGTTGAAGCACTCAAGTGCAACTATAATCAAGTCGATGTGAAGTGCAATAGAAGTTATTATTAAAGGGCGCACCCCTTTTATAACCAAACCATATGAATATAATCTTGATGATCCTATATTACTCATCTTGTTCGAGATTATCACCTTAACACGCTGCATCTAATGTGACCATATCTCATAATAAGGATGACTCGAAATTGAATGATGCGGGGTTGTAGAATTTCCTTATTTTTCACCCTTCCATGTTCAGTTATTTCGAGAGAAGTTCATAATTGTTTGACAACAACCAAAAAAGAAGACTGATTTGGTCAAACCCTCTTTCTTCACCATGTGCTGAGGCTGGCCTCGAAATGGTTGAGGTAGAAATTAGTTTTCTCCATAAAAACTAGAACTCTCAAAACCTGTGATAAGATTATATTGACCTCTTCAGCCAATAAAAATAGATGCTATATATATAAATATATATTTCTCAATTAGAAGCAATATAGTGCACACCAATACAAGTATCTTCGTATAAACCATAACTTGTCAACTACTTCAGCCTTTCTATCTTTACAGAAACCAAACCATATGCAGGGTAGTACTTCTAACTCCTAAGACTAAACCAAAATAAACACAAACTGCAAGCACACACAATCAAACATAAGGAATCACTCACACAGGCAGGAAAATCAAGCAACATGGATTTATGAACTAGAGCGCAATAGTCCAAGCTAGGTTAGGGCACAAATTAGGGGATATAGAGAAAGAATACGAGAGGGAGAGAGAGGTTCTTACCAAAGGGATTCCCAAGCAAGTAATCAATTGCACGAAGAGAGCGAGGGAGAGAGAGAGAGAGAGAGATGTACTACAAATCTCAATAAGAAACAGAGTGGAGGGAAACAACCGCGGGAATTGAAAAGGGTATTTGGGATTTAGACGAATTGAGACACTAAAAAATTTAGGACGGGCAATAGTTCGGCCGTACTAAAAATTTACTATTTGGGTGGGGAAGTAGAATAGTGTACCAAATACCAAGTATTTGGCACTGCTGACTCCTCCCTGCAAAAAAAAAAAGGGTATTTGGGACGGTTTTTTGGCCCTACCAAATAAAGGAGGTCACAAATAGTGATTTTTCTTGTAGCAGCATTATATCTCACAAGTTCATCAAGTTTACGATAACTAACATGTCCTAACTTTTGATGCCACAATTCAATTTAATCAATATTAGTATTATGACAAAAATGGACAATATTAACCATGTAACAATTATTTGATGATCTTGTACCTACAAAAACACACTTGTTAGACAAATCATAAACCTCACAAGACTTCTTGCCAAACTTTACTTGAAGATTGTCATCACACAATTGGCTAATGCTAATCAAATTAGCTTGAAGCCCTTCAATGTGATATACGTTGTTGAGCTTAGGTAAGCCATCAACATCCAATGTTCCTTTTCCTACTATCCTACCTTTTGCACCTCCACCATAGGTGACCATACCTCCATTGCACAATGTGTAGTTTGTCAAGTTCTTTCGTGTACTTGTCATGTGGCGAGAACAGCCACTATCGAAGTACCAAGTACCTGGGATATAAGATTTGAAAGATGTAAAAGAAACTTGACAGTTCAAATCAGTTTTTGGAACCCACATGGTTCTGGAAAAATTCTGCACATGAGGTTTTGTTTGTTTCGGCAAATGATGTTCCTGATGTGCTACCCGATAAGGCTCCTGATGACGTTTCTGATGATGCATCATTGGGTACGTCATCCTGTTTTGGGCAGCAAACATTTTTTGGTTTCCAACCGAATTCTTAGTAAGATCAGCCCTTCTTTTGTGACAAAATGGTCTAATATGACCTGGTTCATAGCAGTAATGACAAACATACCTCCTTTTCCTATGTTTAAATTTTTCACAAACCCATTTTGTTTTTGAGAAGAACATGAAAGTCCCTCTTCTTCTTTAACAAAAACTATAGGTTTGAAACTCAATCCAATAGTATATTTTTTACCAACCCTCGAAGCTTCATCAAGCTTGCTCTTACCCCTATTCTTTTTGGAAAAAGTCTCATTAGCCTTTTCAAGTTCGGATCTTAATTTTTCAATATCAACATCCTTTTTTTTGGCGAACAAGGTTTCCAATCTAACCAAGGATAATTTTTGTTCATCATTCTTATTTAACAGAAAATCAATTTGTTTATCCATCTATAATTTTCATTTTGGCACACCTTTTTTGCCAATTAGCATATAAAGCCTTGTATTCTTCAACCAAATTAGTATCCTCACAATCAGATTCATCATATTTAACATTTTCAGTATTCTCAACTATTGAGGAGTTGAAACACCTAAGATCCAATAAGCTGTCAACCGATGAGGCATCTGATGATGCATCATTGACAGCCTCATCAAACAAAATCCGTTTAGAATTTTCATGAAGAGCGTTTGTCTCTTCAAAAACAGAAAATGTAATCAAATATCTCACATCTTTTTCTTCTTTACTATTACTAATAGTGGAGATAAAATTCAAACCCTTTTTGCTTAATGTGTTGGCACATTGATTTGCATAACGGCCATAGCCCGAACATGCAAGACATTAAACATAATCAAGGTTTAGGGTGCAGGCCTGCTCATCAATGGATTTGATGTAGGTCGGCATCTTATCCTTCCATTTCGAATAATTAATCAAATCAAGAGTAGAAGGTTGAAAAATCGAAACACTTTGAGAATCCATCATGCTACAACAGAACCGTTCACTTAGTAAGGTTAAGCGTAGGCTCTGATACCAAATGAAATGTTATTTATAGCTAGGATTCGATAATAAACAATACTTGTTGAAACAGTCACCAATGATGTATCCAATGATACATCATCTCATGAGTCATCAAATGAAAAACGTAGCAGAATAAATAAAATAATTAATAAATGAATCAAACAAATAGACACCAAGCTATAATTTATGTCTACAAGTAAAACACTTGTAGACGATGCCTCATGGCAAAACTTCCACTAGATTAAAAGATTGCAATTGCTTACAATATGAAAACAAACCGTTTAGAGAGTGAAAATCATTACGAAAACTCCTAAGTGAGAAGATGTATCTAATCTATGCTAAACACTCTTGAATACATCAGCAAATCAAAAGAATATGAAGAGTGAAGGGAAAAATATTGAGCTGCGAAACTGATAAGTCTTCTGATGATGTATCATTGGGTGGCTCACTGGCTTCGTGTCAGCTCTTCTTTGTGCAGAACTCTCTCTAAAAATTCACTGCTTGGGTCAACAATGTCCAAGGTTGATCATTTCTCTTATATAGCTCCTAGGAAACTTATCCACCAAGAAAACAACTCAACAAGACAATGTTAGGATTAGGAAAGAGTTATTAAGGAAATAAACATCTAATCCTGCAAATTAGGGATTGTCATATTAGAGTTCTTAAAAAAGATAATGACTAAGCTTTCTAACAATTACCTAGAAAGACAATAACAACATGTGACCTAAATATTAAGACATGGAAAAAGGAGGGAGAAAATAAACCCACAATTATTTTCACCCTAACACAAGGAATTATTATGAAAATACTGTTTATTCTCATAAAATTTAAAACGTATTGAAAATATTATTTTCTCAAAACTTAAATGAACTTTAGCATCACAAGCACTATGTGTATATATATATATATATATATATATTCCAAATGGTCGTTGTTGTTAGGGCTGGCAAATTTTCCCATTTTCCCGACCCGACATTTTCCGACTCGACAAAATCCCGATCTCGACTTTGTCTGGATTTTTTCCGTCCCGACTTATTTCGGGACGGGATTCGGAAAAAAATTTAATTGCGTCGGGATTCCCGACCCGTCCCGACTAAATGTGTGTGTCTGTATTGAGTATAGACTAATGTTTGTCAGCCTTATGTGCGTCCGTCTCTCAGTCTCTCTCTCAAAACAAATGAAGCCCTAGAAAATAGAAATCACAAATCCTCCATTCCTACGCCTCCCCGCCTCTTCTATCTCAACTCCGACTTCCACCACACTGCGAATCGCCAATCGCTCCCGGTAAACCACCTTTTCCTCTCTCTCTCGACGTAACGGCGTAAAGTCTCTCTCATCTCTCGCTTTCTCTCTCTCTCCATCTCGCTTTTTCTCTCGCTCTTCGCTGGGTCACTAAAGCTGAAAGTTAAAAGTGGTCACTTTGAAAGAGAGATACACGGTTTCGATGATTCCAACATTGATTTAGAGGTTGAGTTGGGAGATATCAAAACGAGAAGAGGGACTATTTGTTTTGTTGGATAGTTAATTAGGTGTTAGAGAGGAGAATGCTTAGGAGCATGCTAATGATGGAACGGTGCTAAACTTTAAACCTTTTACTTTTTGGGTTTGGATTAGGGGATCGACTAATTTGCAGTCGTTTTGTGTTGTTGCTTTGGGCCATATGGGGATGTGATAGGATTGCCATCGACATTTCCTGTAATTGGTTTTTATCACGAGAGAGAGGTCGTCGTCCAGTTCTAGGGTTTTTGTTGGGTGAATATACTATATGGATGGATAGCTCAAATTTTACCAATCAAAGAAGACAACTTAGATGAAAAATGGATGCAATCTAAGATGTGGTTGGAGGCTTAAGAATTACATTGGGTGAGTGGCGTCCTCCCCTTTTCCCCAGGTTTCTTCTTTGTTTTTGTTCCTTTCAATTCACTGATTGGTTCAGTTTACAAAACCAGGCTTAAGAAAATTCTGACTTGCTTCAATTAAAGATGGTTGTAGCCTGTAGCAAAATGCAAATAACAGAAGGTGATGGTGGAAGCATTTAATTGTCACAACCATACGAAAGTGGTATATCAGATTAATTGTTAGTAATTAATTACTTGTAAAGGTAAATTTAACTCATTCATGATCTCTCATGCTCAGCTCATGCTTATTTTTATTTCCTTCTTAAGGAAAATATGGTCAGCTTTAGTTTTCTTTGCGTATGCTTTTGTTCCTGCAATAATGACGTCGAGCCTATACATTTCTTACATGTACAACATTATAATTTGCACCCACTGTTAAAAATACTTTCTTTTAGTGTATAAGATTCAAAACTATCTTTTAAACAATGTTTATTTTGTTAATAATGTTTATTAACTTTATTTAATGATGTTATCTTTTAAACAATATTTGTTAAATTTTATTTTGTTAATGATGTTTGTTAAATTTTATTTTACTAAAATTACTTAAATTTTATCTTGCAAACAATATTTATTTTCTTAATGATATTTATTATATTTTATTTTATTGGGATAACGAGATTTTTATCTTCTACACGCCGAATCAACACTTATTAAGAATTCGATCGAAAAAAAATTAAAATCAAATTTTATCGAAACAAGATCAGGATAAGATTAATCGGGACGGATCCCGTCCCGATTCCACCCCTACATGTTGTTGATCTATTCAATTCATTGTTTCCCTTTTAGATTAGATCTACCTGTGAGTGTTGATGCGAATATTCTTTCTGTACTGTTCTTTTTATCGATCATATGTGGATCAGTGGATGTGAATACTAATTAAACTAAAAGTGAGTCGAGTTGACAAAAAACAGAGGCATAGGCATGGCACGATATCAAATAGAAACATTATATAAATATAATATATATATATATATATATATATATATATATATATATATATATATATATATATATATATATATATAATTGGTAAAGAGCATTATAATTGTGTCGCTTTTTATTATCTGGGATAAATCTTTATTCTAAAGCATCCAGTGAAAGTTTTAAAACTTTTATTTTCTAACCATTAGCTCATAATACATAATAATAATCAATATGATAAGGGATATTAATTTTAGTATATATAACTTCTTCTATTGTCAATAAGAGAAAACTTATATTTAAAAACTTACAACTAACTTACTTCTAACCAATGGGATAAAACTCTTCAATGTTAGATATTACTTAATGATTCACTTTAATACATATATTAATTTTGATATTTTATTCATCCAAAACTTAATTTGACAAATAAATATATCATTTCGATGCTCTTGCCAAGTATAATACATTTGTACAATTACTTTGTCAACAACAATGACACGTAAAGAAATTTGTGCCTATCTTGACAATGTATTTCACTAAAACACTAATTTTTTTTAATAAATATTATACTTTAAGTCTTAATATCTTATCTATCCAAAACTCATGGACAAATAAATATATTTCATTTCATGCTCTCACCGAGTAAAACATTATTTGCTAATTACCTCGCCAACAAACAATGACATCAAAGAAAATCGTACTCAAGTTGCATAATTTCTTTCAATAAAACACTAATTTTTTTTAACAAATACCCCTCCGTCCCTAAAATTATCGCCTCTCACTTTCCTTTCGTCCGTCCTAAATAATTGTCCACTTTGAAACTTACCTTTTTAGAACATCACTTTACCACTTTACCCTTACTTTTTCAATCTACTTTAATTATGGGCCACATATGTATAATATTAATGAAACTACATTAAAAACTAATATAGCAACAATCTACCAAATAGACTCTTTCTTTTAAACGGTAAAGCCGGTCAAACTGACAATAAATTAGGGACTAGGAGATTATATTTCTTTAAATCTTGATATCTTATTATCCAAAACTCGATTTGACAAATAAATATATCATTTTGATGTTTCACCGAAGAAACACATTTGTGCAATTGTCTTCGCCAACAAACAAATGACACGTAAAGAAATTGTGCCTCAAGTTGCACAATTCTTTTCACTAAAAACACTAATTTTTCAACAATAAAAGAGATGTATCCCACATTGGTTAGAAATTGATGTTGGTTTTTAAAATAATATTATTAAGTACCAATAGAAGAAATGCATCATGCATTGGTTGGAAAGTGATGTTGATTTTCAAAGTCACTAAAACCAAAAGTTTTTAAAACTTCCACATGGATGCTTTAGAATGAAGATTTATTCAAAGTAGCTGGTGGGTCAAACAACCATAGGTTTCATATCACTAACTTTAAATAAAGACTTTTATCATTATTACTAATAGAATATGTATATCTCACATTGATTAGAAAATAATATTTAGTTTAAATTATTTTATATTATTACCAATAAAAGAGATGTATAACACATTGTTTAAAAAAAGAAAAATTAGATTTTAAAGTCTTTAGACTAAAGACTTTCATTTTACAAGAGATGTATCTCACATGGTTACAAAATATTCTACTATTATTACCAATAGAAGAGATGTATCACACATTGGTTAGAAATTGATGTTTGTATTAAAAATAATATTATTAATTACTAATTGAAAAGATGTATCATACATTGGTTAGAAAGTGATGTTAATTTTCAAAGTTTTTTGATAAAACTTCTACCATTATTACCAATAGAAGATGTATATCTCACATTGGTTAAAAAATGATGTTGATTTTTAATTATTTTAGATTATATAAAAGACTTACTATTATTAGCAGTAGGAGATATATATCACACATTTTTTATAAATTGATGTTGGTTTTAAATTACTATTATTACCAATAAAAAAGATAAATCTTACATTGGTTAAAAGTGATGTTGATTTTAAAAATTTAAATAAAGACTTCTACTTTTATCATTAATAAAAGAGAAGAAGAGAAGAGGTATATCCTATTATATAAAAGAGATGTTGGTTTTAGATATTTTTTTAGATAAAAAACTTCTACTATTACCAAATGATGAGATGTATTACACATTGGTTAGAGAGTGATGATGTATTAAAAGTCTTTTATAAAAGACTTAATACCAATAGAAAAATATGTATTTCACATTAGTTAGAAAGTGATATTGTTTTAAAATTTTTAGATAATATACATCGCATTGGTTACAAAAAGATACATTATTTAGAAACATATATTGGTTATAAAAATTATAGATAAACAAATTTTTATGTTATTATCAATACAAAGATGTATACACATGTTTACAAAGAGATGTTGGTTTCAAAACTATTTAGATAAAATACTACTACTATTATTATTTTTATATTATAATCAATAGAAGAGATGTATCTCACATTGTTTAGAAAGAGATGTTGATTTCAAAAGTTTTTATATAAAAAGACTATTATTATTACTATAGAATAATGTATCTACATTTGTTAGAAATTAATGTTGGTTTTAAAAATACTATTATTACCAATAGAAAAGATGTATACCACATGGTTAGAAAGAGATGTTTGTTTTAAAAGTTCAAATAAAAGTCTTAAACTTTTATTACCAATAGAAAATAGAAAAGAAGTATCTCACATTGTTAGAATATGAAAAAGTGTATCTTATATTGTTTAGAAAAGATGTTAATTTTAAAAGTCTTATAATAAATATTTTTACTCTTATTACCAATAAATTTATGTATCTCACATTGTTTAAAAATAAATGTTGGTTTAAAAAATATTTAGATTAAAGACTTTTGTTACAAATAAAATAGATGCATGTATTTCACATTGATTACAAAATATTCTACTATTATTATCAATAGAAAAGATGTATCACACATTGGTTATAAATTAATGTTGGTTTTAAAAATACTATTATTACCAATAGAATAGATGTATATACATTTGGTGTAGGGTAATGTTTGTTTAAAGTCTTTAGATATAAGACTTCTACCATTATTATCAATAGAATATGTATATCTCACATTGGTTAGAAAGTGATGTTGATTTTAATTTTAGATAAGAGATATATTACATTAGTTAAAAAAAATGATGTTGGTTTTAAAAGTCTTTAGATAAAAGACTTTTACTTTTATCATCAATATAATAGAAGAGATGTATCCCACATTATTTAGAAGAGATGTTGGTTATAAAATTTTTAAAAAAAAGACTTCTACTATTATTACCAAATGAGGATATGTATTACACATTGGTTAGAGAGTGATGTTGATTTTAAAAGTCTACAATTATTAGCAATAGAAAAGAAGTATTTCACATTGATTATAAAGTGATATTGTTTTAAAAATTTAGATGATGTATCTCACATTGGTTACAAAGAAATGTATCTCATATTATTTAGAAATGAGTATTGGTTATAAAAGTCATTAGATAAAAACATCTTTTGTTATTACCAATAGAAAATATGTATCCACATTGTTTAGAAATGAATGTTGGTTAAAAAGTCTTTTATCTACTACTATTATTACTAATAGAAAATATGTATACCACATGGTTAGAATGTGGTATGTTGTGTTTAAAGTCTTTAGATAAAAGACTTAAAACTTTCATTACAATAAAAATATAAAAATAAGTATCTAATACAAGAATAAAATTTATATTAATTTTAAAAGTATTTAGGTAAAAATCGTTTAATATTAGTAACAAAAAAATTATAACAATGGAAGAGATTAACAATCTAATTATAATGTCTAAAAGTTATATTATTATTATAAAAAATATATATATTCTACATTGTAAAAAGATTTAAGTACGAAGCAAATAATTAGTATTATTAATGATAGGAATTGAATTATGTGACCTAATTAAAGAGTATAACTATTATAAAGTTACATAATATAATTTTCGCTTCTAATAAATGTTCAGCAAATAAAACATAATGATTAAAAAAATATATTAAATGGTGTGTTGTAAAATGTTTTCGGTCGATAATACTCATTTGTGCACCTCCCTATTTCCTCAATACAACCATTCCCGCCTAAAAATGACCATTCTATCCATCAACCAAATTCAAACTTGTTTTTGAAATTCAAAACTTTTTTCTTTTTTAAACAAATTTAAACTGTTTTAAAATAAATTAGAAAAAAAGATATTTTAAAAAATACTTTAGTCTTGTGTCCTAGGGGCAACATAGTGTATTTCAAACAAAAATAATTTCTTTTTTGGTTTTTCATTTTACACAATTTATAATTTTTTTTTAAAAGAAGTTTGTTTGAAAAGAAAATATATTTTTAAATATTATTTGCTCTACGAGGCAACCCTAATTAATTAGTGTGTTGTCTCTGCATTACTGTGTATGTTTCTTTTTTTATTAATAATATAGTATATATATATATATATATATATATATATATATATATATATATATATATACATTTTTTTTGTAAATAAACTAGTGTTCCCCACTAGAAGGCAACACTAATGACATTCTGTGTCTTTTAAAATTTAATTTTTACAATTTATACAAAAATAAATAAATTTGAAGTTGGTTTTTAAAAA
>CM028381.1:71145344-71177210 GCA_013146195.2 Codonopsis lanceolata
TACGCAAATTATTTGCATGCTGTGGAGTTAGATCTTTTAATTTTAGATATATTTTTGCATGCTTTAGATTAAATTTAATTTTTAAAATTTTAAAACACATTTTAATTGTTAAACTTTTTAGTTTTAAAATTTTATTTCAAACAAAATGTTTAGGAAGCGAAATACTCCATTTCATCCTCCTGGCCCGCCAGAGGAAGAAAATAATTTTGACATCACCGCTCGTGTCCTATTAAGCATCGAGAAGTACACCAACAAACTCTCCAAGTCCTTGTGCCCGAAAGGATTCAAGGTCAAGATTTTGTATCCGCCCCGCTCCGATGGCTCGTAGGTGGGGGGCTTCTGTTAGATTCTCCGCTAAGGACGCCGTTTCCCTATTGCCCGAATTCTACGCCAACGGTGACATTGGCATGGATGTGCAAGACACCGCATGTTAGGGCATCAGAAGTTGATTTTTCTCGCCCAAAGCATTAACACCTATTTCGCACCTCCAACTTTATGTTGGTGCCGATGACAGCACACACCTCCAACCCCGTGATCCTCGTCCGAGGTGGCGAATGATGCCATTGCCTCCCCGGTGTGGAGTGGTCCTATAGCCGTACACCACCATATGGACCTCGCACCATGAGAGAGTCCTTCTTCCAAGACACGGCTGCCCGTGTATAAATTTGTTTGTGGTCGCCTATGCCCTCAAGTCACCAAAACACGGTGAATCGGGAGAGGGTCAGCCCCGACCTACACCATCATGACTAACGGGTCATTGATGTTGGTCGCTTGATCAACGGCCAAATCAAGACCCTTATTAGAGGTAGGACGAATGTGGGGTTCGCTCCGCATTTGGATCGACTTAGGTAGGGGGCAAACGTGAGAATGCCCAAACACGCCGAGAGGTCAAGGCCGGTCCTGGCCATTACTAGGCCATTTTGTTTGAACATCACCAAAGCCTGAGAGTGAGGGTTCCTCAAGAGGAGGAACCCAAGAAGAGGAAGAGGACCCGCCGTTGGGGATTTCCAACAGTCGAGGCGCTATCCTCCAAACCGATATGGTGAGTCAACACATGATGCTGCCGAATTACCGAACTTTTTCTACTGGTTAACACCGGGACATAATGTCTCAAATCATTATGGGCTGCCACCAGCACGATCCCCGAGTTTCGCCCTCATTCGCATCTCCGCCTCGACTCACCTTGAGTCGAGGCCCAAGTTCGCCCTCGCTCGTTTAGGTGGACCAACATGCCCTTTTGATATTTGTCCTACCCCATCAATCCTCTCATATGTTCCTCTATTTTGAGGACAAAATAGAACTTAAGTTTGGGGGATTTAAAACTTTAGGTCTTAGCAGTCCTACCTCAACGAAGAATGGAGTCATATGTCGTTAGGGTGAAAGATAATTTTTCTTAGATGACCATTTAACTCTTCACCCTATTTTTCCTTCGTTTTTATTTTTTCGATTTTCTGAGGTGTTGCCTTGACCGAATACACTTACATTAGATACTCGTGGGTTCCTCTTATGGGGACCCATCATCAATTGTGTCATCGCCATCACCTCCAATTTTCGCAATTTCTTAGAAAATATATATAAAAAATTTTATTTAAATTCAAAATATTCATCCTCGAAGTTTAGTGTGGTAATGCTAGTCGTAGTCAATGAGGAGATTAGTGCAATGAACCGCATAGTTAGTCCGTAGATCCCCTCGAATTTACTTAATTTTGCGAAACTTTTACTTTTCTCCAAATTCTTCATGCACTCACACCGCCATAACTTGGATTGATTAGAATAGTTTTATAAAGTTTATAACACCTATTTCACTTCAACAAGATATGCACAAGAATATGATGCATAGCCATTCGAACATGATTGTTGCATTAAATTGTAACTTAGGTCAATTGCATGTTAGTTAGATCCCTTGGATTTTTCTCATTTATATATCTCAAGCACACTTTCGAACCGTGTCCGCATGTTAGTCTCAATTGTCCCTACCATCCTGCCTTAGCGAATGCTTATGTGAAATCCTGATGCTAAACATTCAACCCCAATTCCCATAGTTGATATGATATTTTGTGTTATCTTACTTGTTTTAAATACTATGTGAGCATTTGGCATTAAGAAATGATTTAGGCCATCTTTGGATCGTTAGAGCCTAAATATTCCCCGACATATATTAAATATATCCCTAGTGTCCCTTTGAGCCTAATGAAAAGAATGGAAGTGTGCTAAGCACACTATTTAAACCCCCATTCGCCATCGTTTCTTTACCCACATTAACTTAACCCTTTAGCCTACCCCTTTGAGAGAGAGATTGGGTGGGAAATTGATTTTAGAGGACCAATTCTTTTCGCTTAGGCTATTTTTCTAAACTTTTCTTTCGTTGTAAAAAATAAAAAAATTAAAAAATAAAAAATAAAATAAATAATAAAATAAATAAATAAATTCATGTGTCGATTTAAAAATGAAACGGAAGAAGAAGAGGATAAACAAAGATTCAAATGGAAGCATAGCTTTCAAGAGAAAATATGTTAGAAAATTCTCGCGATTAGAAGTGATATTTTAGAAGAATTATTTCATTGCCCAAAACAAGTTTGGGGGGAGAAAGTAACACAAAGCACCCTTCACTTGTGGTCTTTGGCGTGTCCTAGCCTAAATAGGGAAGACTTCCTTTGCTTGGAAGTATGAGGGATAAAAGGGTAGTCTTACTCTCTCACTTTGAATTCCAATCCTTTCCATCAAATCCCCCAACACCTTGGCCTTACATTACAAGCTTAAAAAGTCCTAATGATCTTCGCGCAATGCTTATGTTGTTTTTACCGTCAAGTGAGTAACATGAAATTGATCACACACTTCATAATCATTATTATTCACCTTAAAGCTCACTGTTAGCATAATCTTAGCTATTACAAGTCATTGGGATAGGAGAGCATTGTATGTCATACATGAAGTGCATGGGATGGATGTGTAAATTTTTGAATCCTTGGGACTTGGGATCTTTCTCGTCAGAATCGACCAAAGTTTGGATGGTAGATCTCATACTTCTTAATGCATGATTTTCTATTAAACTGTAATTTTCATATGAATGTGGTGTTTAGCTCAATAAAACTGTTTTAGTTAAGATATTCTTTAAGACCGGTGATCACACACACACGGAGAAATTAAAAGTAGTAACAAAGAGATAAGAAAAGACTAGTTGGTTTTATATGACTAAGCTCGCATATATGTGGTGAGCACCAAACCGAGATTACATGCATGCCTTACACTTATAACTTGAGGATGAAACCAAAAAAAAAAAAAAAAAGGATTTTATGTTTTATTTGTAGTTTTATTTTAGTTTTTATCTATCTTTTTGTATTTATGCATAGTCGAGTCACTCGAAAGAGTCTCCTTGAGTTTGTGGGTTTATAGAGGAGTGTAAATAGTGTCACCCTCACAAAAAGATTTTAATTTTTGTTAAATTATATGCTTTTGTATTTATAAGTTTATTTGTTTACTCGTGGACGAGCAAAGTTCAAGTTTGGGGGTATTTGATCGATGTATTTTATACGTCGATTTTATATACTTCTGACTTAAATTATGCTATTTCACGAGTCTTTTGAGTACTAATATATGTTTTCTGTGAGTTTTGTAAGTTTCGTGATTGTTCGTGAAAATACGCGAAACTCCAGGTTTTAAGTGCAAATTACAAGAAAGAAAGATTGAAGAAAATGAAGATCACTGACACCTTTTGCGGACGCGGTGCCTCGCATCTTGCCGCAATTGCAGGCAGGCAAGATCGGTCCGAAGCGGCAATCGAAGAGTCCAAAAACCACACACGGAGACCTATGCGGGGCAGTATCCAAAGACTCGCACCGCAAGGTAGGCGAGAATCACCCTTTTCGGATTTTCACACACATTCGATCCAATCACAACTCCCGAGTATATATAGAAGTCGATGCCGAGCCTAAGCATAGGAGGACGGCCGAAGCTCTCTTTACATAGATTTTAGGTAGTTTTAGATTGTATAACATAGTTAGGTTTTGTAATTTCAAGTATTGAAGATCAAATCATGCTTTTCATCATCTCCATGTGTTGTTCATCGCCTATGATGAACTAAATCATCCCTAATCTAGGAGGTGGGAGGTAACTTGTATCGAATTTATGTTTTGATTCATATATATATGTCTATTCAATGCTTGTTGATTGTGTTGTTTATCAACCCCTATATTATTTTGCTTTGAACAAATGAATGTAATCGCAAATAATAAAGGCTTAGAGGTGCGGATAACCGCATGACCGAGTGCATATGTCGTATTAATCAATCGCTCACCAACACAATAAATTGGACCTATCGAAGCACAAGAGTGATAAGTTAGGACCGTGTTCTTACATGATCTAGGTGACGATAGATCATAAATCTAGGTGACGCTAGATTGATAGTTCCCGTGCTTAGATATAGAATGGGTGAATTTTTATGGGATGGAGGCCAACCAATTGTTCAACGTGACTATATCTTTTTAGTGAACGAACCCAAGACATTGAATGACATTTTTATGAATTGAACATAGAGGAGATATAAGTGAAACCTGTAATCCTAGATTTCCACTCACCATAAGATCTTCATATCTCGTTATTACCTGCTAATTAGTTAAACATCTATAACTAGTAATTTAGAGTAGAATTAAACATAAAAACCCCTTAGGTTAATAATTTGCTATCTATAATTCGCACTGCTTGTGATCACTTGTCTCTGTGGGTTCGACCCTTGCTTCCGAGTCTATTCTATAATAGTCTTGTACACTTGCAAGGAAATAGATAAAATAAAACATCGATCAGTTTGAAACGGGGTTCTCACACCCCGAGCATCCTGAATTGTGTCCAATTGTGTCTGACATTTTAGAGACTTAATAATGATTATTATATAACACTTTACTTATTTAGAAAGGCGTATTATCGAGCTACTAAAAGTTCGATAATTGATTAGTCGGTTTGCGACTCCTGGGATTTGATTTAAAGCGTGCTCGGTAGAGCACAAAATATTAGTGACCATTCAATGGTCTCGAGTGTCATTAAGAAGATGATTAATGGATGGGTTTCCATCCTATGGAATTAGGTCGAGTGCACGTGAAGGCACTTGTGAGGTTGTGCTACGGAGTAGTCTTTATGCATTTTGTGCGTGGATTTGAGAATGTTGATTATATACGACGAGTTGGACTATGAAATAGAGTCCGATATTGTTTTGTAAAGACTGAGTATTAAGTCTGATATTGTTAGACTAAGATAGTAGTCCTGGATTGATTGTGAATTAAGGATCATTATAGACCTCATGGTGTGATTGTGAATAAGCTTATATGTTATTCTTGTTTGAGTTTGTGACTTGGGGATCATGAGTCCCCCAATGTGTGATTACTTGGACTAAACGTGTAGTTAGTCGAGCATGATAAGTATGTGCAATTATGTGCATTAAGATTTAGGTTTAGTAGAGCATTATGACTTACTTGATTTAGATGAGTCCGCTCTTGTCGGACTTGATCCATGTTTGTTTAGGCAAGTAAATATCTACTTGTGTACTTTGTTTAAGTCCAGCTGGTGTCTTGGTTGTCGTGTCGGCAATGGGACGACTCATAGCCTTTGGGTAAGCAATATTTATGAGTCGCCGCATTGGTTCTCATTTCTCCTCACTATTTGGACGATAGTGGGATGTGGTCCTCCTATTAGCGCCACATAGCCTAATAGCGAGCTCCCATTTGTTCATCCTAGGTTGGATGAAAGGCAACGTATTCTCAATACAGAAAACAGATGGGTTATGATTACTCACTAAGGAAGACCAGTAAGAGATATTGGATTTGGCATTGGTTTGATTATTGGGCCCGAACACGAGATCCAGTTTGGTTACAGTTCAACAAGTGTATAAGCAGCAGCGGCACAGACAAACAGACAGTCAAATATTTCATATCCTGTTATATGTGTTTATTTACGAGCACTTATGTGAAAAACAATGTACTATGTGGTTTACATGAGATTATGTGCTTTGATGATTGGGTACATGTTTTGTTATTGGTATACGATTATGATGCCATGATTTATATATATGTTTGTGCATTTTGTCATGCCATGTAGTTACATGTAGTAGTTTACTGGGTCTTTATGACTCATCTCACGACTTTGTTTTCCTTACTCTGTGCAGTGAGCTCGTTCATACGTGTTGCGGCAGTGGGTTCGTGGTTGATAGCAGGTGGTCTTCAGAGCAATAGCTTGAAGTTATTCATACTATGTATTTATTGTTCCTATGAGACACGTATGTAAAGTTATGTAAACTTTACTAGGGTAGGCTCGTATAAGTTTTTTGTTGTATTGTTTTGGAGCCGACTAGTATGGTCGAGCTATTGTATCTATTAGAAGTGTATTCCCATTGTTCTCCTAAGCATGCTTTAGCTCGTGGATTCTAGTATTGTTGTTGTTGTTGTTGTTATCTCTGGCATGCTTAGCCGTCGAGTGGTTGTTGTACAGGTTGGGATCTTGTGGTTTCGCCGGCCTTAGATTGTCGATGGTTTGTTGCCCGTACTCAATGTTGCGTCACGTGCATCCTAGATTTGTCGAGAGATAGTCGTCTCTCAGCTTTGCGTTCCATGGTTTAAAATTTAAGGCTTGGGTTCCACTTATGATTTGCTTCCGCAGGTTTTAGTTTTTGTTGTCCCGTATCGCCATTATGGCTTTACATTCTTGTTAGAGCTTGTTCGGCTCAACTGTGTGACTCATGTCACTGTGCTTAGCAGGTGCTTGTCCATTTTATTAGGTTGTTTTCATGGCACGACCTTGGAATTCCATACAGGGGTCCGGGTCGAGTCATGACAATACCGGTTGGAGACGACTGCCAACTCGCAGATGTTATGATCACGTAAGTGTCATTTTGACCTAACTAATAAGTGGTTCCAAGGAGCCTAGTACAATGAAGTTTTCCCCGTGGGTTTAAATGTTCGTTGGTATATCCAGATCACCCTACCATATTTCCTATAGTGTAGTATGGTCAAAAGTTTGAGTTTTCACTCTATACCCAGTGACAGGTCACCATAACCGGCTAAGTTGTTCACTCTATACCCAATGACGGGTTGCCATGACTGGCTAAGCTTTCACTCTACACCTAGTGATCATAACGATGTTTCAAAACAAACATACATACAAAAATACAATTCAGATTGTTAACCAAGAGTCGGAAGGAAGGTATCTCACATGACAAATGGCTGACACATGAGATTTACAAATGTACTAATTATAGAGTAACAACGAAACGAGTTCGACATAATACAAAATAACTATCTACATAAAGTCGACCATACGTGTTACAATAACGTTTAGACAATAAAATTTATTTGAAAGTCTAATGAAGGATAGGAAATCAAATGACCTAAAGAGTATAATCCCTCACCTAATAACATCCCCAAAAGTTATTTTGACGCGTAACGAACCAACTAACTTCGCTTGCTCAGATCTATGATCAAATGTAACGTACTGTTACCAACACTATTTCAATAATTATCTTCTAGCAAAAGTACTATAATCCAATAATTACATATATAGTATATGCTAAATACATATTACCCGGCCAACGTATTTACTACCATTCTAAATCTAAGGGTTTTAGAATTTAGATAGCAGGAAAATCACAACAATAGCTACTGCTAAAATCGAATAAGTACTTGAATGTCATTTTTATAACATGGGGTTCTATTATGAAATTCGGAAAAAACTAATAATATAATAGTGTAGCTATATAGCCCCCCCCTTCCTTTTAAGATAACCCCCATAAGACTCAAACTTCCTAATTTACAATTCCCTTCTTCATCCAAACTCACCCCCGCCATCCACCGCCTCCTCCATCCATCTCTCCCTCCCACTGCATTCTTTCACTCTCACTCTCACTTTTCCCTTCTTTTGCATCCCTCTCACCGTCCTCCATCTCTCCCTCCCACGGTCTTTCCTTCTTCCTCTTCCCTCCCTCCCATCCAAGCAAAACTCTTCTTTTTTCCTTTTTTTTTCCAGTACCACCAACCTAGTACATAGCTCACACCTCCAAGAACATCCATTCTTCCCCGTCTCTTCCTCTCTTTAAAAAAAATTAATTCAAGGGTTGTTCATAGGGGTGTAAATCGGAACCATCGAACCACGGAACCGAACCAAACCAAATCAAATCAGTCGGTTTGGTTCGGTTTTGGTCGAAGACGGTTCGGTTTCGGTTTCAAGAATTGGAAAACCACGCGGTTCGGTTCGGTTCATGGTTTTTTGTATCAAACCAAACCAAACCGAACCGAACCAAACCAAACCACCCTATATATTTTTATTTATTTATTATATAATATATATTATATTACATTTATTAACGATTTTGAACCTTTGATTTATTCATTATATATATATATATATAGATGAACACTAAACAAACAAAATCTTGATTATTGGAGAACTATTATTTCTTCCATTGTTTGTGTTTATTTTAGAATTTGTATTGTTTTATTTATGATAATTTGTTGTTAGTAGATTATTTCCTAATTTTGATGTTAATTCCAAATTAAAATATTATTTTTATTGTTATTTTTAATGCTGGTTAATTTCATTAAAAAATAATTTATATAAACCACAAAACCGAACCAAACCAAACCAAACTGAGTGGTTCGGTTCGGTTTGGTTTGATTCCAAGTCTTACTCGGTTCGGTTCAGTTTGAGATTTTTGGAACCACTAAGAGACGGTTTGGTTTGTGGTTTTGGCATAAACCAAACAAAACCGAACCACTCACACCCCTAGTTGTTCAGCCATGGTCAACCGAACAATCTTGTTATGCTTCGGCCATGGTCGACCGAACAGCCTTGTGTTTTTCAGCCATGGGCGACCAAACAACCTTGTGGCCAAACAAGACACGGTTTTTCGGTCGACCATGGTCGAACAACTCTTTAATTTAAAAAAATTAAAAAAGAAAAAGAAAAGGGAAGACAAGGAAAAACGAGACTGTGGCCGGAGATTGAGGCTCACTGGTTGGGCTGGGATGGATGGGAAGGGGTAAGTTAAAAGATACAGAGGGAGGGATGCAATGGGAAAGAAGAGGTGGTGATGGAAGGAGTATACTGTGATGGAGGGAAGGGAAAGAGGCGGTGATGGAAGGCGAGGGAAAATCAGTGGATTGGGGGAAGGGAGGAGACAGTGAAGGGGGGATGGGAAGGGAGGAGGCTGTGAAGTGGGGGGTGAGTTTGGATGAAGAAGGGAAGGGTAAATTAGGAAGCTTGGGTTTTGAGGGTGTCAACTTATAGGTAAATATGGGGGGGCTATATAGCGTCATTCATAATATAATTATAGAAATTCAAAAGTTCGGGGGTTCTAACCGTTTTCTCTCCCTTCATCATCACCCCACGCACAATAGCCCCTTTTGATTTCTCCCTGTGCAGACTCACACACCCAGAAACACACTCACAATCACAACCAAATTGTCTCTTCTTTTTTGTGCTCCTCACCGATCACCCTCTTGTATTTATATATTTATTTATTTATTTCTAAAACAATACACATATAATACAACCCCAAAACATCACCAATAATACTCCCTTTATTTTCAAATTATCGTCTTAATTACTTTTCTTTTTCGTTCGTTCAAATATAATTGTCATCTTTCAAAACTTTCCCTTTTAGGAAAACACTTTTACCACTTTACCCTTATTTTTTCTACTTATTTTAATTATGACCACATGTTCAATGTCATTAAAGCTAGAAACCACACAATTCACCAATATATATAATATAGTCAATTACTTTTTCTTAAACGGTATGTCGGGTCAAAGAGGACGATAATTTAAAAACGGAGGGAGTAATATTTACTCCATGCCATGCATGTACTCCTAATATAATATGGCCAAGTAAACATGAAATATATCTTATTAAGGCATAATTCATGAACATGAATCAAACAAGTGAATTACCTCAATTAGCTTCTTGATGTTTCTGGCTGTAATTTTGTTTCCCTTTACCGTCAGCCTCTATTTGTTTCAAGGAGATTTCTATTCTCTCTCTAGGAATTGACTCCAAACCCACTCCAATACTGTGAAACCTAATTTCCCCTTTTATGTTATTGTTTTATTTATTTTTTATTATAAAGGGTGATAATCGGGCCAGTCCCTTTTCCAATTTCCGGTACAGTAAACTATATTTGTTTTTAGACGTTAAAGAAAACCTTTTGGAGTTAAATGATTAGTATACCCTTAACGAAATTCAATCAGGCATGCGCTGCATGTCTCATCAAAGGCGATGCTTCGTAACTCCAATTTCTACATCGATGATTCAAATTGTGCATCAAGACTTTTGATTGCAAAAAAATCTCTAATACTAAATCATAATTCCAATTTCTGCATCGGTGATCCAAATTCTGCATTGCAAATCCGATGAACTGAAGGGGCCGAGTTCTTAATCTCACTCAAGTGGTTTTTCTTCAACTCCATGGTTGAGTGCTTAATCTCTAGCTGTAGATTTGGAGTCTATAAGGAAGAGAGACTGAGTTTTTCGAAGGAAGAAAGACCTCAAATCAAGAAGGGATCGAGTTCTTGACTAAGCACTACTTTTTTTGCCTTGTGAATTTTTGTTTTCTCTCTCACTCTTTGTGATGTTCTTCAGATTATGCTTAGAGACATAAAAGATTTCATTACATTTTTCATGCACTCACGGGGAGAGGGATGATAGGTTTCTTTTATAGGCGGAGATGGCAATAGATTTGTTAAGACTTTAGATGAACTTCTAACCATTGGAATGTTCAGTCTTCAATGCTTTTGAAAGCATTGTATGAACTGTTGGTCAAAAGACTTTATGAAAAAAAAAATTGATTCTGTCTGAAGCTTCAGGTAGATTGATTTGATATGACGTTAAAGCCTGAGCTGTAACAAGCTTTTTGCAGATGGTCTTTCGCAAGTCTGTTACGAATCTTTTGCAAGTCTTCGTATCCTTGAATGCTTTGAGGCAAGGTTCTAAAAGTCGCAAGGTGCCAAACCAGAGCCTAGCGCCTAGGTGGGGTCGAGATTTAAGGCATAATTATAGTAGTTTTCAAATTTTTTTATCTAACCTTATTAACAAACATTAAAACCTTCACATATACAATAGTAAATAACACCTAATAATCTAAAAATATTAAAATAATGATCATATTACAATTTACAAGATTAAAATTTTAAACTAACACTTTAATTTCACTTTAAAATTCAAAATTTAAAATAAAGTTTAAAATAACGTAATAATAGTCAATAATTCAATACATATAGACATAAATTAGATATTGTCTATTTGGATAAGAATAGAGAGTGAAACAAATAGAAAACAAAGTATGAGGACTAATTACTAATTAGAAAGCTAGAAAGAAAAAGGATGAATACTAATATTAACTATTAAGACAAGATAAGAGTGCCCAAGTCAATAAGCGGGGGTGTACAATGTACAAACAAAAGACAACTTTCACATATTTAGGGTGAATACTATTTCATAGTTTTCGCATACTATCTGACATTACACGTTTTAGGGTTTGCGATCTCTATCTACCGCTGACAGCTTTCGTTTTTTTCTTTCCCGTTGAGTCTTCAAGAAATCTCGAAGACACCATCTTTCTCTACTCTTTAGGGTTAGATCTCACTTTGCTTTGCCGAACTTCATCGCAGCTTAGGACGATTCGGTGGTGATTTTTCCGACTTGGCGATGATTTTTCCCGAATGATTTTTTTAACCGATTTGAAGGTAGTCGCTGCGTTTAGGGGTGGGCATCGGGTCGGGTTTTGGGTTTTTTGGGTTATCGAGTCGGGTACCTGAAAAAACGGGTAGGATATTTTACTACCCGAGCCCGCTCCGAAATAATCGGGTAACCGTACTTCGGGTACCCAAATTCATCGGGTAAGCGTAAAATCGCGTTCGGGTAACCCGTTATGTTTAAAACCACTTTTTTTAATTTAAAAAAAAAATCATTTTTTTGTGCTTGGTAGGTTTGCAATTGCTTGGTATTGATATTGATAATGGTAATTTGATTTAAGAGTAGACTAAAGTCATAAGTGGTTGATTAGTTGGTTTAATGTAATAAAAAAATTAAAAATAATAATAATTAGTCATCTGGAAATCGTTGTTTTCGGGTACCAATGCAAAACCCGATAACCGACCCGTTTTTTTCCAGATCGGGTTCGGGTAACCCGTTAAACGAAAATATCCGACCAGATCGGATCGGTTCAGGACCCGAAAAACTGAACCCGTTTGCCCACCCGTAGCTGCGTTAGAGGGGCGTCTAGTGCCTAGACCAATTTTTAGAACACTGTTTTGAGGTCTGCTGGTCCACCTTTGAATCCAGCATCACAAAACCAGTAGACATTGAGGAATTGAGCAGATATTCAATATCTACTTTATATGATATATGTTTGAGTGAAGTCTGCTTGTGTCTGTTGGTGTCAAGCTAATCCAATGTTTGAGTGAATGCCAACAGTTGATTGGACAGAGACTTGGTATATGTAAAAATTAAGATGACGACCTAACCTTCCTACAACCTGTTAATGATTTAAGTGAAATCATTGGCCATTTGGTATAACTGGGATTTATGTTTCAAATATGGGTGAGCTCGAGAATGCTATATTGTGGATCTAGGGTGCGGAGTGCACATTCACATAAGTTTTATGGGCTTGCGGGTGTTAATAATCAAGTATTTTGTTTCCTTTCGATTTATTCGTTTTCGCAACGAATAACCCTGTTTTCACTGTTAGAATTCAGTTGTGACAGTTTTTAGCAGTTATTTGGTGACTACTTGAATTCCAATGGACACAACTTTTGAAAGGAATAAAAGGAAAACTTGATTATCTGCAAGGACCATCGATTGTTCCATGATCTTTGATTTTTTGTAGATATATTATAACTCCACAAGTAGTCTCCTGTGTGAGTGCCGTAACAGGAGGGCAATTGTAGTCTTATCCCACATGAATATTCATGTAATCCGGGGTATGTGATAGGGTCGAATAATTCTTGAAGGAAAGTGTACGTATTAAACTGTACGTATTGTGCATAATTCTACAATATATCCAGGTTCTGTTTTCGACATTGTTGTAACCCACTTTTCCAACACGACCTATCAATGTTCCAGTGAGTTGTCACAACAATCGGTACGCAACCCGTTTTGTAATACCCCATCCCACATCAGGTAGGTATGGGAATTTTAGTGGGGGAGATTGTAATACCCCATCCCACATCGGGTAGGTGTAAGAGTTGTGTTCGATTTATAAGGTGACCACACACTACCTCTGGGCATCAACATTATCCATGGACGTTTGGGTCGACTTGTGGTGGGTCTGATGACTTAATGTGTTGTGTGCTCAGTGGGCCAGTATGTGGGCTATGCGTAGCGAATCGGGCTCTCGGGATCGGGTCGTTACAAATGGTATTAGAGCCAGGTTCTGGTCGGAAATGTAGGAAGAAAGTGTTGTGCGGGCCAAAGTGCTACACCGCAGAAGGTAGGAGTCACCTCTTGATCCCCGTACGAGCCATCTCTTGAATCCTGCATCGTCCGAGGTACGATTCGACCTTGACGAGGACGTCAAGGATTTAAGTGGGGGAGATTGTAATACCCCATCCCACATCGGGTAGGTGTGGGAATTAATGTGGGGGAAATAGTAATACCACATCCCACATCAGGTAGGTGTGAAAATTGTGTTCGATTTATAAAGTAACCACACACTACCTCTGGGCACTATCTGAACTTTTGGGTTGGCTTTTGATGGGCCTAATGACCCAAGATGTTGCGTGCTTAGTGGGCTACGTGTTGCGGATCGGGCTCTCGGGTTTGGGTCATTACACATTTAGCCACTTTTGAAACAGGTTGTGTAATGGGAACAAGTAAATCGTTGTCATGGAATATGCAAACATTTGTAGCAGATAGTTGCACAAGCATATTTCTAACATGTGTCATACTATCAGCATCCTAAAACCTTGCAAGCAATGCTTTCATGGCATGAAATAAGGTTATTTCAAATGCATAATCGAATATAAACAGAATTATAGAAAAATATTATTTCAAATTATGTCTATTTCAATAAAATAAATAACAGAATAAGATACTTCAAATACATAATCGAATATAAAACACTCTAATTAGTTTTTTTATTCAAATCTTCAACAAACGGGTTGAAAGAGAACTTTAGTAATATGGTCGTTGATGATTTCAGGAGCACAGTATGAACTATAATAGAAACTCTTTGCAACTGTAAGAAACGTTTGTTTGATTAGAGGATTGATGCCATCCGATGAGTTCTGAAGCACTAGTTCGACAAGTTCCTTCATTTTGGATTCAATTTCGATGGTTGTGATGTTGTCGGTATCTGCATTTTCCTCGTCATTGTTCCATACCTAATCAAAATAGATCATATGAATGCATTCATTTCAGAAGTGAAATATTGTAACACGAAGGTTATGAGTTATGACTTTCAGTGAAACAAATAATGAATTTAATTTATGGGAGGAATTTTATTAGTATATTCTTTTTTTAAACACCCCTAGATTTCTCCCTTGTTTTTGTTGATGGTTTCTAATAAAGAGTGCAAACCTTATGCTGGTGATATTCGCGAAGTTGGAGACAGATTCCATTAACGGGTTCCACAAGACGCTTGTACTGTGGATTGGACAAAGTGTTGGTTGTCAACGTTCGACCGGAACAGACAAATATTGTTAGCACTAGAAGCTCGGCATCTGATTGGCTGCTAACTCCTTCCTTCTCCCATGATATTAGCCACCTTTCCCACTGTAATGTCCTCCGATCCAATGTCAAAAAACAGTTCAACATAAAAGAATGTAAATTGTACAATTTAGAAATGAACTCACGGCATGATGCAAGTGATGCGAGTAATGGCGGATGTCTCTGACGGGGTGTGCCAGCTGTGCGGCAACTAATAGTTGGTTTAGGGATTCAATTAGTGTGGCCAAGAGCCCCTCGTCTGTCCCGTAACTGTTATTTCTATATATCCAAAATGAGAATTTTATTAACTAGAAGGGTATTAATAAAAATAAACAGAATCACTAAATTTCTTTGCAAGAGCTGAGGAATAGAATTCAGAAAAGTAAAGGAAGGTGTATAAAATAAACCCATCTAAAATGTGTGTATACCCATTTTGGTCGATGCTCCATTTTCTGGTTACGAACCCATCTATGAACACTTTTCTTTGCTCAAAGGATTTCTCTTTCCCGGTGAAGAATGTTATGAGGGTATGACTGATTTAGGTTTCCAGATTGTATAAAGAAGAGAGTGTTAAGATCCTCGAGCAATTAAGCTCTTTCCTTAAGACAAAAAACTGATCCGTTAAGAGACTGGACGGGATATATCAGTGTGTCTCCCAGGTTTCAGGATACTTACGTGATTGAAGAGGGCAGTCCTCCGTTCTTCAGTCACCGGCGAATCAAGGTTCACGCTGCTGTAATCTCTGTATAGGGGGCAGAAAGGGTGTAAAAACGAACCGGTAGCAAAAAGATAGGTTCAGGCAGGCAAGCAAGCAAGCCGGCCGACCAACCGAGCCGAGCCGGCGGCGCGCGCGTGTGTTTGGACCTACACCTAGGTAGGTCTTCCCTCCTACACAAAAGTGTAGTGGCCCAAGGGCCTGAAAGTAAAGCCTCAAAGCTCTACCTTATAAGGTAGAGCTTATTTCATTTTGTTCCCAATGTGAAATTCCCACATTATACACTTACATAACTCACTTATTCAAGTTTTATGGAAACAAGTTTCCAACAAAGAATGCCACAATCATCTGAACCAAGATTGAGGACTTTGCCCAAGCAAGCCGCTCGGTTGACCTTTCCAGCTCGAATATGCTGGCAGCGGCTAGGAAATATGAGAACAGAAGGCTTCTTTCGCCAATACAGAATTCCTCGCCTTTGCTATTTTTATACCACCTGTGTCAGTTTTATGAAAAAAAAAAAAAGTTGTCGAAACAAAATTTGATTATTCAAATGGTAAACAAATTAATTAGTGAAATAGCTAATTGGAGATCTTCATCAGTGATCGTACTCGAGGATATGCTCCCATTCCATTTGATGCTGGTCTTGACAGTTATTGAAATCTAATTTAGCAAGCTCAAGATATGCATTATTGTTGACTTCTCGCATCCTGATAAACAAAAATTTAACCCACAAAAGTATTATTACTTCCATTACAATCCAGGCTTGGCAAATTAAGAAAGTAGCTCGAGTAAGGGACATAATCTCTCATCTCTCCTCTCTCCTCTCTCAACGTGTACAAGTTAAGGTCGTTTCTTACAAATTAATAGATTGATCAAAATAATCATTCACCAAATAACCCCCCGCCCCCACACTTAATTAAGGACAAAACAAGTAAATTTATAATGACAAAAAATAATGTTTGGACAAAAATAGCCCCAAATATAATAAATCACTCACCATTAATTAATACTCCTTCCGTCCCTAAATTATTGTCCTCCTTTCCTTTTTCGTCCGTCTCAAAATAATTGTCCACTTTGAAACTTACTTTTTTAGAACATCACTTTTACCACTTTACCCTTACTTTTTCACTCTACTTTAATTATGGGCCACATATCCATGGACATTAAAGGAAACTACACATTAAACCAATATAAATAATCAAGCCAATTACTTTTTCTTAAACTGTGCGCCGGATCAACCCAGACGATTATTTAGGGACGGGGGGAGTACCAAACAAGTAAATTTATCATAGACTAATTAATTCCATTAATAATCAAATAATAATTTGATCCATTGACTTGTACCTATTTTAAAGTTAGGTCCTACAGTTTAGAATTGTATTTATTTCGTCTTGTATTTTTATTTTCTTATTATTTTCTCCCTCCAACCATTATCATTAAAAATGCGTCCAATATTTTCTAAAATTACAAAAATACCCTAATTCAGTTGAGAGACTAAAATTTTATTTGAAACTAAAAAATAATATAGTTTTAGTTTCTTAAATATACTCGATAAAGACATTATAAATGTATATGAAAAATTGTTACTATAATAATAGATTTGTTGGTGAGTATCAAGATATTGAGAAAATATGTAGTGTGTTTAGTTTTTACCGTTGAATAAGCTAAGAGAAATAAGTTTAAAAATGTGTCATAATGTCAATAAGATGAAGAAAATGATGAACCAATTGATGAATGTGTACGTTTTGTTACAAAAGAAAGCTAAAATTTACAATTTACTTATTTGAATTTTCAGACTACTATAAGCGGCCTTTAAAACTATCATACTAGTCCTAACTTATAGATATTACAAACAAAACTACAGTTAGTAGTCACAAATAAATGGGTTCAAAATATTGTACTCATTTCAATAACTTGGGTTCCAAACCTCTAACCTCTTTTTGTCTTAACTTGCTTGCTCTTCTTCATAGAACCCGAGATACTTATGTGTGAGAATCTCTCTATTCCCCTTCCATGGCTATTGATAAGTTCATAATTATAAATATTTTTCCCTATGTTTTATTCTTAATTTATATGATTTTCATATTTATTTTTCCCAAAGAATTGCATTAATTTATTGTGATTTTATTGTGTTTAAGGAACTTGGGCATGAATTCAAGATTTAAAGGATCAATTCATATCAAATTGGGAAGATTCAAATCAATTCATGAAGTTTAAAGTCAATTGATCAAGGTCTGTTAGCCTTCTGTTAAGCATATACAAGGAAAGGACTAAAATGATAGAAGAAAAAGGCTGACGGATGCTAATGGTCATTAAAGGAAGAGCTAGCAGAGGATAACGGAGGCTAACTGGACTAACAAAGGACCTAATTGCAAGAACTAGGGAGGAAGAGATTGCGGCTCACTTATTGGAACCTTCAGGGGCACCAGAGTAAGTCTCTAGATTCCTAGGGGAGGACGGTGCAATTGGCTCAAAGTTTCTCATTTAATTGTTGTTGGCTTCTCCAGCCAGCCCGTCACCCTAACCATCGACCCAAAGTCCGCTCTCCACGTGCTCCGCGTCTTGGCCTGTTCCTCTCACACCATACATCCCATTTCCTCCTAATTGACCCGCGCCCTTTTGACCTGGGTGCCCATCTTCCAGCTCTCCATTCCAACCAACCCAGGTCCCTCTTTCTTCTCCATTTTGCCCCCAATACCTCCTTGCTCTCCCTAAATTACCCCTCCTTTGCTTGGGCACTATTCTACATTTTGGGGAACCAATTAAGGGTTGGATTCAAATGAGTTTTGGGAGGCACACAGCTGGGTGGAAGAGAGAAGAGCGCCATTTCTTGGGTTTTCATCATCTTTCAATTAGATTTTGTCAAGGAATGCAAAGGGATTTCCACCCAAATCTCTATTGAAGTATTGTATCTCATACTCTTTATTTTTAATATCATTATGAAATATTTTCTTGGAGTATTTGTGTGTGATTTCTTTTATATTAAGAGCTAAATATTTGTTATTAGGATTGTAATGAATCTCTAAATTTGAAGTATACTCTAATATTTCTCTCTCTCTATCTATCTCTCTCAATATTACTTTAATTTATTTTAGTGTTATTACTTTGTTGTATTTAATGCTTCTAATTATTTGACAAATCATTGGATGATTTTAGAATTGTTTTGGATCTGCGAGAGCTATCATTACTTTTCAGACTTAGCAATTTAGTTGTTTGTATTTTATAGTATAGAGATATAGCACAAAATCCAATAGTCATTTTAGATAAATTGTTCTTATTGCAATTTACGCATTTTATCTATAAGATGCGAGAACCCGTAGATAGGTGTGTGAATTAGGGTTGCTATAAGATGCGAGAGCCCGTAACGACTAAATTTGTGTTCTCAGCTACCCTAGGTGAATTATAGCAAAATTGAGAGAGTGGATTAATTGAGCATGTGGATAATTGGAGTGAAATTACAATCCTGTCATTTTTCATCCTTGAGAAAACTCTTAGTTAGTCGTACGTGGTTCGTAATCAATATTTCTTGCTTACTTTTATTTCTTTAATTTTAGTTGCATCGCTAAAAATTGATTGTTTAGATGAATTCATTAAATCTCCAATTTTAGTAATTAGGAAAATTTACGTCATAATTGTCTCTGTGAGATCGATATTTGTGCTTACGCACTATATTACTTGTGGACGACCAGGTATTCTTGCACGTTTCGCTTTTCGTCCGTCAACTATCGACTTTCTTTTCTTCTATCGCAACTCTCCTTTAATTGAAAGAGACTGTCTCCAATCGACATTATTTCAAGTAGTATCATCCTAAATTAGATTTTCTCCTTGCTTAGTACCTTGACACCGAAAGTGGATAGGAACTAAGAAATAAGAGACGTTCGAAGAAAGAAGTTCGATTAATCAGAAGCTAAAGAGATTCTATGTCTCCATTTGAGCAAGGCGAGGTGAATGTCTTTCTTGGTGATGGTGATGACGGTACTGCTGATGACCGCATGGATTGTGGTGTTAGGAGCGGTAGTGATAATGATTGTAGGAATGACACTGGTGGTTTAGATGAAATACAACATTGTGAGATTTCTAAATCATCAAATTTTCAAATATTCATATGGTTTTTAGTTTCAATTTGAAATTTTGAAATTTTAAAAAAATTGAATTTGGGTTTGTAAAAAGTTAAATTTAAGGTTGTGGTGGTTGTGTGTATAATTGATGGGTTTTTCAAATGGATTACTTCGAAGGAAGGAGTCCGGAATTAAAAAATCAAATCAAATCAAATCAAAAATTAAATTTTGAACTAATGGTGAAATTTGAAGTGGTAGTGGTGGTGGTGGTGGTGAGTATATGAATGATAGGGTTAACGGAAGAAAGTGAATGATACAAAATTAATTAATTAAATAAAATTTAAATTTCATTTTTTGGAGTAATGCATTTTTAAACTTTAAATATAAATATAAGACAAAGTATAACTTATTTTGGATTATTGAAATAATCATTTATTTTTTTAATTAAAAAAATATTTTAAATACCAAATGACAAACTAAATGATGAAATTATAATCAAATCTCACTTTGTGCCACAAGCATAATGACCAAAATAATCCTCATGTACATGATTTTCCATCACTATTTTTAATGCTCATAGACGAGAGATGACAAAGTGCACAACTAGAAAAATCGTGTATGAAAGTGAGACATCATAGGTTGGGAAACACATTATTAGAGGTATATGAAAAATTGTAATTATAATAAAATATTTGTTGTTGGGTATCGAGATATTAAGCAAATTTGTAGCGTGCTTAGTAATTACGTATGAATAAGTTAAGAGAAATGTGCTAATAAAAAGGTGTTATAATTGTCAAGAAGATAAATAAAAATAAAGAACTTAGTTGACGAATATGTGTCTTTTGTTAGTGTAGAAATTAAGCTAGAATATATAGGAGAGGTGTTTGAAGAAAGTAGTTCGATTTAACGGAAGCTAAAGATATTTTCTTTTTCCGTTTTAGCGAGGCAGGGTGAACGCGGTGATAATTGTGGCGGCGATTGCAGGCATGCTGGTGGTGGTGGCGGCGATTGTAAACAATACAGTGGTGATCATTTAGGTGGAATAAGACATTGAACAAAAGAGTAAAGAATTAGACAAAGAAATAAGATAAAATCAATTTTTGATTTTTGGGCTAATGGTGTTATTCGGGGTGGTAGTGGTAGTAATGGTAGTGGGTCTATAAATGATGGGATTGATGGAAGAAAGTGAAGGATAACAAAATAAATTAAATATATTCTAAATTTAATTATGAGACAAATCACAATGACAACATTGCTAGCCTTACAACTAATTTATAACTTTACTTACAACTAAGTCTTCAACGGTAAAAATGTCTTTGTCCAAAATAACTTTGCACTTCTTCAAAGCTTATTTGTAAGGAAAATAGTATAATTAGTTGTAAGGATATCATTTTCCTTACCATTTCTCTTCATTCAATCTCGTCTCTCTTTCTGATGATTTCATCAATAAGGGTTATGAGTTTTCTTTTAATCGCATATTTTTACAAGGATTTTTAGTAAGTATAGTCTATAGCCTCTAATTAATTTCTACATTAGGCCCAACTTTTGCAGGGGAAAGAATGAGGAAGATCGGAGATGGAGTTTTATTAGAATCGAAGGAGGACAGCGCCAAAGATGTGATATGCGTGACCGAAGTGGGAAGGGTTTGTGCTGGAGATGGCGGCTATTATAGTGGAGCAAGAGATGAGAACTTGCACCGGGAGAAGAGTGAAGGAGAGGGTGTGAGATTAGAGTTTTTTTTACTTTTAATACATTTACCCCTTAACCAGATAAAGGAAATGATATTTTTGCCTCGCACGTGGAAGACAACGTGTTATTTAAAGAGAATATTCTAACGTCCATAACGGATAGGGTGGAAAATGAGAAAAAAAAATATAACGCCAGATGTCATTATGTCACAATCCTTAGGTTGGGGTGCATTATACAATCTAGTGAATACTTTGAGGGGAAATTGTAATTGGTCATATAATTATTTTTGAATAATTGAAATAATTATTTATTATTTTGATTTAAAAACATATTTTAAATACTAAATGGTTAGTTATATAATGAAGTTATAATCAAATCTCATTTGTACCCCAAGCAAAATGACAAAAATATTATTTACGTGACATGCACACATCATTTTCCGTACGTTACTATTTTTAACGCCCATAGACGAGAGGGGACAAAGTGGAATAAATAGAAAAATAAGGTATGAAAGTGAGACACTTCTAGGTTGAGGTGCAATGTGAGATTTAGTATGTAATTTTGGAAGCTTATAATATTTTGGCCCCATCAAAATTAGTCCAAAATACATATTGCCGCCTAAGGTATCCACCAAATCCACTTTAACTCTCAATGTAATTTTGTAGCATTTTCATATTTCATATCAAATTTGATGATTGGGATGTCACGTGTGGTAATCGTAGTGATAGAAATGGTAGCGAATAATGTTTAAGATCGAGAATTTCCTCTAATCAAACCATAAATCGTAGCAACGATGCCAAGGAGAAATTTGTTGAGCTAGGGACGATGAAGATGGATTGAACCACGTCGTGTCTCATCATTGTCTTAAACATCTGTGATGGGTTTTGTACAAGAGAGAAATTGAGAAATGAATTGTGGTTGTCATTTAATATTGGCGGCTTTGACGTGTTTAATTTTTTTGTGGGTTCTTATTCATGGCGGACTTGATACTTGAGTGCGATTATCTGATCGTAAGTTCTATCTCTCTACTCTCTAATATGATTATGCACTATTTTTTTTTATTTTTCTATATAAAAAATAAATAAAAGATAGACTCTTGAGTTTTATCTCATTTAAAATTTAAATAAGATGTCATTGTTGGAAAAGAAACAGAGAAAGCATTGTCAGAGAATAAAAAAAATAAAGTTTCTCAATGGATAATAAAAGCAAAAAAAACATTGTCAAACAATGACCAAAATGCTTTACACGTGAAATACCATGTGCGCTTTAACATCAGATTCGTAACCTTTCATAGTGGGTAGGGGCAAACTAGAAAAAAAAATTATAAAATGAGATATGAAAATGATACAAAACTTAGGTTGGGTGGTAAAGTGAGACTTTATATAGATACGTTAAGGGAATTTTGTATTTTAGAGTGCAAGTATATACTTTGGGATTGTGAGTTTGGTTCCTATAACATAATTTATTATTTTCTAAATAGCTAGAGTCATACATTCCAGAAACAACATAAACAAAATCTTCAACAATAATGTGTTTATCTAAGATAGTAAGTTTGAATTGTTTTCAATTTAGACACCGATAAAAATGAATGAATTCATATTTCGCATTAAAAAATAGATTTAAAAATAACAAATAAAAAAGACAAATGTGTATGATAAGTTTCTATACAATTACTAAAAGCATACATTATAAATGACTGAAAAACAAAGTATCGAAAAATCACACAACACCACAATTTATAAGTCTAAAAAAACTATAAAGATTAAAACACACAAAAAAAATCTAATAATTAAAAGTAAGTAGAAAAGTGAAGGGACTAGCAAATCACTTTAAAAAAACAATCAACATCACGTACATTCATCACGTGCAACGCATGTGAACCTGACTAGTTACTATAAATGATAACGAGAGTTTGGGTTGGTTCTGCAATGAGAATTTAAATTTTCTGCTACTTTTTTTTTTTTTGTAGGGGGGAGGAGGGATGGTGTTTAGAAAAATTTAAACTCCTTCGGTCCCTAATTATTGACCTAATTTCTTTTTTCGTTCATCCCAAAATAATTGTCTTATTTGAAACTTTCCTTTTTATGACAACATTTTTATCACTTATTATTATTTTTTCATCTTACTTTAATAATGGGTCGCATACACATGGACTTTAAAATAAACTACACAACAAACTAATATTAATAATTCAGTCAAATGTATTTTCTTAAACCTTATGCTAAATCCATCAAGACGATAATTTAGGAACAGAAGGAGTATTTAATTACGATAATAACTTTAAACAAGCACCTCATCATCAATCTCTGGTATATCATAAAACCATAAGAATTCTCAAATGATTTATACTCTCAATCTAAAAAAAAAAAAATATGCCCTTCTTCATATTACTTTTATATATCTGCCCAAAATGCTTCTCCATTTTCAATAAGTGGAGCAATTAATTATGTTAGTATCCGACTATAGACCTCATTAATTAATTGCATAGTTTTAATAAATTTGTTACTTATTAATATTTTTTTCGTTCTATCCAAAGAGTTCATGTTTAAAAAATTTAATTATTAAAGGATATATAACTAAATTAAAGTTTGTCATAATTATTAAAATGCTTGAATATAGTCAATATATAATAACAAATATGAGGGTAAGGAAATGATATGTAGATGATAAAAATAATTTTTTTAAAATAGACTTTTAAAATAAAACAAAGGGAGTATTACATCCAAAAAATAGTATGATTGATTTTTTGCCTGGAAAGAATGGAGTACCACATTTTTCTATAATTAATAGAATTAATATAGAGAAAGTAGACACTAATTAATGCTCTTTTGTAATTTGTCTGAAAAGTTAAATGACACGGCCTTTTTGAGATGGAGAAAGTATCATATATAATAGTAACTAGATTTTTATGTCTGTACCTATGGTATGGTGCCAGTATATCTGATTTTGTCAATTGAATTGATAGTACCTAAATAGAATGTGCAATTTTAAAAAAAAATGTTACATTTGAGGGGTACATTACTTCAAGTGATAGTTGAGGAATTTATGTTTTATAAGGGGTAACGGTTCAGAAAATTAATTATAGGATGCGACTTTGTAATATAAAGATAAAACATAGGGAGAAGAAAAATATGTGACTGCTCATAATATTAATTGTAGGGGGTGACTTGTAATAGGGAAAGAAAAAAATTGGGAGTTAAAAATAGATAACTACTTACATATATGAATGTGAGGATGAATCTCAACCGTTAATTTTTTTAAGATAACTTAATCTCAACCTCTGAATAGCCCTAATAAATTACCTAGTTATTTTATAATATAGATTGACATTTTACACATAATTCAGATGTAAAATTAACGCATCTAGTTCTTTAACATTTAGTTTCAATCTCGACCAATCAAATCTCATAAAATCAACCGTTAAAATTTCGGTCTACGCATTTTAGGTGAAGTTAAGAGCATCTTCAATACTAATGTGAATTTGAAAGAAATTAGTTGTGATCACAATCACACTTGTTCACATTGTGGATAACAATGTCAATTTTTTACATTCTACTTGAGAGTGTGGATACATCCTAGTTATCATTATTCTTTTCAAAACTCTTTCTATTGGTTTTTTTTTTTTTTTGTCAAATATTATTTTAGTGATGGGATGCATGTCACGTAAGATTAAATCCACATCTGAATTGGAGAAATCTATTTTGATTGAATGTGAATGAAGAGAGAAAAAATGACATATATGATTGATGGTGTTCCACGACCACGTAAGATCAAATCTATGGTTGCATTGGTAATGCTATAATATATGAAATAATTACAATGACGGCCTACCAAAAACAACTTAGCTAGAATGCATATACATTGTCATTTGGGTTAATGACACCATTGGTCTCTCGACTTTGGGTCATTCTCATTATTAGTCCCTTAACTATTTTTTGTCAAAATTTGGTCCTAAAACTATGAATTTTTCATAGCCACAGTCCTTTTGATGGATGCTGTTAAAAAATACCATTAAGTTGTCATGTGCATTGCACGTGCGTTATGTAAGGGCTAAAATGAAACTTTTTCCAAACCTAACTTATATCACAATTTGCAATCGCCCCATAGGGTTTGAAAAAAAGACCTAGAGACCTTCTTCCCCAACACAAGAATCGAGTCATGTGTTCGATTTTGAAATGGTGATCCAAACTAATCTAATGCTTCCATTGTAGCAATCGACCCATCAACAAAACACACACAAAAACACACTTCCTTTCCCATTTGAATCGAACTTCAAAACCTAAACAATCGAATGAACAAACACTAATAAAAGTTGTTTCACACTCCTCAATTGACCTAGTACTGCAAAGTGCAAGTCATTACTACTTTGTTTCTCCCCGACCCATTAGCTGATCGGCCACTTCAAACTGTTCTACGAAATGCCCAGATGAAGATTAGATAGATACAAGGAGGTTCAGTAAACACTCGAGTGATCTACCCAATTCCTCAGATCCGGGTGATGACGCCTTTTCCCAATATCAACACACGAAATATGGGCCAAATCCCATGAAACTAATGGGGGGTTTTATTGTTTGCTTGATGGGTCTTTTAGTTTTGTTCTCAGTCTTTGTCATCTTAAAGGACTCGTCTCCAAACAATAGCATCTGGCCAGTTAATGATGCTAGGGTTGCTGATTTGGAACAATCTGACGGTATGTTTAATTTCCTTCAGCTTGTGTGGTTTATTGAAAATTGTAATTTTCATAGGTTTAAGCGATATTTTGTATTGAATTATCATCATTGTATTAATTACTAATAGGTTTTAGTTCTTCAAAGTAGCTTGAAATGGATCACTGGTATTGATTATCACTTCCATGTGTAGGATCTTTATCAATTGGACCACTATTTCAAAATCAAACCCAGGACCCAATTCTTGTATTGGGCAAGAAGGCCTCTAGGTCTTTTTTTCAAACCCTAGGGGGCGATTGCTAATTGTGGTATAAGTTAGGTTTGAAAAAAGTTTCATTTTAGTCTTTACTTAACTCACGTGCGACACACATGACAACTTAATGGTATTTTTTTAACGACATCTATCAAAAGGACTGTGGCTGTGAAAATTCCATAGTCTTAGGACCCAATTCTGACAAAAAAATATTTAGGAACTAGTATTGAGAATGGCCCCAAGTCGAGGGACCAATGGTGTCATTAACCCTTGTCATTTTGTCCATTCAACATGAAAATTAGTTTTCTTGGCCTCGAAAGCTTATGTTTGTCTTCAGAAAGACGGAAAGAAAAAAATATATAACTAAAAAAAGTAAAAGGCTAAAGAAAGTTGGATACATACTCGTATAAGGATTTACCGATCCATATATCATCTTGGCCACCATATTGTTCTATGTAAAACCTAGTCTCCACACGAGGTAAGCTCGCATACCATGGAACCTCAAGTGCATACCCAACCTGTTAGTATAATGGAGAAAAGTAGTAGCAAAAAGTTGAACGAAATATTAATCACTTCGGAAATCATAGAAAAGGGTCAAAAAGAAGATAGAGAATGAATATATATACTGATATACCTCACCAGGGAGGTCTTTGGAAATCAACCATTTATCTACAAGTAGTTTTCTAGCTTGCCTTTCTCGTAGAAATTTGTATGCAAATTTTTTTCCTTCCTCAAGAACAATCTCCCCGGGAAACATAAGTTGCGAAGCTCTGTAAAAATTGAATATTGCAGTAACGGACTCCGATGACTGCCTTGGAAAGCAGCAAAAGGCATCACCATGCTTGAAATTCCAAAATGCGTCTACAATGAATTATTTATTTAAATAGGAAAATGCCCCCAAAGACTAGAATAGAGATTCTCTTTTACTACAGTACTTGATATTGAATTGATGAAGAATTGTACCTGCAGAGATCTCATGACCATGTAACCTTAGGTTCCTGAATCCCATTGCGGTGTCATCAATGTCACAAAATGGTGAATTACTTGTGTAGTTAATTCCTTTATCTGTCCAATACCTGAAAATTAAAGGCTAATAATTGATATATATTCATCCTACTAGGATTGGATATAAGTTATTTGTGCTTTAACACTTGAAAATGATAAGAATTGCCAGAAGGCTAATCTTAACTCATATAATTCAAAGTAGGATTTGATTAATTATACCTTGAGACGTAATTAAGACATTCTTTAATCTCCGGAAGAAAATAACGTGAAATCCCAAGGCGCTGCAGTCGGTCGACAGAAAAGTTCCGAGCAAACATGTCAACGGGGTAAATGAGGGGTACTGAATAACATGAAGAAAAAAAACATACAAAAATCATAAATTAGAATAATACTGATGAAACTGACGTAAATGATTTTTGAGTTAAGATCGAATTGTAGAAAAGTGGGGGTATATTGAATTCTTTAAGCAAACATGGGTTGGTATTAAATGATACGTTGTTAGAACATTAATTTACATAAGACTTGTATACATAATCAAGAATAGGATCATGTTTTTCACATAAGCATAATGAACGTAAATTGAAGACATACCGGAACCAATTGAAGCCATTAGTACGGAGAAATTGAATCTGATAAACTGTAATGCGGAACGAGAGTCTTCAATTCAAATGGGTTTAGGTTTTCACCCCTTATCTATTTCACATGCAATAGAACGTATGTATTTTTTGTGGAGGCAACTGTTGGGGTAAAAGAACGTAAGAAACCCTAATCCCCAAAAGACTTTAAATAGATAGGAGGTGGAACCTAACCCTAAAGTGTAATCAATCTCCCACCGTCCATCAAGGTGTAGAGATTTATTGGGCCTATTAAGATTTAATATACTTTAAGTATATTAGATGACTAAATTATATAAGCCCATAATGTTATTTGGCTAATATAATTAATTAAGGTTCATAACCAATAATTAGTTTATTCTAAGTTAAACCCATAGGTCACAAAACATGGGCTAGACCCCGTCGGGTCTAACATTCTCCCACTTGACCAAGGTTATACTTAGAATAACCTCATAAGTTTGGTTTAATAAGAATGAACTATCATCTCTTAAGTTAGGTCATATTTTACAAAATAATATAATCAAATCGAAAGCAGTATATGTGTCCATTATTGTCACACAACCATCCTTCGGTTATAATCACAATATCTTAATAAAACATGACAGTCAAATACCTTAATAGCATGAACAAATATCTAATGGTTTCATAAAAATAACAATACAACCATGTTCATGAGGTTCAACTTAAGTGTTAGTTTCATAAACTTCAAATGTGCACTTTAAACAAGAAGTAACCAACCGTTAGTCATGATGTCCAAAACCAAGAAAACATAAAGTGATCACTTAGAAAATAGTTTTACAGCAGTAACCCATTATCTAAAGGGAAAAACTTTCTACCAAACCCATGCTAGCAACATGTTTTCGAAAAAGATTGGGTGGTAAGCCTTTCGTCATGGGATCCGCTAGCATAGCGGATGTACTAATGTCTTGAATAGATACTACTTGATCATGGACTCTTTCCCTCACAACAAGATACTTGATATCGATGTGTTTTGTAGCACCGCTTGACTTGTTGTTCTTGGAAAAGAAAACAGCAGCTTGATTATCACAGTATATCAAAAGTGGTCTAGATATGGTATCAACCACTCTAAGTCCTGTAATGAAATTCTTCAACCAAACACCGTGACAAGTAGCTTCATAGCATGCTACGAACTCTGCCTCCATAGTGGAAGAAGTCGTTAATGATTGCTTGACACTCTTCCATGAAACTGGTCCTCCAGCAAGCATGAATATGTAACCTGACGTGGATTTCTTGGTATCGTTGCATCCAGCATAATCAGAATCAGAATAGCCAATAACTTCAAGGCTATCTGTTTTTCTGTAGGTAAGCATAATGTCTTTGGTACCTTGTAAGTAGCGCATTACTTTCTTGGTTGCTTTCCAGTGACCCATTCCTGGGTTTATCTGATAACGTCCAAGCATACCAGCTGCGTACGCTAAATCTGGGCGAGTACAAACTTGAGCATACATTATACTCCCAACCGTAGCATGGGGAATGTGCTCCATTGCATCAAGCTCAAGTTGGTTCTAGGACATTGTAGGAGACTGAATTTGTCACCCTTAACAACGGGGCAACAACTTGGGAGAACAAGCGTGCATGTTGAACTTTTTGAGTACTTTATCAATATAAGCTTTTTGAGATAAGCCCAAAATACCCCGAGACCTATCACGGTGAATCTCAATGCCTAAGACGTAAGAGGCTTCACCAAGATCTTTCATATCAAAATTCTTTGAAAGAAAAGATTTGGTCTCATGTAACATGTCTTTATCACTACTTGCAAGCAAAATATCATCAACATACATGACTAGGATGATAAATTTGCTCCCACTAACCTTTAGGTATATACATTGATCCACAGCATTCTCAATAAATCCGAATTTACTAATCACATCATGAAATTTCAAGTACCATTGTCTTGAGGCTTGTTTTAGACCATAAATGGATTTCTTTAACTCACATACCATGTGTTCCTTGCCCTCAACCTCAAAACCTTGAGGTTGTCTCATAAAGACTTTAGGAAACAAGTCACCATGAAGGAATGCAGTTTTAACATCCATATGATGTAACTCTAAATCGTAATGAGCTACAAGGGCCATGACTATACGAAAGAATCCTTTTGACAACCTGGTGAAAAGGTTTCAAAATAATCTATGCCTTCCTCGAGTGAACCCTTTAGCAACTAGTCTAGCTTTATATCGTTCAACATTGCCTTTAGAGTCAAGCTTAGTTTTATAGACCCATTTACAGCCTACAGCTTTGGCTCCTTCAGGCAATTCAACGAGATCCCAGACATCATTTTTCTTCATTGATTCTAACTCATCATTCATGGCATCAAGCCACTGAGTTGAATGGTCACTTTTAAGGGCTTCTTGGAAGGACTTAGGATCATTTCCAATGCCAAGATCATAGTCAACCTCTTCAAGGTATACAAAATCATCGATGACTGTTTGGTTTTCTAGCCCTCTCTCGACCTTCGAAGAGGTTGTTCATTAGAGGAGGTTCATTAGGCTCATTAATGTGGGGTTCAACATTAGGTACAATCTCGGTGCATCAACATTCTCAATCGGATCTAAGATTTGATCCTCATCGAAATCTTGCTTGTGCTACAACATTTTGAGGAACGAGGAATAGAAACATGTTCTTGAATTTCCTCTATATTTATTTTTCTTGGTGTACTCCCACTATAACCGGCCAGTTTCTAAAAATTCTCGCATACCTTGTTTCAACAATTCTAGTGGTATGAGATGGGCAAGCGAAAACCCTTTGATCGTTCGTAGCCTATAAAGTAACAACTTATGGTTTTAGGATCGAGTTTCTTAATATGTGGATTGAAAATTTTAGCCTCTGCATGACGCCCATACATGCAAATAACCCAAACTAGGTTTCTTTTGTGTCCATAACTTGTGAAGGCGTTTTAGGCACCTGACTTACTTGGAACTCTATTGAGTATATGCACAACATGTTTTGAGAGCCTCAACCCATAGAGACTCGGGTAGAGTAGATCGACATATCATACTGCACCATGTCCATGAGGGATACGATTACGATCTTTCACGCAACACCATTTTCTTTGGGGTGTACTGATTGCATATTCACCAACGATACCATTTTCTTTCAAAAACAAGGCAAAAGGTCCAGGATGTTCAATTCCCAAATCAAAGAATTTTCCATAATATTCTCCTCCTCTATCGGATCTTACAATTTTAATTTTAAGGTCAAGTTGATTTTCAACCTCGGCTTTATAGACCTTAAATATCTAGCTGCCTCGAGATTTATCATGAATGAGGTGACATGCCATATCGTGAAAAGTCGTCAATAAAGGTAATGAAGTACTTATGTCCTCAATACCCAGGAGTAATAAAGGTCCACAAATATCTCCGATTGTGAATAATTTTAAAAGTCGGTACTCGGGTAGCTCACGTTTAATACCTTTACAAATTTTCCTTTAATGCATTCAACACATGTGCCAAAATAGAAATCTAAAGGATGAAGAACTCCTTCCATTCTTTCTTCTAGATATATGTGGCCTAAACGTTCATGCCTAATCTAAGAGGAATATCATCCTTTAGTTTTAACTTAATACCGCGTTTGAACAACTATATATCATTTACATTCATCGATTCTGGATTGAAAAGTATGAAGGATCTAAACATAATTTGTAAAGGTTTCCTCTAACAAACCGTAACCGACAACTTCGTAGAGTAAAAAGAAAGAGAGAAGCCTTTATTCTCAAACTTAAACGAAAACCATAAGCGCCAAGTTTAGAAACAAATAAGGTTTCTAGTCATACGGGAACATAAACAAGATCAACTAAATCCAATTGAAACCACTCTCCAAGACTAAACGAGAGTTCCAACAGCTTCAACTTGAGCTTCTCTCCATTTCCTACTATTACGTGTCGATCTCCTTTATTTAGTTTCTTCACCGAAGGAACCCTGTAATGAATTAGTAACATGCACGCTTGTACCAAAGATCAATCCACCATTTAAAGGAACATTAATCGTAAAACATTCGTAACAAACATTAATTAGTGAACTACCTTTCTTCTCGAGCCACTCACGAAACTTAGGGCAATCCCTCCTCATATGTCCTTTCTCTCAAAGCGACACTGATATTGCAAGGTCTTTGGCAAGAGAAGAGTTTGCCTTGTTTGCTTTTTGTGGTAGAAATACTTGTTCCATTTCT
>CM028381.1:71177310-71227050 GCA_013146195.2 Codonopsis lanceolata
GAACCGAAACATCAACGGACGAGATCGTGAATCGTAATTAGAGATATTGCTTTCTCCGTTTCTAAATTTCAAATAATATGATTCTTTTGTTTAATTGGACAAGATGAATTATGATTTCACCTTCCAAGAATAAGGTGAATTGGAATTTGTTTTGGGTTGGAGTTTAAATTTCGTGACTCAAATTGTTGGGGTAAGAAATTATCATTAATGGGGATTGAGTTCTTCGGCCAGTATGTCCATCAATGGTAGGTGGGCACGAATTTGGGAGCAGGGGCTTCTTGATGGAGCGGACAGTAGGTTACAAAAAAAAAAAAAAAAAGGAAAGAAGAAGAGTAAGATGTTAGAAAGAGAAGAGATATGGAAGAAAGATAAGAAACCATATATATATATATATATATATATGTATATTATATTAACAAAAATTTTATGTTAAAAGAATGGAAAAGTCAAGATGTCATAATAACCCCCAAAAAAGAGTTAGCCGAGACTTGTATTTCGGTAGTGTTGGGTGATGAATCTTTCTGATTCATCCCCCTGCATTGGGTTGGATCAATAACCTTCTTTTGCTTGATATATTTTCTGATATTACCCTCAAGCTACAAAAAATGGCAAATAGACGTATATAATTGTATTGTCTATATATTCTAAGAATTATTAAAATTTTACTAAACTCTAAATGTCACTTAGAAGTCCCTAAAGCCAAAATTATATTTTTGTATTTTATTTAGATTTGGATACGCGCGGGTAGCGGTACGTTGTTCTCAAAGCTAACTTTTCGTAGCATCGCTAAGGTAAGGGATTATGCATCATTTAGGTTATTTTGAATTCTAAATTCCAAAATGTTAGGCTTCCGCTATTTCTTTGACATTTACCTTTCTTTGAAAACGTGTGCTGACCTTGGGTTGATTTTTGAATTTGAAATCCCGTCGTGCCCGTTCTTTCGTTATTCTTAATTGTGAAATTACTTTATGAATTTCACAAATTGTTTAAACTCGATGTTCGATATTTTGTTCGGTTATCATTGTTATTTGATTTTGTTGAAATTGTATTATATTTTTGAAAAAAAAAACTCTGTTATGATCACTAAGATAATTTGAATGATCATTTGGCCTGTTAAGGCGACATTACACCATAGGAACTATAGTGGGGTAATCCGGATATACCATTTTGCTTTTGACCCGTTTGGGGTACTTTGATATTTGAGGTTCCTTGGAGCCACTTTTGTTTGGTCTAAAATGACCGCTTATGTGATCATAACATCTTCCTTAATATTTGATATTGATCTGTTTGATCCTTGCAAACCCATTAATTATTCTTCGATCAATGTGCACTTAATCTGGTGGATATCTAGAAAAATAATTCTTTTGATATCTCCATAATTTCTTTATTTGTTTACAATATATCGTTTGACTTTCTTCCCGGTCAACTCCTCCTTAGAAACCGGAGGGGTTGTATATGAACTTACTGGGCTTTTGTTCGCTCACCCTTTCCTAATCCTTTTCTTTCAGGACATAAGTAAAGAATGAGAACATGAAAAATTCGGTTCGGTTCGGTCCAATTGAAGAATTTAAAATTTTGTCATCTTATGAACTATTAGCTATAATCGTTATTTGGAAATTGGGAGATTTATTTAGACTCATGTTTTTATTGTAAGTAAATTTTGTTAAGGGATTTATGTTCGAATATTGGATGTTTAAGTGAAAGATACATTATTTACGTTTTGGGCTGTAGTGTGATTTTGAGGTTTATTTGGTGACGTGCCATATGTAGGCCCTATAGTTGGGCCTAAATTTTGGGGCCGTTACAAATTCAATTTGAGAATTCTTGAACACATTACTGAAATAGAGTCTCTGAAGAAAAAGGTGAAGCAAATAGAGGTTGAAAATGAAGGTTGAAAATGAAATGCTTAAGTTAAATGCACAACAACCTCCAGAACCAATAGAAATTGATAATTCTATTTAGTCAATTTGTCAACATTTGTAAAACGAAGCTGTAGAAAAAGAAGCTGATGAAAAAGAAACTGGTGAAGCTGCTGAGAAAGAAGCTGGTGAAGATGAGAAAGAAGATGATGAAGAATTGGTGGACAGAAGCAAAATGAAGTCAAAAACTATTGTCGATCCATCTTCATCGGTTAAATGAATCCAGAAAAGAAAGGATAGAAAGAGAAAAAATCATGATGAAGACTGCAAAGACACTGGGAAAATGAAGAAAGCGAAGAAGAAATATAAAATGAAGTCCAAAAATCCTTCCTTGAATGAAGAAGAGAAAACTACGTCATCTAAACCATCTACATCCTTCTTTCAATTCAAAAAAGATTCCAAACTAGTTTCTATGATGACCAAAAAATGGATGAATATGTTAAAGAACATTCATGACAATGATGAAAGAATTAGGAAATCATCATCAAATATCTTCTAATTACAAAAAAAAAACATATTATTAACATTGTGCTTATATGAACATTATTTATTGTTAACTTTTGCAGCTCATAGTGTATTTGAGATGAGAAATAGAATCAGTTATTAAGGTTAAAGACATATTGATGTTATTAAATGATGAAATGATTAAAACCTATGTAAGTATTTCTACGCAAATATGATATCTACCTGTTGAGTAATTTCATGTATTATTTATCGTATGAATAATTTTTTTTCATGTTCGCAACACATACAAGTTTGGGGTATGATTCTTGAACACATAATCAAAAAGGAAAAACAAGAAACATATGGAGTTGTTTTCCATCCACATAGCTGAGTAAATATATTAATAAATATTTTATATATAAAATTATTAACTTATAGATGCAAACTTACTTTCTATATGTTTTTTTAGTTATTTTTTGCAAGGGAATCTTTGTTGCCGAGATATAGAGACTTCCAAAAAACATACATTGATGATATATTGAAGGACGTCATTCAACATGGCATGTTAATTTTCCAATTAACACGCTAGGGCAAGGGGATAACTTAACATGTTCCTGTTTACATTGGACTCTCCTTGTCTTTTATGAAAGCGATATGAAATGGGTCATGTGCAACTCATCAATAAACAAACAGGAATAAGAAGATTGACACCTTAAAAAAGTAAAATTACTTGTGAGTAATGTACAACTTTTACTTCTAAAAAATGCAACAATTATTAATGTCATAATTGCCGAGTCCGCCTACCTAATAGGCCCGTGCATCACCATGTGCCCAAAGATGCATTCTTTAGTCACAAGTGAAACACGTGCACTTCGCATAATCCAAGATCAAGTCATGGACAGACAGCGGCCAGCTTTTAAACCACTGACCTAAAAGGCGAGCACACAACCATTCCTCGGAAGCCTGGGGGCCAAGTATGAAGCGAGCTGGGGTCAAATACCTAGTAGACATGTATGAGACAACTGGGAAGAAGGGTTAAGGTGGGCATGCTCACCATACCAGGCAATACGATAACGGTCGTCTTGGACGTGGGTAGTTACCTCCGGGAAACTCGCCTCCACATTCAAGACGTGGTCGTTAAGTTGGACGTGGCAATTAACGTGTCCGTCCAACACATTTCGACATTGAATGGGAAGTTATTCCATCACTCCATGAAAGCTATATAAACCCCTCAAAACGAAGGAGGGAGGTATGTTATTTTCCACCTAGGCAAAACTCCATCAAATTGATTATTGAACTGTGTTAAGGTTGATTCCTACACCGAGTGCTTTTTGCGTGGATAGCCCCCGCCTAGTTCACTGCTCGTCTTTGATTCATTGATAGGTTTGAGCCCAATAGCAAGGATAGATTGAAAGGCAGATATCCGATATTTCAAGCCCAGTGTGTTAGTGGAAAATTTTGGACGCATAAATTGGTTCCGTTGCTGGGAACGAAATTTGTTAGAGCATATTTATTTTTTGACGACTTTATAAGCTTTAGATATGGCAGCAAACGGTGTTAATGGAGGCAATCAATTGGAGGATGGACACACAACCACACCTAGTGTCGAAGTTCAGGCTACTAACATCCTTCTCCTCCTCCTTATGATGTCCGCCATCAGTTGAATCAAAGGCGGGGTTTGGATTCGTTAGCCCAGAGCGCTGTGGCCATGGGTGGCTTGACTAACGAATTCCCGGAGGAAGCTCTGCGTCAAAGGGCGATATATTTGGGTCAAATGCATCAGTTGAACCAATAGTTAATTGCTATGAGAAAACCACCATTGCCCATTGAATTGGAGCCGCTCCCGGCCATGCCCGCACCCAGTCAGGCGGTCAGTGTGTCCAAGTCGGGGAGGAACCCTCAGCATCTGGTTCAAGTTCCTTCGTAAGCTCGCGAACGGGAGTCGAACAAGCGGTCGCCAAAGAAGAGGGACGAGCCACATGTGGTTGCTCCAGTGTACATTCTCTCAAGCCCTGCAGAGAGAGACACAAGCCTCACCACCTAAAAATCACCTTATTTTGCGAAGGGATGTTCGACATGCCTCCGCATAGGTCGCATGCTCGTAGGCATCGTACTCCATCTCTAAGGAGATCACATGCTCGTCGACATCAGACACCTTCACTTGGAACGTCACAAGCTCACGGCATGAGTCGCCATCACGCCATTCCAAAGGAAGGCATGAGTTGCCCATCACAATGGCCTAAAAAGCGAGGTAGGAGTGGCCCTAGAACAAGCGAACCAGGCCGCAGAAGTCGCCCATGCACAGGTGGTGCAGGCCGTGGGCATAGCTCTGGCCATAGGAGCTATGGGTCCCCTACAGGCCCCTCTTGTGCCCGGGGTGCAGCCTCAGCTCGCGGGTGGTTTGCCTGTAACCATTAGCATGCAAGAATTTGAAGAGATGAAGCGTCGCATGGAGGCCCGGGAGCAAGGCAAGACCATGGATGAAAACTTTTGGGGAACTTCAGCTAGTCCTTTGACTCCATGGATAGTGAATGCCCCTCCGGCTTAGGGTCTCATTTAACCCAACATAAAAGAATATACTGGGAAGACCAAGGTAAGGGACTGGTTAATGTCCATTGAGTCTCAGATCGGTTTGGTGACCTCGGATGAGGTGTTGAAAATCTAAGCTTTTGTGGGCTCGTTACAGGGAAAAGCATTGACTTGGATGGGAGCTCTTCCTCACAGATCTATTAACAATTGGGTTGATTTGCAGACAAAGTTCTTGGCCGATTTTGGGACCTCCGGGGCCATTGCGAAGACAAGGGCAGACTTGTCAAAGGTTACGAAAGGGGCCCATGAGTCAAGTTGCAGCTATTTTGGAAAGGTTCACAAAGATGTTTGAGCAAGTTCCCAATTTATCCGAGCAGTAGGTTACGTTATGCTTCGAAACGGGTTTGCACGAGGGAGAAGGGGGCCTGAGGTCGGAATTAAGCATGATGGAGCCGAAGACGCAGGTAGAAATGTTAATGTGGGCTCATAAATGGTGCGCGGGGGAGACTGCAAAGAAGAGAAGAAAAAGGAAAGCACTGAAGCCTGGGGTACTGGCAATAATGCCAAGAATGGCGGCCAGGGTGCAGGGGACGGATACAACAGAAACAAATCGTTGTATGACCGCCCAAGGGAGTTTCTTCGAGAAGGTGATCTTACCCCGCTCAATACATTGCGGGAGGATATAATGTATGAAATCAGGGATAAGCTTCCCCGGGCACCGCGTATGAATCTTGAGACAACAGATTCCATGGATCGGACTAAAAAGGTGTGCATATCATGACGATTATGGGCATACCACGGAGGAGTGTTGGTCGTTGAAGAAGGCCATTCAGAAGCTGATAAATGAAGCCCGGTTAGACCGGTTCAAGCGAGAGGGGAACAATAGGGGAAATGCCCCTTGCCAAGATGCACCTCCAATTCGAGGGGAAATAAATGTGATCATAGATGAGGAACCTACTCTCACCCTGTGACGACCCGACCCGAATCCCAAGACGAGATCACAAGGTCGTGCCATCAAGACAAGCTAAGAGACAGACAAGCACCTGCTAAGCATAAGGGTGCGAGTCAAAAGACGAGCCAACCAGCTAACGACAGGAAAGTAAAGCCATAACGGCAATACGGAAAATAAAAAACAAAACTCAAGGAAGCAAAACCATAATGGGACCCGAGCTATCAAGCTCCTAAATATAAACAACCAAAGAGATAATAAATCTCTCGCCCAAAATTCGCGCGTGACGCAACATTAGACACGCACAACAAACCATCGGCAACCAAGGCCCAATGACAAAAAATCCCAACCTGATAAACAACACTCAACGGCTATAACATGCCGGAGGAGCAATTCACTATAACCACATAATCAATGCTAAACCACCAACCCAACCTCACGACTAAAACTATCGGAGGTAGGAACAACAATATACCACAACTAGAATAAACGAGCCACACATGCTCGAAACGACAAAGGAAATAAACACTAAGGGTACAAATGCTCGGCAATACAACCGGCTCCCAAATACACAACCATAATAAAACACTACAATCTACCCAAGTAAAGTCTACATAACTTTACATTCGAGCCTCACAATAAATACAACATAATAATAATTAACTCCAAGCTTTTGACTTGGAAGACCACCTGCTAAGAGTCGATATCCGGCCAAGGCTGCATCAACGGGATCACCGCACACTACTAGGAAAACAATCACACGGAGTGAGTCATAATGACCCAGTAAGTTTCTAAATGCAACATGTGGCATATTATGACATGGCATGGCATAAATGCATAAACATATAAAAATTATGGTATCATGCTAGTATACCATCATGAAACATGTACTTACTTTTTAAAGCACATAAACTCACATAAATCAAGTAGCATATTATTTTTCATATAAATGCTCATAAATAATCATGTGTAACAGTAATCGTAAATCGAACCGTTACAATCGAATCCGGGTTCAAAACCCAACCAACTTACCATGAGATCCAATCTCAAACCATGATCCGGGCTCAATTCCCAATCAATCATACCCTGGGGTTCCGTCCCCAATAATCACAACTCATCAGATTTCCTTTAATGAGTACTCGTACATTCATCCAGCCTCCTGATGAGAAATGAGAGCTCGATGTCTAGCTAGATGGCATAACTCGAGATCACATCCCACTATTGGCCAAATAGTGAGGAGAAAGGGAACCAATGCAACGATTCATAGCGATCGTTTCCAAAGACTATGAATCGTCCCATTGCCGACACAACAACCAAACCCGCCAGCTGGACTTTAAACCAAACCATCAAGTAAATATTTACTTGCATAAACCAATGAGACCAAGTTCATAATTATCGGACTCATTAAACCATGTAGGACATAATGCTCTACAACAATCTCATAATCCATGCACATATTTGCATATAACCACGTAGGACATAGTGCTCTACGAAAACTCATAAACCATGCATATATTTGCATATAAACAAGTAGGGCATACTGCTCCATGAAATTCCATAACTCATGCACATATTTGCACATAATCAAGTAGGACATAATGCTCTACCAAGTATCAAGAACAATGCATATATTTGCATATAACCAATGTGTTTAACTAACTTACAAGTTTAGTTCAAAAATTACATATTGAGGTACTTATTATTCCTCAAGTCATCAACCCACCAAGTATAGCTTACAAGCTTAATAAAATATAATGTGAGGTCTTCCATAATCCTCAACTCAAACCAAACCAAGACTACTACGCTAGTCTCAAAATATCAACAATTCAAGACTTATTATTTTAGTCTTTTATTTTAAGTACACCGGACTAAATCATAGTCCTAACCGTCATACATGATCGATAACACCAACACCATACTTAAAACATCATGACTACTCCGTAGTCACTTCTCACAATTGTTTTCATATACACGCAACAAAAATCCTTGAGAAGAGGATTCTCTCTTAATCTTCTCTTAAATAATCTCATGACCTTATGTGGGTCTCTATTGTCCCATGCTCTAACAAGCATGCTTAAAATGTATTCTAGTCAGTCTCCAAAACATAAGTGTCGCCATAGGACACAACCAAAAACCCTGTGCACAAACACAACCCAAGCAAACCCAAACATTGTAGGGTTTCAACCCAAGGCTCTTTATCATTTTATTGGCCTTATTACGACTCCGTTGAGTCTTACTAACACATTTCATTCTTTATGTGTTCTATAAATTCACACCGTAATAATTTCTTAAGGTTTATAACCAAATCTCAATAGTCACTCGGGCTTAATTCCCAAGACTAAAAATCCACAAAACACATCTCAATCACTAATTATTAAAGTTTGGAAGTTATGTTCTTCATTCCCTTAACCAAACGAAATCCAATTATCGTAGGATTTCAACCCAAGTTCAACTAGCACTTAATCGAATTTACAATGACTCCGTCGAGTCCAATATACCCTTTTCTAAAATTTAAGGGCATAGAGGCCATGGGTCTCAATTCCCTCTATAATCATAACTATCAACAATAGTCATCATCCCGGGTTCGTTTAACTCACATAAACCCCACAAATTACTTAACAATGCAACTTAGAACAAATTGGCCATCTTGTGCATAAATTCATTCAAGTCACCTTACCCATCATAATTCCCAATTCATGATTAAATTATACAACATGGTTTAATATACTCTAATAAGAATATAAAACATAGTAATCAAGCTCACATCAATAATTTTGCAAGCTAAACCAAATTTGGGCAAAACACCCTCCAAGTATCTCTCCCAAATCAACTTCAATACTCATAGATAATCAACATAACCAAGTTCAATAGACCATTAAACACTTGAATTTCATATAAATCAAGGTCTCACATAGGTCCAACCAAGCTCTATCATCAATTTGAAACCTAGGGTTCATGGCATCTTCTACAAACCCTAACAATGGCTTCCATTGACCTCACATAGCACAATGATTGTTTCCCTAGGGTCAATGGAGCCCAAAAGAAGAAGAAGAGAGGTAGAAACTTACCTTGATTCAGCCCCTACAAGTCACAATCCCGAAATTCCTTGGTGTGGTGTTGTTCTCCTTGACCTCCTTTTCAAAACCATGGTGTAGATTGGGGGAAGAAGGTCCCAAGCTTTGGCCTCCAAGATTGGGCACTCAAGAACCCTAGAAACTCTCCCTTCAAGCTCTCCAAGAAGTCTCCCACGTTTTTGTGGAGTGGTGGCTGAATATGGGAGGTTAAGTGAGGTGTTTGTGGTCTATAAAGGTTAGAAAGTAAGTGGGTTGTGTTTAGATTGATAGGTTTGTTTCCCCTTAATTACCCACACTAATCCACCTCCAAAACTCAATTAGATGGTTAGGACATGTCTTAAGACACTTAGGAAGGTTTAGGATTAGTTTAGGATGGGTTTGGGTGGGTATAAGTTAGACAACATGTCAAATTTCATCAAAAATCCCGTAACAGGGAATGGGTATGATGCGGTCGCATGGCCCCTCACCCATGCGAGCGCTTTGACCAGTTTCCCTCTATTTCCAATTTTCTGCTTTCTTCGTTCGGTTCCGATCCTTCCCGCACGCAACCGTAAGCCTTAAAGCTTCGAAACGGCCCACAATTGAACCCTTAAAGTCCTCAAACATTAAACTAATTCATTCAAGTCTCAAACCACTTTTAAAGTAGGTCTAGACTCCCAAAAACAACACCCGAAACAACCCGGGGCAAAACCGACGCAAGACGTAACAACTTGTTATCTAAACGTCGAATGAAACCGCAAACCGACGGGTAATAACCCATGATTGTAAACACCTATAAGGGCTACAAAATAGGCCTGAATGCCTCTCAGATGATGCTCAACAGATAGGGGAAATAGGCTCCCGAAAGACAAGACGTCGCCTCGGCCAATCTCAAACTACGCGATAAGGAGAATTGCTATTCTCGAGGCGTCAAAACTTCACGAGACTTATGGAATACATCCAATTAGAAGTCTAACACATCTAAACATGTTATTTAATCATCATGTAAAGATCTGGGACCAAATCGAGGTCAGAAACACAAAACCCGATAAACTCTCAATCGCTGTCGCATTTCGACTATCGCCGGGTTATTTACCCTTTGACTTTAGCAAGTCAACCACTATATGACATCTCTTAAAAGTGTTTTAGTCTTAATGTGGTCTCTCATACACATCTAGACTCTCTCACGAGTCAAACGAGCAATCAACCAAGGAAGAAATGCGAGCATTGCACGCAATTCACGTTAACCGGGAATCGGGATCTTACACACCCAACTGGGCAAGAAGATTTATTCATTGTCAAAGGTTGTGGATTGCCCAACCACTTTGCAAACAGGGGCGGAGTCCATACAGTTTACTCGTAGCGAGCTGGCGAGTAGTATAGCGGGGGAGCAGTCCTTGATCGTTTCAGCTCTGGTTGATGGCTGGGTGGTGCATAGGATTTTGGTGTATGCGCGAGCATATAGGGATGTGATGTATTACTTTTGTTTCCATGGTTTGGAGTTGAAAGACGAATGCCACAAACCATATGCAGGAACTCTGGAAGGCTTCACCAATCACAAGGTGCCCGTTAAAGGCACAATCGAGCTCGAAGTCTTTATTGGTGAAGGCAGTCGCACTCGAGCAGAAAAGGTTACCTTCATGGTGATCGACCTAAAATCTCCCTACAACATAATTTTAGGGGTGTCCATCATGACTAAGTTTCGATGGTCGCCTTTATCCCTCACCACGGCAAAGTTTTACATGCATCAAGGGTGGGGGTCCTCAAGAGTCGCCTCAGCTGGTGAATATATTCGAGACGCCTAGAGGAAGAAGCGTAAGCGACTCTTAAAGCTGGAGAGCAGAAGGTCACTATCAGTAGCAAAGAAAAGTCTCACGTGACTGTGGGGCCACCATCGATTGTTATGATCGGTGAGAGCTCAGTTCAGGGCGAGCAGCATTTGCTAGAGAAGAATACTTGTCCTTTGCCAACGATGGGGCCGGGGGGACAAGTCAAGCAGGCCGTTGGCATGAAGCTTGATCAGTTTGATAAAGCAGAAACTCAAGATGAAGAAGATGAAAAAGTGGAGTGTGACACGCTGCAGATGTGTGATGAACTCGAAGCTTATCGCCCAGACGAGTTAGAGGAAATTGTGATCAACTCAGGCTATCCCAAGCAAAAGATAAAGATAGGCAATGCCCTTTCGATTAAAGCTCGGGCTAGTTTGATCAGGCAACTCCATAATAGCTTGGATGTGTTCGCATGGCGACCAGAGGACATGCAAGGAATCAGTGAGGACATAGCAGTGCATTGCCTTAGTGTGGATCCAGCTTTTAGGCCAATCCAAAGAATGCCTAGATTGTATTCCACGGAAAAGGATAAGGCAATCAAGGAAGAGGTGGAGAAGCTACTCAGTGCGGATATAATTGAAAAGATTCACTATCCGACTTGGTTGGCCAATGTGGTTATGGTCAAAAAATCAAACGGGAAGTTGAGGATGTGTGTGGATTTCACTGACCTTAATAAAGCCTGCCCGAAAGATTGATATCCTCTTCCTCGCATCGAAAAGCTGGTTGATGTTATAGCGGGCTTCAAATTCTTGAGCTTCATCGATGTGTATTCAGGATACCACCAGGTGAAGATGATCGAGTAGGATAAAGCACTGACTGCATTCCGAGCAGGGGGAGGCCTCTACTGTTATAAGATGATGCCTTTCGGCTTAAAGAACGCAAAAGGTACTTATCAGCGAAGGGTGAATAAGGTCTTCAGGTCGCAGATTGGAAGGAATGTTCAAGCTTATATTGGCGATATGGTCGTGAAATCGAAAGGACACGATCATACCGTCGATTTGGAGGAGACCTTTTGCAACCTTGGGAAGAATAATATGAAGCTCAATTCGAGCAAGTGTGTGTTCGGTGTGAAGGCGGGCAAGTTTCTGAGGTTTATGGTAAACGAGAGAGGGATTGAGGCGAATCCTGAAAAAATCAAAGTGTTGCTCACAATGAAGCCTCCCTGGTGCATCAAGGATGTCCAGCAACTTAATGGTAGAGTTATTGCTCTTGGTCGCTTTATCTTCAAGTCAGCAGAAAGGTGCCTGCCTTTTTTTCAAGGTGCTTCGTGGAAACAAGGGGTTTGAGTGGATGACAGAGTGTCAGGAGGCTTTCAAGCAAATGAAGGAATATCTGGGACAACCTCCATTGTTAAGTAGCCCGGTTATGGGTGAAAATCATTTGGTACCTTATGTCACGCAGCGTGCAGTAGCTGCTCTAGATAGAGAATAATGTAATCTTCACTAGGTTGTAATGAATATTACAACTATCTTTCCGTATTGTAGCTTGCTTGTCGGTCTGAGGCCGAACTACGTTTGGTCTGATTCCTGAAAAAAGATACGTAGGCAGCCTACTTAGTAGGCACAACCATCAGAGCACTTCATTGCATATTTGTTCTAAAAACCACGATAACCAACTATAACCAACAAAAAATGTTTAGGGTATGTGAGATTTGAACTGCATCCTAAACTGTTGTATCTATAAACTATCGCATATTGCATTCATCTCCATTATAATTTCCACGAAATTTGGGAGTCTATTTATTATCAACGATGTTTGTTTACTTGGTAAGTTTCGGTTTACCCGTAAACTCCATCGCTGAGGGGCTCTGTAGACACCCCAATTTCATACCCTTGATATGTAACATGGCATAAAAATAACAAGACCTATTAAAAGGCTAACGAATGTCAAGTTACAGGGTTGAAAGTTCAAAAGAAAAAGTAGGATGCGTAAACAGTGAAATGCAGGGGGCCTAAGTTCCAAAAAGAGCATTAGAAATGACCCTGGGCGCCGCCCATGGTCACTCTTGGCACCGCGCCCAATCCCATTATCGGCAGCGCCCAACAGTGCCTCCAGCATTGTAGCAGTTAGCCTTTGGTGCAATCTTCTTAGCGTGCGGTACAAGTCGATGAAGCTCAGTGAATGAAACTTAACAACGAAGAAAGCTAGAATTTTAGCCAATAAATAAAGGCATCCGGCACTCAGAATTCACACAATTTCACCGCGCAGTTTGTGAAAATTCTCCCGAGAGAACGCCGAGGAATTTCTCCCTCTAGCCCCGAAGCTCTGCCAAATCTCCCCCAAACACTAAAACTCTTCGGCCAAAGTGAACCCTAGCTACCCAACTAGGTTTCCGCACTATTCCACCGGTCCAAAAATCCCAAAAAGAGCAATTGTCCTGCCTGAATCCAGACGTCAAGTCAGCAAAAAACAAGCAATTGCTCTGCCCGATTTTCGACGCCAGCGAGCAAACAACACCAGCTAAGCAAGCAGTTGTGCCACCCGAATCCCGAGGCAAAAAGAAACTAATCGAGCCGCCACTGCCTCGAATCCCCGAACAAAGCAAAGCAAAGAAAAAGACTCCCTCTCCCTGAAGGATAGAACGAGCGCACCCTAGAACCCACCAGAAAGAGCCTGGTACGGGATAGAACCCCTATGCTTCAAGAGGTAGGCTATTTAAAGTTTATTTCATAAAAAGTTCTATTTAGATCAGCTCAATGTAAGAAAAATAAGCAGTTATGCTACCCACAATTCTATAGAAAATAACACTAAAAAGAGCCATTATTATGACCAAATTTTTATAAATGTATTTGTAACTCTAGGAAGGAGGCTGGTGTAAGTTTGTAATAATTTACTTATATATATGTAAATATATATTTAATGCTTTATTTCAACTGTTAAATAAATATAAAAAAACATATTTTAGCCAAAAAAAAACTATTTTGAGACCGAAAGAGAGAGTTGGATGCTTTAGACACCCCAATTTCGTACCCCTGGTATGTGACATGACATGTGATATGAAGACCAGTTAAAAATTAACAAATGTCAAGTTACATGGTTTAAAAATGCAAAAGGAAAAGCAGGATGTGCAAAACAGTAAAATGCAGGGGCCAAAGTGTCAAAAAACAACATGAAAATGGAGCCAGGCGCCACCCATGATGGATCCAGGTGCGGCGCCCACTTTTTATGGGGGTGGCGCCCAATAGTGCCTTGTGCACTTTAGCATTTTGCCTCCGGTACACACTCTCAAGCGCACGGTACAAGTCGATGAAGCACACAAAGAAAATCCTAAATGCCAACGGAGTCCCCACTCCCAGCTATAAATAAGAGAGCCTGGCTTCAGTGAATTCATTCATGAAAGACTCCACACACAGTTCACTTCATCACACATAGTTAAAAAGTCGCGTTCAGTTTACGCAGTGAGCGAGAGAGAGAGTACCCCTCCTCCCAAAAAGCCTTAAAGCTCTGTCAAATCTCCTCCAAACTTAAAACCAACCGGTCAAAGTGAGTCTTAGCCTTCCAACTAGGATTCCACCCTATTTCCCCGGTCCAAAAATCTCAAAAAGAGCAGTTGCTCTGCCCGAATCGAAAGGCCAAATCCGCTAGAAGCAAGCAGTTGCTCTACTCGATTTCTGCCAGCAGGAAGCAAACAACAGCAAAAACGCAAACAGTTGCTCCGCCCGTTTTACAGTGCCAGAAAGCAGCTACGCTGCCCGAATCTCCACAACAACAAAAGACTCTTTCTCCCGGAAGGACAGAGCGAGCACAACCTACGCTCTTGAAGGTAAGACTTTAAGAGTTTTTATAAAAAAAATGCTATTTTTAGTCGGCCCGATGTAAAGAATATAAGCAGTTATGCTGCCCGGATTTCTATAGAAAATAGCAATAAAAAGAGCCATTATTATGACCAAATATTTGTAAATATATTTGTAATTACTGGAAGGAAGCTACTGCAAGTCTGTAAATAATGTAGGTACAGATATATTTGTTTAAATGCTTTATTTCATTTGCTAGATAAATATAATGAAAGTATATTTTAGCCAAAAACTATTTTTGAGACCGAAAGGGCGAGTTTGGTGCCTAACACCTTCCTACCTCGTAACTTATCCTCCGAACCCTTTTTTTTTTTTACAAACTCTGGTTATTTTTTGTTTTTCTTTATTTGTCTTTAAAATAAAGATGGCGACTCTGTTACAGCATTGGATCACGGTGAGGCCCGCAACATCCTTTTTTTGCACTTTCCCGTTTTCCCCTAAACAAGGGACGATGGGAATAAAAAGGGTGATGCATTTTATATATCTTGTTTTCCCCTAAACAAGGGAGGATGAGACACGGGGAAGCACAATACACTCATAGCGATCCAAAATGAGCCTATGGTCAGAGTGAGGCTCACAACATCCTTTTTTTTTTTTTTTCACTTTCCCGTTTTCCACTAAACAAGGGATGATGAGAATGAAAAGGGTGATGCATTTTCTGTATCTTATTTTCCCCTAAACAAGGGAGGGTGAGATACAGAGAAATCCAATGCACTCATAGTGACCTAGGATGAATTTCAGTCCACAGTGAGGCAGGGCGTGTTCCCACGAGCCTTCGCAACATCCTTTTTTTGCACTTTCCCGTTTTCCCCTAAACAAGGGACGATGAGAATAAAAATGGCGATGCATTTTCTGTATCTTATTTTCCCCTAAACAAGGGAGGATAAGATACATAAAAATCTGAAGCTCTCATAATGGACTTAAGTACACTCAAGTGACCGAGGCGTATTCAACGCGCTTTTCGACAACACTCTTTTTGCACTTTTAATTTCGACTTCCCCTAAACAAGAGAGGACGGAATGAAAAGAGTGATGTCCTCCCCGAGCCGTGGGTTCCCCTAAAAAAGGGAGCGCGCGATCCTGGGGGAGCATTTCTCTGGGCACTCACATTGGCGACTCTGCTGGGGACGTCGTTTTTATTATAAAGAAAATAAAAATGGAGGGCTAGACTCAGTTTCATGAAAAAAGAAAAAAAATCAGTTTTCTTTAGTTTCTGGCTAAAATATGCTTATTATATTTCTTTAGCATTTTAAATATTACATTCTTATATATCTGTGTTTATATTTGTGGATATGATCCTCCTCTTGCAGCAGTTTCGTTCCAGTTACCATTACAGGTATGGTAAAAAAAACAATAAAATAGATTTCCGGACAGTATAATGAAAGGGCTGGGGCTTTGTTTTATTTTTGTTTTATTTCTGCTTCATATTATTATTCTGTTTGCTTTATTTTCATCGCACAAAAATATGTAAATATTCTTTCATTCTGTCATTTTATTTTGGGGAATAGGACAAATATGTAATTAATAGGAATAGATAGATTCCCCACTTTTCTTTCTATTTCTTGATCTGAATGGTTGCTTGCTCACGCTCAAACTAAAAAAGCCGAGAAAATCCACAAAGAACATCAAGACAGACCATATCTGTTTTATGTACTGCTTTATATCTGAAAAAGAGAGAGACTTTATTGCTTTCTAGATACCGCACACACGCACTTTGAAATATTCCGAACTGCTACCCTACACCATGGCCAGCTTACCCCTTGCATCGCAACGTGCAAAACGCAATTGCATATAGTTTTTCAGACACTTCATGGACCGATCGCTTTTACATCTTCAATCATTGGCCGCCCTCGTGTAAATAAAAAAAAGGAGAGCAAATAAAAAAGAGAGATATGAATAAAAGTATACACAGGGGCTGACTGATAATTTTTTGATGTTCGACCTAGACCATTTTGAATGGTGGATCCCTGAAGAGTATAAGCCCTTCGCCTCGAGATCACCCCGTCCGATCTTGGGAGTCGAAAGGCATGTGGAATACGAGGGTCCTATACTGAGAAAGAATCCACTATTCCAGGAATAGTCCTGAGACCGTCAAAACAAAGTGGGTGCTTGTCCGATCAAATGTAGGGAAAACAAAAAAAAAATATTAATAAAGGCACACTGTACTCCAAACCCAGAAAGCCTTCAGCCAACCCTTTCTGATGCTTTCAAACACCTTTTCCTTAGAAACCTGGCCCGAGTTTGGAAAGGTAGAGATAGTAATCGGTCACCTGATACGCACACATAGATCGATCGTAAAGTATCGTGGTTAGATCCGAAAAGGGCGTAATCGCATAAAGAGTATAGATTTGAGCAATATGGCCGCTAAAAATAAACAAACTATGACTGGACCAAAGAATGAAGAATGGTTGGGAACTAGAAAAAGAAACTCCTAAGTACGCACCTCCTTCTGGATTTGAAATCTGGCTAAAAAAAGAATTGGATGCCTATGTGGAAAAGATAACAAACCAAATGGTTGGCAATCTTTTGGCAACTTTTGCAAAAAACTCTTGCCACTATCTCTCAGCAAGTCAAAAGCCTAAAGTTTGCTCCTGATATTACCTCCCTCCCTAGTATAAATGTCCCGATACCATAGAAAACATCCTCTTCCAAACTCCCAAAACTCAACCAGGTACCAGCTTTTAGCCGAAACCTAAAATTATTTCCCAAAGTGGTATTATTCCAAATACTTATAATCTCAATCCACCACCTTCCCCAAAAACCAACCTTGAACTCCTTCACCTAAATGCCTGTTACCATAACCAGAAAAACTACCTTCCCCTTGATCCTTCAAATACCTATTCCCAGCAAGTGACTCATGGAACCTGATCGATGTTTTAATTAATCTTTTTCCTTGCAAGTGAACAAGACTATTATAGAATAGTATTGGAAGCAAGGGTCGAACCCACAAAGACAAGTGATCACGAACATTACAATTATTGATAGCAAAGTATTAACCTAAGGGGGGTTTTTATGTTTAATTCTACTCTAAACTACTATTTATATATGTTTAACTAATTAGACAGTAATAACAGATATGAAGATCTTATGGTGAGTGGAAATCTAGGATTCTGGGTCTCACTTATATCTCCTTTATGTTCAATTCATAATAATGTCATTCAATGTCTTGGGTTCGTTCACTAAAAATAGATATAGTCTGTTGAACAATTGGTTCAGCCTCCATCCCCGCAAAATTCACCCATTCCATATCCTAAGCACATGAACTGTTAATCTAGCTGTCACCTAGATTTATGATCTATCTGTCACCTAGATCATGTATGAACCTGGTCCTAACTTATCACTCTCGTGCATCGATAGGTCCAATTTATTGTGTTGGTGAGCCGTTACGACATATGCACTTGGTCATGCAGCTTATCCGCACCTCTAAGCCTTTATTATTTGCGATTACATTCATTTGTTCAAAGCAAAATAATATAGGGGTTGATAAACAACACAATCAACAAGCATTGAATAGACATATATATAAGAATCAAAACATAAATTCGATACAAGTTACCTCCCACCTCCTAGATTATGGATGATTTAGTTCATCATAGACAATGAACAGCACATGGAGATGATCGGATACATGATTTGATCTTCAATACTTGAAATTACAAAATCTAACTATGTTATACAATCTAAAACTACCTAAAATCTATGAAAAGAGAGCTTCCAGCCGTCCTCCTTTTTTTGGCTCGGCCTCTGGCTTCTATATATACTCGGGAGTTGTAATTGGATCGAATGACTGTGTGAAAATCCGAATAGGTCGCATTCTGCCCACCTTGCGGTCGCAAGGTGCTGGGTACCTTGCGTCCGCAAGGTCTCCAGTATGTCCGGCCTTGGAAATCTTGACTTGAGCCCTTTCGCCTCAGACGCCTACCTGCGGTCGCAGGTGCCGAGGCACCTTGCGTCCGCAAGGTGTCCGTGTCAGACTTTCATTGTTTCTTCAATTTTCCTTTTTGGCCCTTCTTGAAATTTGCACTTAAAACCCTGGAGTTTCGCGTATTTTCACAATTAACCTGAAACTTACAAAACTCACCGAAAACATATATTAGTAACCAAAAGCCTCGTGAAATAGCATAATTTAAGTCATAGAAGTATATAAAATCGACGTATAAAATACATCGATCAAATACCCCAAACTTGAACTTTGCTCGTCCACGAGTAAACAAATAAACTTATAAATACAAAAGCATATAAATAACAAAAATTAAAATCTTTTTGGAGGGTGACACTATTTACACTCCTCTATAAACCCACAAACTCAAGGAGACTCTTTCGAGTGACTCGACTATGCAGATCAATACAAAAACGAATAAATACAAAAACAGATAAAATTTAAACTAAACATAAAATCTTTTTGGCTTCATCTCAAGTCATAGGTGTAAGGCATGCACGTAATCTCAGTTTGATGCTCACCACATATATGCAAAGCTTAGTCATATAAAACCAACTAGTCTTTTCTTAAGATCGCTACTACTTTTAATTTCTCCGTGTGTGTGTGATCACGGTCTTAAAGAATATCTTAACTAAAACAGTTTTATTAAGCTAAACACCACATTCATATGAAAATCAAAGTTTAATAGAAAATTATGCATTAAGAAATATGAGATCTACCATCCAAACCCGGTCAGTTACAGACAGAAAGGTCCCAAGGATTTAAAAGACTTATACATCCATCCCATGCATTTCTATGTATGACATACAATGCTCTCATATCCCAATGACTTGTAATAGCTAAGATTATGCTAACACAGTGAGCTTTAGGGTGAATAAAAGTGAATATGAAGTGTGTGATCAATTTCATGTTACTCACTTGACGGTAAAAACAACATAAGCATTGGCAAAAGATCATTAGGTCTTTATAAGCTTGTAATGTAAGGCCAAGGTGTTGGGGGATTTGATGGAAAGGGATTGGAATTCAAAGTGAGAGAGTAAGACTACCCTTTATCCCTCATACTTCCAAGCAAAGGAAGTTTTCCCTATTTAGGCTAGGACTGCAAAGACCACAAGTGGAGGGGTGCTTTTGTAACTTTTAAGTTTTCTTCTTTCCCCCAAACTTGTTTTGGGCAATATCTTCTAAAATTCACATTCCAATCGCAGAATTTTTCTAACATATTTTCTCTTGAAAGCTATGCTTCCATTTGAATCTTTGTTTACACTCTTCTTCTTCCGTTTCATTTTTCGACACATGAAATTTTTTTTTTTTTTTTTTTTTTTCGACGACGGAAAGAAGAAGTCTTCTGAAAAATGGCCTAACTGAAAAGAAGTGGTCCTCCTAGAATCAATTTCCCACCCACATCCTACTCTCTCAAAGGGTAGGCTAAAAGTGTATAGGCTTTTAGGGTTAAGTTAATGTGGGTAATAGAAATGATGGCGAATGGGGGTTTCAATAGTGTGCTTAGCACACTCCATTCTTTATAATAGGCTCAAAGGGGACACTAGGGATATATTTAGTATAGGTCGGGAATATTTAGGCTCTAACGATCCAAAGATGGCCTAAGTCATTTCTTAATGCCAAATGCTCACATAGTATTTAAAGCAAGTAAGACAACACAAAATATCATATCAACTATGGGAATTGGGGTTAAGTGTTTAGCATCACTGGATTTCACATAAGCATTCGCTAAGACAGATGGTAGGGACAATTGAGACTAACATGCAGACACGGTTCGAAAGTGTGCTTGAGATATATAAATGAGAAAAATCCAAGGGATCTAACTATCATGCAATTGACCCTAAGTTACAATTTAATGCAACAATTATGTTCGAATGGCTATGCATCATATTCTTGTGCATATCTTGTTGAAGTGAAATAGGTGTTATAAACTTTATAAAACTATTCTAATCAATCCATAATTATGATGGTGTGAGTGCATGAAGAATTTGGAGAAAAGTAAAAGTTTCGCAAAATTAAGTAAATTCGAGGGGATCTGGACTAACTATGCGGTTCATTGCACTAATCTCCTCATTGACTACGACTAGCATTACCACACCTAAACTTCGAGGATGAATATTTTGAATATAATTTTTTTATAATATATATATATATTTTTAAGAAATTTGGAGATGATGGCGATGACACAATTGTTAGGACCCCAAGGTCCTTCCTATTATAGTATTACGGTCATGCCAACAACTCAGAAAATCAAAAAAAATAAAACAGGGAAAAATAGGGTGAAGAGTTAAATGGTCATCGAGAAAAAGAAATTTTCTTTCACCCTAAAAACATAGCCCAACTCCATTCCTCGTTAGGCTAGGACACGCTAAGACAAAAAGTTTTAAATCCCCCCAACTTAATTTCTATTTTGTCCTCAAAATAGAGGAACATATGAGAGGATTGATGGGGTAGGACAAATATCAAAGGAGCGTAGCGGGTCCACCTAACGAAAGATGGAACTTGGGCCTCGACTCACGGTGAGTCGGGCGGAAATAACGAGGGGCGAAACTTCGGGGATCGTGCCGGGGAGGAATCCATACAGTTGGGCAGATTACGTCCCGGTGTTAGCCCAACCGAAAAATTCGATTGCAGTCGACGCATTTGTGCCAGCTAGCTGACTCATCATATCATTTGGAGGGCGGTTTCCTCCAACTGTTGGAGATCTCCACGAGTGGGTCCTCCTCTTCCTCTTCGGGTTCCTCCTCTTGAGGAACCCACTCTCACTGGCTGGTGATGTTCAAACAAAATGGCCCTAGTAATGGCCGGACCGGCCTTGACCTCTCCGCGTGTTTGGGCATTCTCACGCTGCCCCCTACACAAATCGGTAATCAAATGCGGGAGCGAACCCGCGTTCGTCCTACCTCTAATAAGGGTCTTGATTTGGCCGTTGATCAAGCGGCCAACATCAATGGACCCACCGATCATAATGGTGTAGGTCAAGACGGCCCTCTCCCAATTCACCGTGTTTTGGTGACTTGAGGGCATGAGGCGTCATAAACAAATTTATACACGGGCTTGGCGTGTCTTGGAAGAAGGACTCTCTCATGTGCGTGGTCCATATGGTGGATTACGGCTATAGGACCACTCCACACCGGGGGAGAGCAATGGCGGCATTGACTACCTCGGCAGGGGATACACGGGGGTGGAGGTGTGTGCTATAGTTATCGGCACCAACCGCAAAGTTGGAGGTCTTAGAAATAAGTGTTAATGCTTTGGGCGAAAAATCAACTTCTGATTGCCCTAACATAAACAGTGTCTTGCACACCCCATCCATGCTAATGTTGCCATTAGCATAGAATTCTCGGACAATAGGGACTACGGCGTCCCAGGCGGAGAATCTAACAAAAGCCCCACCTACGAGCCATCGATTGGGACGGATACCAAAGTCTTGACCTTGAATCCCTTTCGGGCACCAAGGACTTGGAGAGCTTGTTCGTGTACCTCTCGATGCCTCGTAGGACACGAATCGGGTTATGTCAAAATTATGCTCTTCCTCTGGCGGGCGGAGGATGAGCGCGGAATTTCTACGCCTACGGAACATTTTTGTTTGATTTTATAAAAAAATTTTAAAAACTAAAAAGTTTAACAATTAAAATTGTCTTAAAATTTTAAAAATAAAATTTATTCTAAAGCATGCAAAATATTTTATCTACGTTAAAAGCTATCTAACACCCTAGCATGCAAATATTTTACGTATGAAATTAAAAGGGTGTTAGTGTTACTTGATTGCGGCTGAATAGAGTGAATGCACCGGGAGTGGAGCTTGATCTTCGGCGGCAACAATGGAAAGTTTCCTCTTTCTTCTTCCTTCAAAGCTTCAACTTGATGGAGTGTAATGGTGGATGGATGGATGAGGGAGGTGAAGAGTTTTGAAGAGGGAGAGAGAGATCTTGAGGTTGGTCTTGGGAATTGAAGGCGATCTGCCGAATTTGGAAGGTTGAGGCTGCTGCTGGCTCTTGGATGAAGAGAGGAAGAGTTACGTGTGTTTTTTTCGAGAAGAAAAAACCGAATATATATAGGGACCTTGCGGTCGCAAGGTGCGCCACACTGCGTCCGCAAGGTCGGCGATCAAAGCGGTTGATTTTCGATTCCCCATGGCGACGATGCACGATATTCGCATTCTTGCGGGGACCTTGCGGTCGCAAGGTCCTTTACACCTTGCGTCCATAAGGTGGACAGAAACTTCCTTCTTGTTTTCTTTCCTATCTTTTCAACAGTTTGCAGTTTAGCCCTTTCGTTAACTTCCGTTATGTCTTGGATATTTCCTGTATAAAAACTAAACAAAAATTCTAAACTAAAATTATTAGTAACATATAAATGCAACACTAAGATGTTTTCTCCCCAAACTTGAAATTTTGACATATTTAATTTAAAATTAAATGTCCAAAAATTAAATTTAACGGAGAAAAGCATATTTAAACTAACTATAAAACTAAATAACATTCATCATAGTGGGTTGCCTCCCACTTAGCGCCTTTGTTTAATGTCTTTGGCTCGACCAAGCTGCGCAAGCCTAATCTCGTGGTGGTTCATTGTCGGCCAAGCGGATTAACTCAATTGTTCGTTCAAGCGACATTGGCTCAAAATATGGCTTGAGTCGGTGTCCATTCACTTTAAACACTTCATTATTTTTGGGGTTTTGTATATCAACGACCCCATGAGGATAAATTGTACTATTCTAAAGGGACCGACCATTTAGATTTTAACTTTCACAGGAATAACCTTAACCTAGAGTTAAAAAGTAATACTTTCATACGGATGAAGCATTTTGTTGGCTAATCCCATGTCATGATACTTTTTGGTCTTTTCTTTATATGTCTTCGCATTCTCATACAATTTAGCCTATGCTCTTCTAACTCATTTAAGCTGAAACAATCTTTCTTCTCAGGCCAATGTTAAATCTAAATTTAATTCTTTAATTGCCCAATAGGCTTTATGCTCAATTTCAAGCGGTAAATGGCAAGCTTTGCCATATACCATTCTATATGGACTCATTCCTATGGGTGTCTTAAAAGCGATTCGGTATGCCCATAAAGCATCCTTGAGTTTAGATTCCCAATCTTTACGATTAGGCCTAACATCTTTTCTATCTTGCTTTTATCGCCTATTGCTTACTTCTACTTGTCAGGATGTTTGTGGATGATAAGGTGTAGCTAACTTGTGAGTTACACCATGCTTTCTAAGAACATTATTTAACAACTTATTGGTAAAATGAGTTCCTTGGTCACTTATTATGGCCTTAGGGACTCCATATCTAGCAAATAAATCTTCTACAAACTTGACTCTTGTTTTTCCATCATTAGTCTTGGTTGCTCTTGCTTCTATCCATTTAGAAACATAATCAACTGCTACTAGAATATACTCACAATTATTGGACACAGGGAAGGGACCCATAAAATCAATACCCCAAACGTCAAAAATTTCAACTACTAAATTAACATGTAAGGGCATCTCGTTTCTCTTTCCTATACCACTGTTCTTTGACATTTGTCACATGTTACGTAAAGCAGTTCACAATCTCTAAAAGCAGTAGGCCAATCTGGACTGATTGCAAAATTTTCGGCAGGTTTATTACCACTAAAATGACCTCCACAAGAATATCCATGGCAAAATTCCATGATACCTTGTTGGTCTTTTTACGGAATACATCTTCTTATTAAAGAATCGAGAACAAATTTTGTATAAATGAGGAGCTTCCCAAAAATAATTTTTAGTTTCCGCCAAAAATTTCTTCTTTTAAGTAATGATCAAAATCGGATTAATGATATCGGACACATAGTAGTTGACAAAATCGGCATACCAAGGGTCGAGAATCTTTAATGGCTAAGAGTTGTTCATCGGGGAAAATTGTCATTTATGGGGATAGGATCATCAAGAAATTGACGTTCAAGCAAGGGTGAAAATTCTAACCTAGACAAATGGTCGGCAACAACATTCTCGGTTTCCTTTTTATCCTTGATAGTAATGTCAAATTCTTGCAACAATAACATCCATCTAATTAATCTTGGTTTAGCATCCTTCTTACTTAACGAGATATTTCAATGCGAGAATGATCGAGAAAAAATTATCACCTTTGATCCTAGCGAGATATGATCTAAATTTTTCTAAAGCATATACTCTTGCTAAAAATTCCTTTTCGGTAGTGGTATAATTCAATTGAGCATCATTTAGAGTTCTACTAGCATAATGGATCACATGAGGCTTTCTATCTACCCTTTGTCCTAACACGGCTCCAATCGCAAAATCGATGCATCACACATGATTTCAAAGGAAGTGACCAATCGGGGCCGGATAAAATTGGAGGCGATGGTTAACTTTTCTTTTAATAAATTAAAAGCTTCTAAACATTCTTTATCAAAAATAAATTACGTATCTTTTGCTAGCAAATTACATAGAGGTTCTGATTTTGGAAAAATCTTTTATAAATCTTCGGTAAAAACCGGCATGGCCAAGAAAACTTGAACTCCTTTAAGCGAAGTGGGAGGGGTAGTTGTGAAATAACCGATTTTAGCTTTGTCAACTTCAATGCCTTTATTTGAAACAACATGCCCTAAGACAATTCCATGTTTTACCATGAAGTGACTTTTCTCCCAACTTAAAGTTAAATTAGTTTCGCGACATCTTTTAGGGCAGATGTAAGGTTTTCTAAACAATGATCAAAAGAATTTCCAAAAGCGAAAAATCGTCCATGAAAACTTCTACGCATCTTTCAACTAAATCGAAAATATAGATATCATGCATCTTTGAAAAGTAGGCGGTGCATTACACAATCAAAAGGCATTCTCCTAAAAGCAAAAGTACCAAAGGGACATGTAAAAGTTGTTTTCTCTTGGTCTTCGGGTGCAACAGGGGATCGATTATATCGGGAAAAACCATCAAGAAAGCAATAATATTCATGACCGGCTAGTCTTTCAAGAATTTGGTCAATAAATGGCAAAGGAAAGTGGTCTTTCCTAGTTGCCGCATTTAATTTCAAATCGATACACATTCTATAACCGGTTATAGGTCCTTGTAGGGACTAATTCATCTTTCTCATTTTTAACAACGGTAATTCGACTTTTTAGGAACTACTTGGACAGGACTAACCCATTTACTATCGATATAGGGTAAATTATACCCGCATCTAAGAGCTTAAGAACTTCTTTCTAACGACTTCTTCCATGTGTGGGTTAAGTCTTCTTTGTCTTTCTCTTGAAGGTTTACTACCTTCTTCTAAATGTATTTTATGCATGCACATAGAGGACTAATTCCTTTTAAGTCGACTAAAGACCATCCTAAAGCTTCTCTATGTGTCCATAAAACTTTTAACAAACTTGCTTCTTGTTTTTCTTAAATTAAATTAAATGCTATAATAACAGGCAAAGTGTTACCTTCCCTAAAATGCATATTTTAAATGGGATGGTAATGGCTTTAATTCTTCGACTTTGGGAGAATTAATGGAAGCATAAATTAGAATTTTCTACTTTAATAGTTTCTTTTATTTTAGCCTCATTATTCTCTTCTTGCTTTTCTTCCTTAATATTTTCTATCTCAATTTCTTCAAAGAGATTTGAATCTCTACTTCATCATCTTTGATTTCATAACTTTCTTCTACTACTTTTCGGACTCATCGGAAATTATTTTAGATTCTATTTTATTTCTTTTTCTTCTATCTTTTTTACTAGCTTCTAACTTTTCTTTCTCTAATCTTTCCTCTTCTTCTATTTCTCTTTCAATTTCCTCAATGTCAATTTTTATGGGAGGGATAGGGCTATCATCATAGACAATAAATCTATCTCTCTCATAATCTTCCTCTTCTTCAAAAGTTTCGGTTGATAATTTTTCAATCTCATCTATTGAAAAAGCAGGCACTTATGTCACTAGGTCTATTCATAGCATCGAACAAAGAAATTTCAACTGGTTTCACCTAGGGTGACATTGTGAGTTTACCATTTTTCACATTAATCATTGTATTGGCGGTTGCCATAAATGGTGCCTAACAATATTGGGACTTCATTATTGGTGCATATCTTCCTTTCCATCTCTAGAACCACAAAGTCAAGCTGGTATGATTAATTTATCAACTTTGAACTAGGATATCTTCCACTATACCCAAAGGATATTTAAGCGAGCGATCGGCTAATTGCAATTGCATAGTAGTGGGTTTTAGTTCTCCTAAACCTAATTGTTTATAGACCGCGAAAGGCATCAAATTAATACTTGCTCCTAAATCTAGCATTGCTTTCATCTTTTAGAGCTTCCCAAGGAGACTTGGATATTAAAACTACACAGGTCTTTCAACTTAGGTGGTAATTCGGGTTGTAAAAGCGAACTTACGTTTTCGAAACAACAATCTTTTCATTGTTTTCAAACTTGTGTTTCTTAGAGTGAAGATCTTTGAAAAACTTTGCATAAGCTGGAATATTTTTAATAACATTAAGCAAAGGTAAATTAACATTTACTTTGGATAACATATTATAAATTTCCGAAAATTGTTTGTCCATTCGGTTTTCATAAGTCTTCTTGGAAAGCGGAATTGGAGGAACATAGGGTGGTGGAGCCACATAAGGTTCCTCTTCTTCTTGATCTAACTCTTTTTCAACTTCAATTGTATTATCTTTATTTTGAATTTCTTCTTCTTTTTCTTGTTCCTTATTTGGAACATCTACTTCTACTTCTTTTTCTTTTCTACCTCTTGATTACTTAAGTCATTATTCTCTTTATTACTATCACTATCTTTTTCGATTTCTTTTTCATTACCTTTTCGAATTTTCTATTGTAGCGAGGCATATTAGAAGAAGGATCGGGATCACTTACCTCTTCACCTATCACCTTACCGCCGCAAGGCGGTGATTGACTTAGCTTGCTCGGTTTGACTAGGAACTTCCCTTCTTCTCTTTTATGCTTCGAATTTGCAATGTGTTTCTTTAGATTTTCAATTTCTTCAAGCATGTACTTCATCAAAGGCTGCTTGACCTTTACTAGCTACTTCTTGCTTGGGAACTTCTTCAATTCTCAAGCGATTTTGATTTGGCAACTGTGGAGGTTGTGGTGGTTGAGGTTGGAATTGTTGAGGTTGCAAAGGCTTATTTCCTCCCAAAAAAGAAAAGTTAGGATGATTCCTCCAACCAGGATTATATGTATTTGAATAGGGATCATTCCTTGGCCTTTGAGGGTACATATTCATAGCATTAGCTTGTTCAGAATACATAGCACTTGACGGACAAAAATTAGTAGCATGAGAATATAATCCACATAAAGCACATGCTTCTTGAATTTGCCAATTTTCAAATTGAGCTTGTGTATTTGAATTATCTTGCAATTGATATAGGCTCCTATTTTTACCTCTAGCACTTTTGTTTGGGAATTAATACTTAGCATCTCAAATAATTCTTCTAGTGCTTTCGGTGTCATTCTATTAATAGAACCACCAGTTGCACTATCAACCATAGTTTGTAAGCTTTGGCGAAAGACCATGATAAAATTGAAGCACTAACACATGTTGAGCCAAATTATGATGAGGACACATAATAAGCGATTTTTTAAATCTATCCCATGACTCATGGAATGTTTCACAGTTCATTTTGGAATGACATGATTTGTTTTCTATACTGTAAGAGATGCATGTTTGTAAAATTTGCTCATAAACAAATCATATAATTGTGCCCAAGTATAAACACTATTTGGTGTTAGGTTCATAAACCATCTCTTTGCCAATTCTTTTAATGCCTTGGGAAAATATTTCATTTTGATTTGATCTTGATCCAACCCTCCTAAAGGAAAAGTACTCATCATGTATTCATATTCTCTTAAGAAATGGCAGGATCTTCATGGGGCATCCCATGAAAAGATGGTATGGCATTAAAATAATGTCCTTTTAACTCAAAATTCCTAACGACATCGGCAAGACTAGACATGATGTCACAACATTTAATGAAGGTCTACTAAAGTCATTAATAGTTCTTTGATTTACCACTACTTCCATATTTCTTCTTGCGAGGCTCTTCTTGTCTTTGATTCCTATTTGGGTCAACTAGGTTTTCGAGGATTACGATTATTGTTATTTTCTTCCATTGTAGGATCAACCGGAGGATCCTCTTGATTCAATTGGTCTTGATTATCGGGCTCAAAGCTAGATTTTCAAAAAACTTCTTGATATCTTCTAACAATATTTATATCTTGATTTAAGTCTACCAATTTAGGATTTAAAGATCTACGACCGTGCATAAAAATAAATTAAAGCAATTTAAAAACAAATAACTATTAAAATAAAATAAAATAAAATCTTTTTGTATTTTTATTTTTTATGAAAACTGAAAATTAAACTAAAAACTAAATTAAATTAAAAACTACGCTACCAACAAACTAACTACGTGAACTAGCTTGTCCCGACACGGCGCCAAAAACTTGATCGATGTTTTATTTAATCTTTTTCCTTGCAAGTGGACAAGACTATTATAGAATAGTATTGGAAGCAAGGTCGAACCCACAGAGACAAGTGATCACGAGCAGTGCAATTATTGATAGCAAATTATTAACCTAAGGGTTTTTATGTTTAATTCTACTCTAAACTACTAGTTATAGATGTTTAACTAATTGAGGCAGTAATAACAGATATGAAGATCTTATGGTGAGTGGAAATCTAGGATTACGGGTTTCACTTATATCTCCTTTATGTTCAATTCATAATAATGTCATTCAATGTCTTGGGTTCGTTCACTAAAAATAGATATAGTATATGTTGAACAATTGGTTCGGCCTCCATCCCATAAAATTCATCCATTCCATATCCTAAGCACGAGGCATCAATCTAGTTTGTCACCTAGATTTATGATCTATCTGTCACCTAGATCATGTAAGAACCTGGTCCTAACTTATCACTCTCGTGCATCGATAGGTCCAATTTATTGTGTTGGTGAGCCGATTAATGCGACATATGCACTTGGTCATGCGGTTATCCGCACCTCTAAGCCTTTATTATTTGCGATTACATTCATTTGTTCAAAGCAAAATAATATAGGGGTTGATAAACAACACAATCAACAAGCATTGAATAGACATATATATAAGAATCAAAACATAAATTCGATACAAGTTACCTCCCACCTCCTAGATTATGGATGATTTAGTTCATCATAGACAATGAACGACACATGGAGATGATCGGATACATGATTTGATCTTCAATACTTGAAATTACAAAACCTAACTATGTTATACAATCTAAAACTACCTAAAATCTATGAAAAGAGCTTCCGGCCGTCCTCCTTTTCTTTGGCTCGGCATCGGCTTCTATATATACTCGGGAGTTGTGATTCAATCGAATGACCGTGTGAAAATCCGAAATCGCATTCGCCCACCTTGCGGTCGCAAGGTCTTTGGGTACCTGCGTCCAAGGTCTCCAGATGTGTCAGGCTTTGAAATCTTGACTTGAGCCCTTTCTCGCTCAGACGTCTTGCCTACCTTGCGGTCGCAGAAATTGAGGCACCTGCGTCCGCAAGGTGTCAGTGTTGACTTTCTTTGTTTCTTCAATTTTCCTTTTGGCCCTTCTTGAAATTTGCACTTAAAACCCCGAGTTTCGCGTATTTTCACAATAACACGAAACTTACAAAACTCATCGAAAACATATATTAGTAACCAAAAGCCTTGTGAAATAGCATAATTTAAGTCATAGAAGTATATAAAATCGACGTATAAAATACATCGATCAGATACCATCAATATCCGGCAGCGGCTCAATCCCAAAGCAACAACATAATGCCCTTCTAGGCCCTCTCAAGGAAGGGAGTGCACCGTACCCGGACTCGAGCTAGTAATTCGCTCCTGCACCCATTCCTTCTTTGGCCCCTCATGGTAGAACCATTCTCATCAATGAACCGAAACAAATAAGGTGGCTGGTGGACACGCTGATGAAGACAACCCGACGTGAAATGAAAGAATGAAAAGGCCCAGACCTGCAAAAGGAAAGAAAAATAAAAGAAAGAAATTTTATCAGCGATATAAAAAAAATGAATGCTGCGGAAAAATAAAATATATATACATAAGAAAAAAAAAAGAAGCAGTAAAAGTAGGAAAAGGCAAATACCTCCCACGCCGGGGCAAATCCATTCAAGTTCGGCGAGTCATTTCGGCAAGCCCTGTCCATAGAAGCATATAGTTCGGCCAGGCCCGCCTTCCCCCATTCATAAGCACGGATCCACTCAAAATCTGCCAAGCAGGCCAGGACAGAAACCCTCAGGGTGGTAGAAGAGTTGGCAAAAAGCGACGTGCCAAGGAAGAAAAATAAGAATGCTCTAGCCGCGAGTCACGGCGGCGGAGTCATTTTCTGGGACCCGCCCAGCATTGGCTAGAAGCCATTGTAGCACGCTGCTAATAAAAATCTCGTCCGTCGATTTAAATTTTGGCTCGAAACCCAAGAGGTCCTCCACCTCCTCATGACGCCGATGGAGAGTATAATCGGGAGCCAAAGTCTCACCAATACTGGTAGGGAGGCCGGTGACAGCAGCAAAGTCGCAAGGGGTCATAGCCTCCCCCCAGCTGAAATGAAAGGTATGAGCGGTGTCCCACCAATAGTCCCGAAGCACATCAAAAATCGGCAGATAACTCGTGAAGGGGTGAAAGGCATGAAGGAAGGCACTGAAGCCAGAGCCTTCCACTAGAACTTGTGCTGCCTCGGGCAACATGTGATAAATCTCCGTCACGTTGGTACAAGAAGCCCGAACCCTCTGAAACGGCCTGCGGAACTAAAAAAGAAAGGAAAGGAAGATGTAAGTCTACTATCTTTATTTTCCTCGCAAAATAATAAAAACAAAACAAAAATATGAATAAATTAATAAGAATAAATAATATTGATGAGTAATGATAAATAATAAACATGTTGCATGCATCGTATTTCGTGAATCATAAAGTTGCAGCATATTAGTTCCTGTGATGCATTTCATAATAAAAACACCATTTTTGCTTGTAAAAGAAAAAAAAGAATTTTTTTTGAATTTGCATCTTTAGCATCCCATAAAATAATAATGCATCTTTTATTTTGCATGGTAGGCATAATAAAAAAATAATAAAAATGTATATTTTGCATTTAAAAGGTATATGCTACATTACTTGCATTTTTGCATGCATAAAAAATAATAAAAATAAATACAACTTTGTACATCTAAATATGTATTTTAGCATTTTAGGCATTATTATATAAAAAAAGAGGTATATTTTGCATTTAAAAATATATGCTATATTTCTTTGCATTTCCATATGCATATAAAAAAAGGGGTAAAATAAAGAAAAAATATATCTTTTGCATCTAAATAGGCATTTTAGCATCCTAGGCATCATAAAAAGTGTATTTTACATTTTAAAGATATGTACTGCATTTTTGCATTGTTGCATGCATAATAAAAATAAAGAATGCTCATGCATCATGTTAGCAAGTATCCCATAATTTTTTTGCATTACATCTGCATCAAATAAAGTAATATATGCATCCATTATTTGCACTTATTGTCCAATAAGCTGCATTACGACTGTACTAAAAAGATAATAAAATGCCACAAATCATGAAAAATAAATATTCCCATGACATTTACTATGTCCTTGCAGCATAAGCATGCATGAAAAATAAATTTTAGGGCATAAAATATATCTGTTTTGTCATGTATTCATCCGAAAAATGTGCCCGAAAATATGTTCAGAAAAATTTGCATTATATTCCGAAAAGTCCGTTTCATGAACATATAGCATAGAAAAATATATTTTAGCCTAAAACATGCATCATATAGCCTCAATTGCATTTATAGTATAAATCATGCATAGTAGGGTCAAATAGTGACCACTAGTTCAATTATGTATCGCAAAAATAAAATCACATAAATTTCATGCATCATTACTTAATTGCATCATTTTAGCATAAATATTGCATGCATAAGCATTATTAACAGAGTCAGGAATAATCCAAAAGTGCCAAGCAGTGCTAAAATCTAGCAGATCTCAAATATATCCAAGTAGATCTAAAAAAAGAAGAAACTTACACAAGTGGGTGAAAGGTTGGACATATGAGTGTTCTGATCGTGGAGGATATTGCCCCAGTCATCCTTAGAATAGCAGTACTTGATTTTATTCCGGATCAAATGAGGAAATTCCTTCCTCCTTTCGCCAGATTCTGGGTGCATGAGAGCCTTCCCCTTCCTGGATCGCGATGAGGAAGCCATCTGCTAGAAAAAACACTTAAGTTGGCGGAAGAAAAATGAGAAAATGAGCAAAAATGGAAGAAAACTCAAATGGGCAACAATGGCCGCAACGGAGGAGAAACGCAGAAGAAAGAAAGAAGAAGAAAAGGAGCAGTGGCTCCCCTCCTCTCCCTCCCGTCACTAATAATGGGAGGAAAAAGGATTTTTCCTTTTTCCCCCTCCAAAGTTTGAAGCTGCAATACTTAAGTCCCCAGGTTCCAAAAGTTGCAAAATGGCCCCAAAGCTTAACAAAGAGTTAACAAAAGTAATTTTGTTAACCAAATTTGACGACCATCTATCCGAAAGCAAGGGAAAAGAGATATCCCCAGCAGATCAGCTGCAAAATAAGTAGAAAAACCAGGAAATTCAGGCGGCAAAGGTAAAAAAGGGAAAAAAGTAAAAAAAAGAAGAAGAAAAGGAAAAGAAAAAAAGAGGATCAAAAGAAAATAAACAAATAATAAGCGTGCAATTAAAGAGACATGTCAAGCATGCAGAAAAAAAAAGAAAGAAAGAAGAAAAGAAAAAAAAGGAAAAAAAGAAAAGAAAAGAAAAAAAATCGAGAGAGGGAAAATGCACGTACAAGGAAAAAAAGGAAAAAATGTATAAGTGTATGCAACAAAAGAAAATGCGGCAGCAAGAAAGGAAGAAATTTTCGGTTGAAGCTAGAAAATGGAGCAAAAAGATAAAAAACAGCAGCAACAAGAAAGGAAAAGAGAATTTCAGCTGGAACCAAAAGATGCAGCAGCAAGGAAAAGGAAATTTGTAACCAAGGTTAGAAAGAGCAGCAAAAGGAAAAATGCAGCAGGATCAAGAAAGATTTTCCAGCTAAAGTCGAAAATGTAGCGGAAAAAGGGGAATGGAATTTCCAGCAAAGGCGGAACTGCGCAAAAGAAAAAAAATCCCAAAAGTGCAAAGAAAGAGCAACATAAAACAGCAAGAAGCAGCAGCGGCAATTAGCCGCAAAGGCACATCAAGGGTAAGAAAAGGAAGGTCTTTTCCTTTTCTGTGAATTTGTATGATGTTTGGAAGACTTTCCTAACGAGGCAGGCAACCCCTGGCAAGGGAAAGGCTTTGTCCTCCAACGAAGGCTTCGTTTCTGAGGAGACATTGATTTTCAGACATCAATAGCTGTGTTGGAAAACTTTCTTTTAAGGGGCACGCAACCCTGGATCAAAGGGAAAGGTTTTGTTCTCCGACGAAGGCGCTGCTGAGGAGACATTTCATGCCACACAAGATCTAACTACGATTGGTCCGATTCCTTGGCTAAGGATACGAGGCGCCTATTTCTGAGACACGCCATCGCAAAGACTTTATAATTACCTTTGCAAAGACTTATTTGATAAAGCTTTGCAAAGACTTGTTCATTTAGCATTGCAAAGACTTGCACCACAAAGATTTGATCCCCGGCAGAGTGAACCACGCCTCGGCTTGATTCCTTGTATAAGGATACGTGAGGCGTACCCTTATTTCTGTGAGACCAATCGCTGCACGAGTGATAGTTTAGGTTTTGGCCTGAACTACGTTTTGGTCTGAGTTCCTTTATTAAGGGATACGCAGGCAGCCTACACTAGTAGGTCCGACCATTAGAGCATTTTACTGTATATCTGCTTAAAAGCTACGATAACCTGCTATAACCGACTAAATATGTCTAGGCTATGGAGTTTGGTTAGCATTATAAACCGCCGCATTATAATCGCACTGCTGCATTCCTCTCCTATTTTAATTGCACGAAATTGGAGAGTCTATTGCTTATCAACGATGTTTGTCTACTTAGTAAGCCTCGGGTTACCCGTAGACTCCATCGTTGAGGGGCTCTGTAGACACCCCAATTTCATACCCCTGATATGTGACTTTGGCATGTGATATCAAGAACTGTTTAAACTTAACAAATGACAAGTTACGGGAGTTAAAAATGCGAAAGGCAAAGCAAGATGCGCGAAACAGTAAAATGCGAGGGATAAAAGTGCAAATTTTGAAAGTGGAATAGTGCCATGGCGCGGCCAAAAGGGGCCTCTGGCGCCGCGCCAAGAAGAGGTTGTGTTCGCGCCCAAGGTGCTACATGAGCCCTCCTAGTTAATGCATTGTGCAAGTTCAGAAGCCCGGTGTACAAGGATTTTTAGCGTATAGAGAGGATTTGTTATCCCCGACGAGTCCTTTCCTTCAGCTATAATACAAGCTGGACTCACTTTCAGACTCAAAAGACCCGAAACTGAGAGAGATGCCGATAAAATTTCTCTGCGTCGTCCTAACGCTGAGAATGTAGTGAGTGAAGTGTGATAGGGAGTGGTCCTCTTATAAAGCCTTGAAACCCTGCCAAAACTCCGCCAAACCAAAAACCCACCGGTTAAAGTGATCCCTAGCCCTTTAGTTAAGTATCCACCCTATTTCCCCGGCCCAAAAACCATAAAGTAAGCCGTTACTCTGCCCGAGTAAATAGGCTGAAATCACAAAAAATAAGCCGTTATTCCGCCCAACTAAATATGCCAAAACCACCAAAACCAAGCCGTTACTCCGCCCGAGAAAAAATAGCCAAAACCACAAACAATAAGCCGTTACTCTGCCCAAATCACAGCAGCAGCAGCATAAAAGTATCCCTCTCCCGAGAAGGACATAGCGAGCACACTCCGTTCTAAAAGGTAATAGCCTTTAAAGGTGTTATTTTTATAAAATTTATTCTTTAATTCCGGCCAAATGTAGAAAATATAAGCCGTTGTGCTGCCCGGATTTAGTTTGAAAATACTATGTAAAAGAGCCATTATAATGGCCAAATATTTTTAAATATATTTGTAATTATTGTAAGGAAACGGCTGCAAGTCCATAAATAATGTAGCCGCGGATGTATTTGCTTTTATTTTGCTGTCTTTTAATGCTTTGTTTATTTGCTAAATAAATATAAAAAAAAGCATACTTTAGCCAAAAACTGCTTTTGAGACCGAAAGGGCGAGTTGGGTGCCTAGCACCTTCCCAACTCGTAACTTAACCTCTTAACCTGTTTTGCAATCTCTGGTTTTTATTTTCTTTTGGTTTTGCTTTATTTTTGCCTTAAAATAAAGATGGCGACTCTATAAAACATTTTGGATCCAGTGGGGCGTCGCGACACTCTTTTCTTGCACTTTTCTGTTTTCCCCTAAAAAAGGGAGAATGAGAATGAAAGGGTGATGCATTCCTATATCCTGGTATCCCCTAAACAAGGGATAACTTGATGCAGGAAACCCAAAGCACCCATAGTGATCCGAAATAGGCCATAAGGCTATTTTCATAAAATACATAGTGGGGCCTTGCAATATCCATTTTTGCACTTTTCCGTTTTTCCCTAAAAAGGGAGAATAAGAATGAAAGGGTGATGTATTCCCATATCCTGGTATCCCCTAAATAAGGGATAACTTGATACGGGAAACCCATAGCTCCCATATTGGACAAAAAATCCACTAAAGTCAACCAAGGCGTATTCCAACGCACTATTTTAGACAACACTCCTCTCGCACTTTTAATTTCGTTTTCCCCTAGACAAGGGAGGATGGAATGAGAGTAGTGGTGTCCCGCATCCGCACGTACGCACACCCCTATCTAAGGGTGCGCGGGGGCGGGCGCACGCCGAGCGACCCACAGTAATACAGGAGGAATTTTCAAGCACTAGTCAGCTGAAAAGCCAAATATTCAGCCTGAATCAAGTTTCTTTTGTACCTCCTAGACTGGGAGATGAGAACGAGTTTATCGGTTTTGCCCAATCCAAGATAGCGCCAATTGCTTTGCACGCTAAACAACCGCTAGTTATTGCGACCTTGATGGTGACAACAAAAAAACATAACGTGAAAAGGATTTTGGTCGATACAGGAGCCAGTAAGGACATCTTGTATTATTCATTCTTTAAGGCTATGGGATTATCCGATGCTCACTTGACCCCATATGGCGGCCAGCTGGAGGGATTTTCCAATCATAAGGTTAACGTGAAGGGCACACTCAAGGTAATTGTCACGTTGGGGGAGGACGACAAGATGCGGACAGAGGCGGTCACATTTATGGTTATGGATTTGCATTCTCATTACAATGCAATCTTGGGACAACCAGCAATGGCTGCTTTTCAAATGGTCACCTCCGTACTGCACCAGCAAGTAAAATTTATAACAGAGAAGGCGATCGCTTATGTTAAAAGTGAACCGCGGGCAATGTTAGAGCATGTCAAAGAAACATACAAGTTGAAGCAGAAGATAACAATAGATGATAGTGGGAACAGGTGGACCGTGACCATGAAGCTAAAAGCAACACAAGGCGCAGACCCGATGATGGCAGTAATTGAGCCGCATATAATAGATACTGACATGGAACAGCCCGTTGGGAATCTCGCGGACATCATATGAAGTAAGGAGGAGAGGGTGAAGTTGAAAAGGAAAAGGGAGGAGGCCCAGAAAACCATAGAAATTGAAACAGTGCAGATAAGGGAAGAGTCAGACTTAAAACCTTGTGAGGAATTGGATGAGGTGGTGATCAATCCTTTATTCCCCGAGCAAACAGTCAAGATTGGAAGGCACTTGCAAGGAAGTGACAGGGAGTCTCTGATAGAATTTTTGAAAGCAAGCCTAGATATATTTGCTTGGGCAGTTGAGGACATGAAGTGTATAAGTACAGAAGTGGCGGAGCATCACTTGAGTGTGAACCCAGAATTTGCGCCAGTACAATAAAGAGCGAGGGCATTCGGGGGTAGAAAAAGAGTCTACCATCAAAGAAGAAGTGAAAAAGTTGTTTAAAGCAAAGATAATTAAGGAGGTTTACTATCCATCATGGCTAGCCAATGTGGTAATGGTGTTGAAGGCAAACATGAAATGACGGATGTGTGTTGATTTTACGAACCTAAACAAGGCATGTCCAAAAGATTGCTACCCCTTGCCTCGAATTGAAAGGTTGGTGGATTCCATTGCTGAGCATGAAGTGATGAGTTTTATTGATGCCTATTTCGAGTACCACCAGATAAGGATGGCTCTAGTAGATCAGCAATTGATCACGTTTCGGGCGGCGGGTGGAACTTATTGCTACGTCATGATGCCTTTTGGGTTGAAGAACGCTGGCGCCACATATCAGAGGATGGTGAACAAGGTATTCGGGGACCAAATCGGGCGGAATGTTAAGCTTAAATAGATGATATGGTAATCAAGACAAAACGGAGAAAGAATACTGAAGACTTGGCTGAAACCTTTGACAACCTGAGAAAAAATCAAATGAAACTGAATCCAAGAAAGTGCGCATTTGGAGTAACAACGGGTAAATTCTTGGGGTTTATAGTGAGTCAAAGGGGGATTGAGGCCAACCTCGAAAAAATTCAAGCTTTAAGAGAGATGAAGGCTCTAATATGCATCAAACAGGTACAACAATTGAATGGCCATGTGGTGGCATTGGGTAGATTCATGTTGAGGTCCGCCGAAAAATGTCTACCATTTTTTAAAGTGTTAAAGGGGAACAAAACCTTTGAATGGACTGAAGAATGTCAACGAGACTTCGAGCAGCTTAAAGAATATTTGGGCCGTCCACCACTGCTCGTAAGCCCCAAAATAGGGGATATGTTATATTTGTATTTGGGCGCCACTGACTCGGCAGTGGCCGCCGTCTTAATCAAAGAGGAGGGAAATGTTCAAAACCCTATTTATTATATATCCAAAGCACTCAGTGATGTAGAAACTAGATATTTTAATGTAGAAAAGTTGGCCTACTCTGTTGTTATTTATGCACGCAAGTTAAGGTCATATTTCTTATCACATGAAATCACTGCATACACTGATGCATCGCTTATAAGAATATTGCATAATCCAGAATGTTCTGACAGATTGTTAAATTGCTCGATTGAGATCACGGAGTTCAATATAACTTACACCCCGCACAAAGCAGTTAAAGTGCAAGCCCTCACTGATTTTCTGGTGGAGTGTACATTTACCCAGGACAGGGACCGCCCAAACAATAAGACCAAGAACAAAAAGCCTGCAGCAGGCACATCCAATGAACAAGCCAAAATTTGACCTAAGCAATGTTGGTCACTTTATGTAGATGGGTCTTGATCACAAGAAAGCAGTGGCGCAGGGATATTTTTGATGGCACCTGAGGACGAACATCAATTCGAGAAGGCCTTGCGGTTCAAATTTAAAGCTTCAAATAACCAGGCAGAGTATAGGGTCCTTGTAGCCGGAATGGAATTGTGCATTGACATGGGCATTGAACACTTGGTCGCCCACATTGATTCTAAACTCGTGGTCAACCAAGTGAGGGGGGAATACGTGGTCAACAACCCAACCTGTTGCAATACTGCGAACTAGTGAAGAGGTTAGCAGGAAAATTTGTTTATTTGGAACTGGCAAAGATTGGAAGAGATGACAACACACGGGCAGATTACCTATCAAAATTGGCCGCATCAGATGTAGAGGCCCTTCCAACACAAGTTCGAATTGAGTTCACTGAGGTGCCCACTATTTGCCGACCCGAAGTAATGGAGATAGTAGAAGAAGAAAAAAATTGGATTACCGAGCTGAAGGAGTACATCGAGGATGGAAAATTGCCAGAGAATAGGAAAGAGGCCCGCATAATTCAATGTCGAGCAGCCCAATACATCGTGTTAAATGGAATTTTTTACAAGAGATCTTTTGGCAAGCCGCTAATGAGGTGTGTAGGGCCAGATATGTCACAACTCACAAGGTGTGTTCGAGGAAGTACACGAAGGTGTATGCGGTGGACACCCCGGAAACAGATCGTTAGCAGACAAAATAAAATTTCTTGGATATTATTGGCCAAGTCTGAAGAGGGATGCAGAAAAATATGTCAAAAAATGTGAGACCTGTCAGAAATTCGCGGACATACCAGTACTGCGCTTGATCGGACACATTATTCTTTGCTCTTTGCTGGCCTTTGACAAATGGGGCATTTACCTAATCGGGCGTTTCCCCAAGGCCCGAAGGGGATGCCAGTATGCTATTGTAGCATTCGACTACTTTACCAAATGGATGGAGGCCAAGGCACTGGCAAGCATCACGGAGGCAAACACAATCAAGTTTGTCCGCGAGCAGATTTAGTGTCGATTCGGACTGCCTCAAGTTATTGTATCAGATAGGGGAACACAATTTTCAGATAAATTTACTGAAACCTATTGAACCATGAAAGTCGACCACGTCCGATCTTCTGTCTCGCACCCCCAAGGGAATGGGCAGGCAGAAGCCGGGAACAAACAAATACTTACAGCTTTGAAGAAGAATTTGGAAGGACGAGCTAGCAGATGGGTGGATGAGCTGCAGATTGCCCTTTGGTATGTTCGAACCACTGTCAAAGGTCTGACAGGCGAAACTCCCTTTTGACTCACATACGGCTCAGAAGCAACGACTCCTGTAGAAGTCGCTCTGCCTTCTCCACGGGTATTCTTTTTTCCAAGAGTCTGCCAATGAGGAGGCCCGTATCAATGAGTTGGATTATATTGAGGAAAGGTGATTACGGGCAAGCCTACAGATGGAAAACTATAAGAAGGCCAAGGCCCACCATGACAAGAGAGTGAGACCACACACATTTGCAGTCGGTGATTGGGTATTGAGGAAAATAGAAGCAACGGGTAAACAACATGATCAGGGGAAGCTGTCACCAAACTGGGAAGGGTTGTACAAGGTGACCAGGATCATTAGAGAAGGGACCTATCGACTTCAAGATGAATAAGGCTGAGAACTAAAAAATCCCTGGCATGCGAATCACTTGAAGAAATTCTACATGTAATCTTCTTGCTAGAAACAGTTGTTCGAATTTTGTATCTCCAAGAAGATACCAATGAATGAAGATTGCTTTGTTTCCAAAGTATATAACTCAATATGTAGACCCTTTTTTTAGTGTTATTATTTTTTTTTTTTTTGTGTAAACTTAGGCTACTTTAAGTTCAAGAAGCGGGAAACCAAACAGGAGCAACGGCCTAACATCAATTACTCGACACCACTCATTGGAACTAAGGGTAAGCCCCACAAGTCCAGGCACTAGGCCATCTCCGGCCATATTCGAACTTTGCTCGCGTAACTAAGGTTAAGCCCCGCAAGTCTGGGCACCAGGCCATCTCCGGCCATATTCGAGCTTTGTTCGCGCAATTAAGGGTAAGCCCCGCAAGTCCGGGCACCAAGCCATCTCTGGCCACATTCGAGCTTTGCTCGCGTAACTAAGGGTAAGCCCTGCAAGTCCAGGCACCAGACCATCTTCGGCCACATTCGAGCTTTGCTCGCGCAACTAAGGATAAGCCCCGCAAGTCCGGGCACCAGGCCATCTCTAGCCACATTCGAGCTTTGTTCGCGTGACTAAGGGTAAGCCCCGCAAAATCGGGCACTAGGCTATCCCCGGCCATATATGAGTTTTCGTCCATGCAATTTCATTAAAGAAACAGGAATGGATACTCGATAATATGAAATATATTAAAAGTCATATCGAAGTACCTACTGCTAGCCCTAAAAAACTAGTTAAAACTAAAAACTACAGGAACTAGAAATTACGAGCACATACGCCCATTTTTATCCCAGCGCAGTGGGAAAAATTAAAAAAGAAATATCTTTAAAAGCGGGAACAAGCGCCCATAATTAACCCTACACAGCGGGCAACTACTTAAGCGAAACTAGTTCCTTCGGCCCCTGGCTCTTCGGCTTTATTCAGGTATTCATCGTCATCATATTCCTCATTTTCGGGCATTCCCAAGTAGGTAGTTAAATTATCAGTGTTAATCGACGGCAAAACCCACTCGGGTTTCTTAGCTTCCATGTCTTTCTTTCGAACTGTAGCCATATCAGTCTCACCATAAGGCACCCAAGGAAGTCCACGAGGCCCATGACGGGCCAACTCCCCATATTTTTCCTCGACCTTCCAGCCATAAAGGATTTCCAAGTCATAACTAGAGCCTGCCGCCACCCGAAGAGCATGGTTAACGCCGTCATCAAAATAGGCCAAAGCTTGCTGGCCAAGATCCGCATGATATTGGGGCCCGAACTTGTACTCTTCAAGGGCTTGTTTACCTGCATTGGCCACCGCCTCTTTCAGTTTCCCTTTTTCTCGACTCAAAATAGTCAATTTTTCTTCTTTATCGGCCAGCATTCCTGAACACTCGTCGTGGGCAGACTTCATACTCTCAAATTTCTTTAAGAGAACATCATAATCTAATTGATACTTTGTTGTTTTCTCTTCGCTAGCAAATAGTTTTTTTCTCACTGACAGCTAGTTTTTTCTTGCCCTCCTCCAACTCATCATCCAAGGCAATAGCACAGTTCATCGTCTGAAAGGAACAAAATGAGTCAGGTGATAGCTGGGAAGTGGGAAAAGAAGAGATAATAAAATAATTCTACCTCCATAAAGGCTGCCCGGATCCGCCTGGAAGCACCGCCTCTGTTCTTTCCTTTGACAAAGGGACTCAACTGTGCTTGGCTTGACCTAGATGCAAATGCCGCAAAACCATGAGTCGGAATTGTAACAGTCTGGTCAGTTGGCAATATCACCAAGGGCTGCTCACCCAAGACTTCACGTTATCCGTCTCCGCTTCATCATCCCCTTGCCCGACGCCCGCAGTCCGATTCTTTTTTGGGGCCTTACGTTTCAAGCGGGCTGTGACGGGCTGCACAAAAGGCAAAGGTTTGCTCCGCTTGGTGTTGCCTTCTGTCAATTTTTTCCGCGGTCAATGCGGCCCTTTTGTTGCTGCTTGCGTAGTTCATCAATGTCAATAACGTCCATGGCTACAAAAAAGAGGTGAAAGAGATACATAATTAGCCCAATTAAATAAAAACAAATGAATAATAAAAATAAAAATTACTTGCTAAGAAGGACACTAGGGATAGTATTAATAAACACATTGGCTTACGTCGACAAAAAATCTTGCCCGAATACACGACAATGGCTTTTGAAGACATTATTGAGGTGAACCATCCATTTGGGAAAATGTACAGTATCTTCAATAATTACCCAAGGCAGGGAGTCTTTGTATGGCTTCGACGACAACCCCACCCTCCATACCCATCTCTCACTGCCCACTAACTTCTCAAAATCAAAATACCTTTGTTGATCTATCACTTTGTCACCTTTGCCAAGAAAGGGACCAAGAGCAGAATATATTATGTGGCATAGTGTTTGATCCTCCTTCAAAGTTGCACTCTTAAACTTTAGTAGGTGAAGAGAATTGTCCTCTCGAGGGAGAGGAAAATTCTAAGCCTCCCGAGACTCAACCCGGATGATAAATTTGTTCGACTCTAAAATCTAATTGGGTGCAGGACCGAACATGGAAGGAACTTTGCCCCCCTTCGCCTGGGCCACAATCAAGTTACCATCACCGGCCCCTGAGTGGTGTGAAAGTGAAGAAACACACTAAGGTTGGGTTCAAAGCAAAAATATCGACAAACTATGGCAAAGCTAGCAAGGATTCGGACCGTATGTATAGTAAGATTAATAGGTGCCCCCTAACCTTTTCTAAAAACTCACAAATAAAGGGATCTATGGGCAATCGAAGACCTGCATCAAAATGAGCCAAATAGATAGCCACTTTGTCGTTCCTGAGTCTAGCTGACCCAATATCAACCCGGTCCTTTTATATCATAATTTTATATTTGTCAAGATTAATGCCTTTCTTCCCTACCCAACTGGGAACTTCCTCATTAGTGCGTGGATACAGACTAACTCGGTCTGCTGCATGAGAAGGGCCGGTGACCTCCTTGGAACTTGCAAAGGCTTCACTGTTGCTTGCTCTGACGTTCTGCCTTAATGAAGACATGGAATCTGTGGAAGACGAATCGTGGTCAACACCGAGTGTACGGGGGTCATAGTAATAGTGAAATTTAAAATAAAGAAAAAGCTCGTTAAGGGTAGGTTAGTGAGATACGCGGACACCCAGGGGAAAAGACATTGTGGGAATGTCTTCTATGTCTATAAACCTAGGGTCCAACCTCCTCGCTATCATAAACCTTTGAATCTTACCCTCCTAAAAAGTCTGCCACCCTTCTGGGTCGTCATCACAAACATCATATTTGTCCAAATGGGTGAGGGCAAACCTAATACCCCTATAGGTAGTTTTGGTCCTGGCCATATGGAAAAATACAAGTACAAGAAGGGCAATGGGCAAGTATGCCTGACAATGAAAGTTAGCAGGCAACTTTTCAAACCAAAAACGGGCAGATTTGAGCGGATAGAAGAGCAACTCTATGAAGGGTTGCAGGCAACTCACCGAAGCAGCAGCTTATGACTTTTTAAGAGTAGGATAAAATGTGACTTTCATAAGAAGTTTCAACCCAGCTAGCACTTTACTCGCTAAGAAAGAGTAAATTTTGAAGAAATATCGACATAATGGAGCAGAAAGAAGACAGTGATCTTCAGAATTGAACCAATGCACACGTGAAGTAATAACTTTCTGAAGAGTTTGAATGTTTTGGTTACAATGCACACCTACAAGAGAATGCTTGGGGAAATTTTTTAAGAAGTTGGAGAGAAATGTTGCTGGAAAAATCCTAACAAGATTGAAAAATGGAAGTGAAGAAAATTAGGAAAGGAAGTAGAATATTTATACAAAGACCAAAGGGTGGACAAACGGTCTCCCTAACCTGCTGATTATTAAGTGGAGGAAAGAGAGTGGTTGGAATTAATACCCTACAATTAAATGCAACTAAAGAAGGTGGAGCAACAATGGATACGTCAAAACCATAGGACAATTTGCAGAGAAGTCACTGGCATGGAATAGGTGGTTATTGTTTAGGGATAGTACAATATTGTAGACACCCCAATTTCGTACCCCTGGTATGTGACTGACATAAAATATCAAGAACTGTTAAAACTTAACAAATGTCAAGTTACAGGAGTCAAAAATGCGAAAGGAAAAGCAGATGCGAGAAACAAAGTGAACCGGGGATGAAAGTGCAAAAAATGAAAGTTGAAAAGCCGCTTGGTGCCGCACTGCGGTCTCCTGGTGGCACCAAGCCTCCTACTGTTGCGTCTCTCAGATGGAAATGGTACAACTCTTGAAGCTAGTGGTACAAGTCGTTGAAGCTGCTGAACAAACCCAAGAATGAACGACGAGTCCCTGCCTTCCACTATAAATAGAAGCCTTCGGCTTCTCATTTCAGTTGCTCATTTCCTCCGCGATTTTAATCGCAACGAAGCTCTGTTGTTATTCTCGCCAATACTATTAGTACGAGAGGTGCGAGATAGGTGAGTGGAAGCCCCGAGAATCTCCAAACCCCGTCCAAACTCCGCCAAAATAAAAACCCATAGGTTATAAGTGATCCCTAGCCTAGTTGTTAGGTATCCACCTCATTTCCCCGGCCCAAAAATCCCAAAGTAAGACGTTACTCTGCCCGAGTAACGAGTCGAAAAATAAAAAAAACTAAGCCGTGGTTCCGCCGAACCAAAAAAGGCCAAAACCTACCCAAATAAGTTGTCACTCTGCCCGAGTTGACAAGCCCAAACTCTCAGAAATAAGCAGTCACTCTGCCCAAATCCAAAACAACAACCACACAACAAACAACAAAAGACTCCCTCTCCCCGGCGACAGCGAGCACACCGCCGCTTCTAAAAGGTAAAACCTTTAAGGGCGCTTATTTATTGTATCTATTTACTTTTTGTCTTTTTATTATTTTTTAAAGTTGTTATTTAAATCCGGCACAATGTAGCCAATATAAGCCGTTGTGCTGCCCGGATTAGAATAAGAAATATTATGTACAAGAGCCGTTATAATGGCCAAATATTATTAAATATGTCTGTAATTATTGTAAGGAAATGGCTGCGAGTCCAGAATAATGTAGCCATGGATGTATTTGTTTTAATTTCCTGCTTTTAATATCGTGTTTATTTGCGAAATAAATATAACAATAAGCATACTTCAGCAAAAACCATTTTGAGACCGAAAGGGCGAGTTGGGTGCCTAGCACCTTCCCAACTCGTAACTTAGCCTCCGAACCCGTTTTCTTTTTTCTCTTGTTTATTTTTCTTTTCTTTGGTTTTGCTTTATTTGCCTTAAAATAAAGATGGCGACTCTAAAACTTTCGATTCAAGGGCCTCGCAACACTCTTCTTTGCACTTTCCTCGCTCTCCCTAAAAAAAGGAGAAATGAGAATGGAAGGGTGATGTATTCCCATATCCCGGTATCCCCTAAACAAGGGATAACTTGATGCGGAAACCCAAAGCTCCCATAGTGATCCGAATGGGCCATAAGGCTATTTTAATAAAATCCATAGGGGGGCGCCGTGAATATCCTTTTGCACTTTTTCGCTTCCCTTAAAAAAGGAAAATGGGAATGAAAGGGTAATGCATTCTCATATCCCCGGTATCCCCTAAAAAGGGATAACTTGATGCGGAAACCATAAGTTCCCATATTTGATACAAAATCCACTCAAGGCAACCGAGGCACATTCAAACGCATAACATAGACAAAGACTCCTCTCGCACTTTGATTTCGCCTTCCCTAAACAAGGGAGGGTGGAACGAGAGCAAGGGTGTCCTCAAGATCCGCACGCACGCCAAGCACCCCTATCCAAGGGCGCTGCTGGGCGCGTCGCACCCTGAACCTCACAAAGGGCGACTTTAATGGGAGTTGTTTTATTTTAAATAAAATGGAGGGCTAGACTCGTAAAATAAAACTTTTTTGTTTTTATTTGTTTCCTCAAAGATGCTTGTTATATTAATTTACGATTTGAATATAGTTTTCTATACATCCGTGTCTATATTTGTGATATGATCCTCCATCTTTGCAAGCAGCTGTCTGATAATCGCTACATGTGTGTTTAAGAATATTAAATAAAAAAAAAATAAAATAAAAATAATTGAAAAAATATGTATATATATTATATTTTACAAATAAATTCCTGGGCAAAGACAACAAATAAGGGGCTTTATTTTATTTCCTATTTATATTATTTTTCAGCTATTTTCTTTTTTTATTTTATTCTCAGACATTTATACATATATCATTCATTCTTTTATTTTGGGACATAGGACCAAAATTTGTAATTAATGGGGATAGATAGTTTCCCCACTTTTCTTTCTATTTCTTTAAATGGTGTGCTTGCTTGCGTGCGCTCAAAAATAAAAAAGCAAGAGAGAATCCACATATAAAGAAGACATGTCATATTTGCTTTTTTTTTCTATCCAGAATAAATAAAGACTTTATCGCTTAGATATCGCAGACACACGCACGATATAGATATATTCCGAACTGTTACCCACACCATGGCCACTTACCCCCCGTATAAGCCAACGTTAGAATACATATAGTTTTTCAGACACTTCACATCACCTATTTTGCATTTCAATTATGAGCCACAAAAAAAAATCAAATCAAATATATATATATATATATATATATATATATATATATATATATATATATATATATATATATATATATATATATATATATAAATGCGCAAGTTCAAAAAATATATATATACATAATAAGTGCGCACAAAAAAAATATATAAAAATATAAATAAATGTGGGCCGATTGATAATTTCGATGCTCGACCTAGACCATTTCGATGGTGGATCCCGGAAAGAGTATAGCCCCCGCTCGGGACCACCATCTGGGAGTCGAAGGTGGAATACGTTGTCCTATACTTTAGAGAAAGAATCCACTGCTCCAGAAAAGTCCCGAGATCACAAATGGCAGTGCTTATCTGGTCAATTGTGGGAACAAAAAAATAATAATAAAATACTAATAAAAAGGCACGCCAGATCTAAAGCCTTAGACACCTCCAACAAATTTTCTGATACCTCCAAAGCCCCATTTTCCTAAACTTGGCCCGAATTTGGAAAGGCGTAGATAATACCGGCCGGCTGATAATGAAAGTAGTAAGTAAATCGATCGAGGATATCGTCAGACGTACAAAGGCAACCGGCTCAGCTGGCACAATCCGAGCAAAGATGACAGCCGAAAGTGAACAATACCATGGGTACGCATTCAGGGCTCCATGGTATGTTCCGCCTCCAAAGAATGCAGAATGGTTTGACCAAAAGTCAGTGCACGATTGAGTCAAATGGCTAGTCCGGTACAAAGCCAAAATCCAAAAGGTGAGGTGAATTCTTCCCCTACTATTCCCAAGAAGCATCCACATCTCGTGCCTCCAAACACAATTCCTCACCAAACACTAACCCACCAAATACTACCACTATCCCAAATCCTAATCCTCCACCAAGTCCCTACTACCCAAATATCTATCCTTACCCGTCCTACCCACCATATCTTCCCCCAAACACCCGTAATCCAAAGCGACACTCCTTTTCCTATAATTAACCCACTCCTAAATAGCCCACACATGTGGACCCAAAAAGCTTTAACCCACCAAGCCAAGTTACCACATATTTACCTCCTAATGATCCCGGTCGCCCTACCGAAACCGCCAATAACCCACTAACTCGTAATCCATACACCACCCAAAACCCACCAAACCAAAACCCTTATATCGCCCAAAATCCACCAACCCAAGACCTTTATCCAACCCAATACCCATATCCAATCCAAAATCCTTGTAATGCCCAAATTCCATCAACCCATCCATACACCGGTTCAAAAACCCACCAAAGCCAAAAACCCCTACCAAAACCTTCAACCAGAAATAACCCAATTTTCCCTAATCCAACCAAGATATACCAAAGCCAACCCCCCACCACCAAGATGGAGGCCGACATGGAAAATATGAAGGCCATGATGCTTAAACTCCTCAATAAAGGGAATTTTCTACGCTGGCCCTAACATTGCAACCATCGCCAATACTTCCCTCAAAGTTCAAAATGTCCGACATAGAAAAAGTTCTGACGGACTGGATGCCCTATATCCAATTTAAAGTCTTATTCCATCATTACGCAATGGGTGGAGCTAGCTTTGAGGCTATGGCTTCCTAATTTTCACTCACTCGGGTAGAGCCGCAAACAATGGTTAATGTCACCGACAAGAGACCATGAATACTGGGACAGATTGTCAAGCATTCCTTGAAGATACAAAGACAATACCAAATTCCCGAAAAAATAGAAACCTGAATAACCTAACGGAAAAGGAAACCGAGTTTGCAAATGTGGAAGATAAAGTTACATTGCACTACGATCTGATCCGGCCGAGTCATGCCGAATGTTCATCAAAAACCTCCACCCCATTTACCCGAACACATGCGGTACCTCCCTATACCAATTTCCAAAGAAATAGCCAGAGATAGGAGCCCAGTATTGATGACGATATACCTGACCGGCCAACTAAAAAACCAATACGCCTCCTAGTTCTTTCGCTACCCAAAGGAAAGACAACCGCACCACCGTCAATATTGTAACACCCCGCTCCTTCGTTAGCTTGCCATGCGGCCATACTTGCACTTCTTTGCTTGTCGATCGTATGATTGGTTTGCGAGAGGGTCTAGATATGTATGATAGACCACACCAAGACCAAACGCTATTAAGAGAGTCCATATAGTCGTTGACTTGTTAAAGTCAAAAGTCGTGACTTAATGCGATAGTCTAATGCGACGTGATTGGAGTGGTTTATGGCGTCAGGACCTCTGCTTGGACCTAGACCTTATATGATGGTTTATTAACATGTTTAGATGTATTAGACTTCAATTTGGAGGTGTTCCTTAAGACTATCGATGATTTGGAAGCTTTGAGACAAAGATTCGCCTCTATCGCAGAAGTTCGTGGATCGAGTCGCATAATCGCCTCCTTTTGGTTCTTATTTCCTAGTTGTTATTCAAATTTCTAGAAGTATTCTAGATTCTTCATTAGCCCTTATACTTGCCTTTAAAAGTCTCCCTTTCGATTCACGCTCAATTGCTAGTTCATTCTGCCGCTCCGGCCGCACGTTGCACCTCTTCCTGTTTCTGCTCCGAGTTGTTTCGGGAGTTGTTTCGTGGGTTGTGTGGGTGTTCCTGGGGGTTATAGACCAACTTTGAAAGGGTTTGAACCTGATTACTTTAGTTAAGTGTTGGGGGTCTTTTAGATTGAATTTCGAGCCATTTTGGGTCTGCTCGGGCTTGCCCTCAAGCAGGTGGAATGACCTTGCCCCACAAGGTCAATGGAAGAAGTCACCTAGAGAGCTGGA